>VZSE01008980.1:1298422-1315868 GCA_013398275.1 Promerops cafer
GAATTGTGGAGACTTGTTTATGCTGGAGAATTTCTATAATAAAGAGCAGCTTAATTGCTTTAAAATTCTGTGCTTCCCATTTTCTTCAAGATGCCAGGTCCTTGCTCTTGAGGACATGGTCTAAGGACTGAAAGGCGATATGCCATCAGATGTGTCATCACTTTTCACTTCTCTTCCTCAAACACAGAAAAAATTTTAAATAGGACTGAGCCACAGGCTTCCTTTTCAAAAAACTACACACTTGAAACAGTTTGATACACCCCAAAAAAGCTGCTGTGAACAGCAGCAAAGGGATTTTCCTTTCCTCTCCCATCTCCTTCTGTCAGCCCCTCCAGGGACAGAGAAGCACAGCAGGCACCAACTCACAGAGGGGCTCCGGCTGCTCTGTGGGGCTCCAGGGATGTGGAGCAGCCAAAACCACCAGGATTCAGGTGGGATAACATCTGCTTTGCATTAGCATCTCCCTCTTGAGGTTTCTCGTGTTTTTATTCTTTCTCCTCATTTCCTTTTCTCTCTGCTCGCTCTTTTTTCTCTTTCCTTTGGGAGAAAACAGCTCAGCCCAGGTTCTCCATCTTTCAGTGTCCATTTCCCCCCGTGTTTATTTTTCCACCTAATATATCTTCACCTCCAAAGTAAGTGCTGAAGCCCAGAGGTTAATGGGCAACTTGGGAAAACTGTAATCAAGGCCATTCCTTGCCATGATGATCCTGCATGACCCCAAGTAAGACCCCAAACCCCAGATCTCACCTCCTGAATCCTGGGGGTATCTGAAGATGGATGAAGAAGTGGCCTTTAGTCTCCCTAATTTCACGAAACATCTAGCACTGGGATATTGGGTTTTTATCCCCAAATTCCCTGAGATTTCTTTAAGATGCCCAGATAGGCCATGCTTTGATAGACTCGGTCTGCTCCTCATCATCCTGCTGCTTCTTTCCCTCCATCCCTGGTCCAGATGTCCTCTACTTCTCCTGCCTGGGTTTCTACAGCTGGGGCTGCTCCTGGGCAGCACGTGGAGAGCACAGAGATCCTCAGTTAGCCCTGTCATGATGATTCTCTGCAACGAGCACCATTTGGAGATGTGTTTATGCTCTCCAGAGCCTGGATGCTGCCCTTTGGTAACATTCTCAGTGAGAGGGTTGCAGAAAAGGCCCACAGTGTATAATAACAAAAAAACCCTCCCTGTTTTTTGTGGTGGGGAGGGATACATTTTTATATATTTAGGATATTTTCTCCTCTCTGAACACCCCAAAGGCTTTGATTCAGCCTCAGTGGAAGCTTCCAGCTTTGCTTACAGGCTGTATTGAGCAGGGAGGTGCTGAGGTCCCTGCCCAACACAAGGACCATGCATAAGGTCTTAATGGGCTGAAAAAGGGCTGAAAAAAATGTGCAGTTTTTAAAGTGGAAATAGCAATTAAATACTGAAATGTGGCCCTGAGTGCCTCAGCAGCTTAGGGACAGTGTGTTTAGCCAGCTCTGGCCGTGCCCAATGCTCGAGCCACCTGAAAATATCTCAGATGCTCTGATGAATCCCTGTGGTCTCTATTTTTTAATTTAGAGCAAAACGCAGCTGTTACTGCGAATAATTACCCTTACATCTGGATTACACACAGTGTTGTTCCCTTCACAACTCCAAAACATTGTTCCTTGAGGACTTATATTTCCAGGGCTGTCAATCCAACACCTTTCACCAGCGCTAAATTCATTTACAAGTGGGGGGAAAATAAAAAAACCTTTAAAAAATAATCATGGCACATTAAAAAACCATTTGGGAGCCCATCCACCTCCCAGGCTTGCTTGGCTGAACTTGATATTAATTAGGCTAAATCCAAAGGCAGCACCTTCCCCAGGAGTTGGCTGGAAAGCTCTCACCACTCACCCCATGGCTGCAATTTCCAAGGGTTTTTACCTAGTTAAGGATCCTAATCTTTAGCAGCTGCCTGATTTACTCAGCTCATTCCCTCGGAGATGCTGACGCCGTCTCGCTCCTCCTGCCGCCGCTTCTCCGAGCATTATGCATTTATAGGAGTGAAAATATGTGATGGAGACCTCCAAAAAGATAAAGTCCTCCTCCTGCCGCTGGTCAGTAAGAGGTGGGAGTTTGCTGGCCATAAATCCATGAGCTCTGCCTGCCAGGTTAGTGTCGGCCAGACAAATTTGGCACTGACCGTGTTGTATAATTAGAGAAAAAAAAATTTAAAAAAAGAAAGAAAGAAAGAAATGCAAACCAGCAGAAATGCTTGTGGGAACGTGTCAGTTTGCTGGCTGGGAGGACAACAGGGGAAGTTTAGTCTGCTGCAAGGGCCAGCATCGCCGGGTCAGCATTGCCGGGGGCTTGGCATCCCTTCCCAGCTGGTCCCACGGCCGTGCTGGGGCTCGTCCCCATCCCAATCAGAAAAGCTGTCCAGGCTTTCTCCGACTGCCTGACCCAGGATTCAGACCATTCTCAGAGGTGCCAGAGTGGGGCAAAGGCCTTTTCAGCTTGAGGAGCAGGACTCTTTTGCCAGATTCAGGAAGAACCAGCTGGAGCTGCGTTATCGGGGTGCCGGGGCCGGGAGAGCTGGTGAAGAAAATGGGAAGAGGGGCTGGGCTCTCACATCCTGGCTTTTGTTTTACATCCCCAAGCTCAAGTGAACATTCCCATTTTCCCAGGCACAGCAGAGCCCTTCCCAGTTTCTTTCTTCTCCCAGGAGAGGTTTTCTGCAGGACATGTGTTATCAATTAGGTCCATTAGTTCGACGTACGTCTGGTTTTGCTTTTGTCTCCTGGCAAAGCCCAGTAATTATAATTCTTATTAATAGTGATGGCAGTAATATATATTTATGTGTGTGTGTGTGTATGTAGAGACATAAAAATAGCAAGGCAGCATCTCAACCCCAAGGAGCTGATCCACGGCCACGTCAAAGCCCTGGACCAAAACATCAGATGAGGCAGGAGAATTTCCCTCACCCTCCATAGTTTCTCTCCCTTACACTCCAGGTAATCCCTTTTTAAAAAAAAAAAAATTTAAGCTTCTTGGGTTTCAGCATAGGACAAATGTAAACAAGCAGATTTGCAGGTGGTCCCAGAGGCAGGATTGAGTTTTAGCCTCCTAAAGACATTTGGTGTGCTCTGCCCAAGCCATCTTCAACTCTCCAGCTCAGCCAGGGATGGATTTGGACCAAAATGGGGATTCCTGGACAGGATTCCTTGGCCTGAGGGGATGAGTCTCATGCCTATTGCTCCAGCAGATCATCCTGACCTTCACTTCCCTGCAGGTGAAGGCACATCAGTGTCCCCTGAAGGGAAAAGCACCAGTTCAGTCCTTTATTAGGTACTGGAGAATCCAAATCTGACAAATTCGCAGCAAAGGGAAGAAACAATAAAACCTTTTAGTGCTGGGAAATGAGCAATCCGGAGAAGCATCAAATGCAGCATCTCATGACACTGGGAAAAGCCCCCCCTCCTTCTCAGACAGAGAATCTGGTGCTCCACATCATTCCTCCTGCACTAGGAGCCTGCTCCTGTGCCTTGAGGCTTGATAGACATGCAGGACATCACCTGTGCCACCCACCTGCTCCCCCCCTAAGCCATCACCAGCTTTCCCTGCCTAAACACCCACTTCCCTTCCACAGGGCTTTCTGGCCTTGATGCTGGGTTTATTTCCTCCTCACCAGGTAAGTGCTTGGGGATTGTGTGGGGTTTTTGTCTCTCTGGGTGATCTTTAAGGGGATCTGGTTAAGTGTGGGGCTGTCAGCTGGAAGGTGATAGTTTTAACTTAATTTTCTGCTCCTGAACTGATACCTGAGGCAAAAGTTATGGCTATAACGGGTGGAAATCTCCCTCCCTGTTCCCAATAAAGTCATTTGCAGCTCTTGCCTTTGCAGTGTGGGATATCTTTGGGGTGAAAGTGAACTTTATTGTGAGGGGAGGCTCTCTATAGGAGCTGCTGAGGGGGAAGGTTCTCAGCCCTGTCTATTTCTGTATGATTAAACATTAGGGAGCAATTCTTCCCTGGGAGGATGGGGAGGACCTGGCACAGAGCAGCTGGGGCTGCCCCTGGATCCCTGGAAGTCTCCAAGGCCAGGTTGGATGGGGCTTGGAGCAAGCTGGCACAGTGGAAGGTGTCCCTGTTCATGTCAGAAGGGGATGGAATGAGATGATCTTCACAGTCCCTTCCAGCACAAACCACTCTGAGATTCTGTGATGATGAAAAACAAACTGAGCTTTCTCCCCTAATAAAAGACATGAAATTTGCCAAATTGTTACAACATAATGGGGGAATAAATTGCGTTTGCTGGGGGAAATAAAATCCCAGGCAACCTGCTGAGAGCTGGAGGGGGTAACATCAGGCATCCCTGAGCTGACACACCCCAGGAAAAGGAAGGGCTCTATCTCACCGCCGGCCCCGGCACAACAGGGAAGAAGGAGGGCTCTGACTCAGGGAGGGTGTGCTGAGAATTTTGGGAGGAACACACAGACAGGCTTGTTCCAGGATGTGAGAGTGCAGTTCCAGTTGACATCAATCCTTTTAACTCTATATTCCTGTCACCCTGACAAAAGAACATCCTGACTGAAGCCTAAGGCAAACCAGCCTCCTTCACTGAACATCCCCAGTTCCCTTGGGGCTCACAGGGGCTGATTCACCACTGGGCTCCTTCAGGTTGGGTTTCTTTTTTACCAATAACCAATCCTGTAGCAGAACCAAATCAGAATAAACCTGTTGGGCTTTTAAAGGTGATGGTCTTGATGCCTTAGGATTTCAGCTTTTATATTTTCCATCTGTTTGTAACCCTGCAGTTCTTTAGTGTAGAACTCCAAACTCCATACCCAGTGTCAGCTGCTGCTTCCCCATTTTGGGCAGACACAACAATTCCTCTCCAGGCCTGGCAGTCAAGGACACCTCACTGCCTCAGGCCCCAGAGATGGAAACAAAAGTGAGCTGGGGGAGCAAACTTGGGGTGAATGACTTCATTACCTGCAGCTGGAATTGGCAGATTAACCCCCAATATGCAAATGGCCCAAACTTATAAAAGTGTGAAAACCCGTGAGTCCATTTTTTGGGTGTAGCCCCTGAGGGCTTTGTCTGCCCTAAATGTACCTGAAGTCTCTTCAATAAATAGAACTGCTTTTTATTCCCTTAATTCTGTCTGGCCTCTGTTCCTAGGTAAGCCCAAGAAGGCACCAGCTTTGTTCCTTAGTTAATGAGCTGGCACTACAAAGGGGTCAGGATCACAATAGGACAAAAACTGCCCTGCAGCCACCAACAAAACAGCTCTTGCAAGACCGTGTCCCCCCGGGAATCAGGTGTAACTTTAAATACAGATTTATTTCAGGTTTGCTATTGACGCACAAACAGCAGAGATCGATGTTCAGTATACATGGTATACACAAAGCAGCCAGTACCATCGGCATCTCCGTCCTTCTGCTGCACCCTCAGCAGAAGAACCACACACGAGGAATCCCTCCCCTCCTCAGGAATGAGGCTGACAATCTCTTGGTGGCTTAGAAACCAGCTGTGGGATGGCAAGACACTGAAGGGCAGCTCCTCAGAGCTCTGTCCCAGAGGAAAGCGCAGTGGGCTCAGATATGCAGGAAAACCCTTGGAAAATGGGTGGTATGTTCATGGGAATGGAGACCTGGAAGGGATTTCCTAAGAACATTAACTCCCGTTCCCTGCTGTGCAGAGCAACCACAACATCTGCTCCTGGCTCTGTGGAGCAGCGTGGAGACCTAAAATACGTTTGTGTTGAAAGAGGCTCTAGATTGATCCTCTAGGAGGATCCCTAGGGAGGATGAGCCCACAAACATTGTCACAAGGAGTTTGCGAGCTGCTGGAAAGACCTACGAAAGGAACTCTCATGCCACCTGTCCCACTTCTTGTCATTCTCACCTTGCCCACAGCTGGAGACCTTCTGGAGCCACCCAAGGGGCAGCAGAGTTTCCTTGTTGTACCTCCAAGGGACTGAACACGCATGGCAGGCTCCAAGCCTCTAGTGGCTGAGGTGGCATCTTCTGCCTACCCAAAATCTGTGTCTCCTCCCTAAAATACCTTTCTGCTGATCCCAGTAACTGCACAGCTTGACCCAGAAGCTTTGGCTTGCTCACAGTCACAGTTCGTTGATTAAGGGGCACCTTCATCAGTGACAAAGCAAAAAATTCAATGATGCCTGATGATTAGATCTAAACAAGAGACCCAGATGATAAATGGGGTTTGGGAGAGGTAAAACAGCCTCTGACCACAACGGGCACGATGCTACAAAACCGTCAGAGGGACAGAATAACCCCAGAGGTACAGAACAACCCCAGAATAACTGGAGGGGGAAACTGGTTGTAGATGCTTTGCAGCAGCAAGAGGTCCGACAGTCCCTCTTTCCCTGCATGCCTGAACCCCGCTGAGCCCCTTTTCCTCAGGAAAGCCAAAGACCCAAATTAATCTCCCTCTCCCTCAGCTCAAAAGGGACGCCAGGGAAGTGAGCCCAGCTCTGATACAGCTCAGGATATCTCAGGGAGGCTTTACACAGAGGAAAAATACCCCAGCCTGGTTAAAGGCTAGAGGCTATGGGATGTCTGGGCATGGCATACTGGTCCCATTGAGCGTTGAGCACCATTTCCAGAGCGAAGCGAAGTCTCAGTTACTGGGGGGGCTGCGTCTGACCCTGTGGAACTACAGCACAGTTCTTCGTTGCTTTTTTGGAATGACTGCTCAAACCTCAGGTCCACTGTGATCCCTTTTAGCCCTGAAAAGCTTCAGGTGGACCAGGGTGTAAAGGAGCACCCGGATGTTCACACAGCCCCATCCCAAAGCACCATAGGAAACCTCAGGCTGGTGAGATCCCCTGGGAATAACACCGGCCCTGCTATGCAAGGTTTACATCCATCAGGAGGGGAGGAAGGAGGTTAAAAAAATACAGAGTTAAGCACCATAAAATTTACACTGGTCAGGTCATAAACACGAGGAGAGAATGAAAATAAAGCCACCACCTTCCAGCCTGGCCCGGGGATGCTGCTGGGACAACAAAGTCCCCACCAGCAAGCCCTGGAGGCATCAGTCCCAGCGCCTCATCGCACCGGTGGTCGTTGCATTGGTAAATCCTTTTGGTCCCATTTAGCATGAGTGTTGGGGGAGTCCAGGGAGAAGGGAGGTAGGGTTGGTCCTGGGAAGGTGGGGGGAGGCTTCATCTGTGCAATTTAGGGGCATCTCCCTGCCTGTACCACAGATCCATTGCAGGCAGGGATGATCCTCCTCGTTTCCATCTGTCCCCCCAGTTCCCAGCCTCCACCGGTGGTTTCTGTGTCATTCAGTGGCTTCGAGGTAGATGTTCATTCCCGCTCTGTCTCCAAGCGACCTGGTTGGTAAAAGCCCTCTCTCCCAGGTGCACGGGGTTGTCCCCACACCCAGGTCCCTTTTCCCCCCCATTTTTTTCTTAATTTTCCCCCTTTTGCTATGTGCTATGGACATCTCCCCCACTCCCAACCTCTGGCTGCTGCCTGGCTGCACCCAGCCATAGGAACACCATGCCCTTCCTCGCAGGCACCCCTTGACCTGCTCAGCACGGCCTCAAGGTGCAGAAATCCAGCTCCTGCGGCTTCCTCCGAAAATTGCAACTCTCCCGGGGCAGCAGGCGCCCAGTCGGGACCAAGCACTTCAACGCCCGTCTCTTGAAGCCCCGACCGCAGCTCTTGGAGCAGGGAGACCACGGTCCAGCTTCCCAGGCCGGGCAGGGCTCCCCGCACAGCCGGACGTCGGCGGGGCGCTGCGCCGCGTCGCACTCGGCGGCCGGTTGGCCGTAGGAGTCGCGACAAGCCACCGACCTCTTCTGCAGGCCATCGCCGCAGGTGACAGAGCACGCCTCCCAACCGCCCACCGCCCACTTGTAGGAGGGGCGTTTGTAGCTCGGCCTCCCGCCATCCAAGCGGTTGGACAGGCTGAGGACGCTGTTGTTGAGGTCCGGTGGGGTCTTGCCCTCCTTCTTGTAGGAGGACTTGTCCTCCTTGCTCTCCTTGGGGAGGTAGAAGGAGTAGCGCACCCGAGGAGGGGTCATCTTTCCCACGGAGAGCACCTCCAGAGTCAGGGGTTCCTGGATGGGCTTGAAGGCTTGGAGGCTCTCGACGGCGGTGCCGGTGCCGCTGTAGCGCAGGACGCTGCCCTTCACCATCAGGTCCCTCTCGACGGCCGAGACGATGAAGTGGCCGTTCAGCAGGTACTTGCCCTGCGCGTTCTTCAGCGCCAGGTAGTTGTCGTCGCTGATGAGTCCTTTGTAGCCCCGCTGCCGGATGTCAATGTTGGAGGCGCCCGCGGGGATGACCACCACAAAGTTGTAGCCGTGCCTGAAAGAGAAGAGCGGGCAGGGCAGGACATCAGGCACAGGGACATGGTGCATTACTTCAGCCCTCTACACCTGCAGCCCTGAGATCCTCCCACCCCTACGTTGGTCTTCTTCCTGTGAAGATCATTTTGAATCTCCTCTCTGCGTTGAGTTTTATCTAGGCTGATGTCACCCAGTTACAGGAAGGTGCTCCAGCCCCTCTGGCTCAACAGCACTCCATCAGCAGCAGTCAACAGAACATTAAATGTGTCCTGCTTCTCCTTCAGAGCCAGCCCAGGTGTCTGTGCAGTGATGTACACGAGCACCAGCAGACTTTGCTCAGGGTGGATTTATCCCATCACCACCACCTCAACCTTCCTGCATCCCCCACACCAAAACGCAGAGCTGGGAGTCGGGGAAGTACTACTGAAAGTGGTCACCAAACACTCACATGGGTTTCGTGAACAAGCCTGAGACCTTCTTGCAGCTCTTGTTGTCTCCTCCGCAGACACTGCATTTGTCAAACTTCTTCTTGGAGCCCAACTTCCCATCACAGCCCGCCTTGATGCACTTGCCCTGGACACAGACCGAAGTGGAGTCTGGGGAGCAAGGGGTGCCATCCACAACCTAAAGCAGGTGAGAAAGACAAGCTGCTGCATTTCCCTCTCACACCTCCCGAGGCCTCCCAGCTGTGTCCATCCCACCCCAATCCCTCTGACAGGTCCTGAGGAGATGCCAGCAGGCACCATGTCGCTCTTTGCTCATGTTCTGCTTTGCAGGCAGGATTTTGGGGTCTCTGAGAAGAGATGGATGGGACTACATCACTTTTCTGCTCCCATCTACAGAATTTCCTGTCCTTTCCATTGAAGGGAACAAGCTGCACAGAGGACACTGCTAACACCATCCTGCTCAGTCCCATGTCTGCATGTCCACCCTGCCCTGCCCATTGCTTCCCCAGTACCCAAACTATCATCCTCTATCCCAGAACCACAGGAATATGTCAGAGGCACCTTTACAAGAGGTAAAAATGATGTCTTGCAGAGGAAGACCCTTCCCAGAGGAAGACCCAAGACCAACTCCAGCCCCAGGCTGATTCACACCAGACTGGTGGACTCCCCTCCTCTACCACCTCATCTAACACCATCCACCCACCGGACAAGGAAAATCTATTCATTTCCAGGCACTGGAGCCATCCCACAGTCCAGGCACTGACCCTGGGGGTCTCTCACCAACCTTGGGTGCCAGCACATAGAAGTAGCCGGTGCCGTTAGCCCGGCAGATGAGCTTGCACTTATCCCGGGGCGAGACACCGGAGTATTTGGGAACCCAGGAGACGGAGGCAGTGAGGCGGTTCGTGCTGTGACTGTAGCCATTGAAAGCCTCACACTGTTCCTCACGGAAGCTCTTCCCTGGCACTGAAAATAACAGGGATGTGGTGTTGGGAACCAGCCTGGACCTCCAGCTTTAGTTTTCTGGGGTTGTTAGAGCCCAAGCCGAGCTCCAGCCCCTACCTGCAGCAGCACAGGGCTCCAGGTTGCAGGAGCGGTACTTGACGCGGATGCCCTCGCAGTAGGAGCCCCCGTTGGCCGGCACGGGGTCGGCGCACTCCCGCCTGGCCAGCTGCACCCCGCCGCCGCACGTCCGCGAGCACGGCCCGTAGGGCGCCCACTTGGCCCAGCCGCCGTCCACCTGCAGGGATGGGCAGGGTGAGGCGCTGCACACCCATCATCTCCACACTCGGAGCCAGCCCTTCAGAAGCGAAACCTCCAACCGCCCACACACCTTCCTTGCGAGGGGAATCCGAGGGGTAGGTGCTGATCTCTTCTCTGTGGTGACTAGTGACAGGACCCAAGGGAGCAGTCTGAAGTCACATCAGGGGAGGGGCAGGTTGGATATCAGGAAAAGGTCCTTCCCCCAGGGGGTGCTTGGGCACTGGAAGAGGCTCCCAGGGAAGTGGGCACAGCCCCAGGCCTGACAGAGCTCAAGAAGCATTTGCACAATGCTCTCAGGTATGTGGTGTGACTCTTGGTAATGGTCCTGAGCAGGGCCAGTAGTTGGACTCAACAATCGATCCTTGTGGGTCCCTTCCAACACAGCAAATTCTGTGAAACTTGCCCAGGGCTGGCTGGAGCAGAGCAGCAGCCTCACTCCTTGAGAAATACATGATACCCAAGGGATCTCCTGCTCTTTCCACATCAGTGTCCCCTTGCTGCATCTCCACCATCAGGAGATGGGAGGTATCTCCACCAGCACCTGCTCAGAGTGACCGTGCGGGGTGTTTTTGGGGCCCCCAGCACAGGCACTCACCCTGTACTTGCTGACGTTGTGCCTCTCCACGCAGGCACCCTTGAGGCAGAAGCGCCCGTCGCCGCAGCCGGTGCCGTCGGCCCAGGGGAAGTGCCGGGTCTGGCAGACGATCTGCCCGCGCGCCTTCCCCGTGCACCACAGCTTGGCGCAGTACTGCATGTAGGGGCAGGGCTTGGAGCCCACCCCGAAGGCGAGCTCGCACTGCTGGTTCAGGCTGTAGCTCGTCCCCGGCAGGTCTTCGGGCAGGGGGATGGGTTTGGCAGGCTGGTCCAGCAAACAGTCCCCTGCAGGAGAGGGGAGAGGGGGTCTACCAGGTCCTGGGGGGTTGTGTGGACCAGAGTGGGGAGGGAAAGCACCGCTGCAGGGAGATGAGGGAGAGATTGGGCCAGAACTACCCCAGGGATGCCCTGGATCTCAGCTGTAGCCCAGACGCAGATGATTCCATCTCCTGGTGATGCCTTGGAGCTGTGCCACCAGCCTGAGTGCAGATGTCACTGCTGGGGACACCCAGGAGGTCTGGACGCTGCAGAAATGCTGCCAACCTCCCATTTCCTTCTAAATTTGTTTACAGGGCCAGGAGAGGAAGAGCTCCACAGCCAACCATGTTTTCCCAGTAAACATCCGCAGGGATAGACCCTGTTCCTAGGGGACAGGGACACAGATGGGGGCTGAGGGGCACAGGAGGGCTCACCATGGCCACTGTCCAGGAAGTCGGTGATGATGGCAGCGCTGCAGGCTGACCAGGGGTTGGCACGGTCGATCTGAATGAGGGTGGGGGACATCATGTGGTTGGTCTTCAGCCGGCCAAAGACCTCCTCACAGGCCTTCACGTTGTCGTGGGGCATGTTGAACACATGGCCTGGGGGTGGGATAAGGGAGGCAGCATGAATAACCCAGCACAGCCCGATGAGCAGGAACCCCCCCAGCTTCTTTCAGGGGAGACAGACA
Organism: Promerops cafer; assembly: GCA_013398275.1. Taxonomy (NCBI): domain Eukaryota; kingdom Metazoa; phylum Chordata; class Aves; order Passeriformes; family Nectariniidae; genus Promerops; species Promerops cafer. The sequence goes on from VZSE01008980.1 coordinate 1,309,963, forward strand.
TGGAGTGGGGCAGACCCTTGCAAGGATGGCAGCTCTGGACAGCCCAGAAGAGTCAGCAAACATTCCAGCTCTCTCCCAGATGCCTCATGCACATGGAAAGCCCATGGGAAAGAAAGGGCAAGGGAAATTATGAAGAGAAGGTGACAGGTGACTTCAGGGCGCTGTCTCCTCCCTCCCAGAGGTAGGTGTGCCCTCTGCCTGTTATTCCAGGACTCCCGAATCCTGAAAAAACAGCTGTGGTAGCAAGCATGAGAGCAAAGCCTTTTCCTTCCTCAGCCGCCCTTTCCCACCTGGCTCAGGGGGAGTCTGGTACCCAAGGCAGAGTTTCCCTGTCACTGGATACCCTGTTGTCTCATCTCCCAGAGGCTGAAACCAGGGCTACTCTGAACCTTGCCAGCCCCTGGAACTCCTCCCGAGAGGAAGAGGAGAGCTGGGAGCCTTACCCAGCTCGTGGGCGGTGGTGAAAGCCGAGGGCAGCCCATCGTCCTCGATGACGGAGCAGCTGCGCTTGGGGTCACACATGGTGCCCACGTCTGCCATTCCCAGCGTGTCACAGGTGGTGGCACCACACAGGTCCTGCCAGTCACAGAGGGAAGGGGTTAGTCCTGGGGACAGCACAGGCGTCGCAGTTCCCCTTTCCCACCTCATCCCTGGCCCCCCACGGGGAGCTACTGATGGGAAGAAAGCCCAAAGGGATGGAACCACACCAGGATGCAGAGGCAGGAAACCTCAATCCTGACCCAGCCCAGGCTGCAACGGTGTGTTTGCACTTAACCCTGGCACCAGAGATGTGTGTAGCATCCTGCCCTGCCTTCAGCAACAGCTTTTCCTACCCAAACAGCTCCTCTGGCCAGGGTGGAGCTGGTTTTCTCAGGGAGGAACCAGTCTGGTTCCCTTCATCTTAAATGTGAGCTAGACCCAGGTGGGTGGATGGGAGCACATCTGGCCTTGGACTCAGGGCTGAGCCACTTCTCAGTCTCATTTCTCAGCTTCTTCCAAGGAACAAGAAAGCCCTGGACCAGGTCCAGAGGTTTCCAAGGCTAAAGAAAGTGCTCCTGCCTCTCTAAGACACTCTTAGCAGCCATCCTTCAAGGAGCAACCAAGCCCAGCTGATCAAAGGAGGAACCAGCCCAGGCTTCCACCCCCAAACTGAGGACAGCCAGATCCTACATTGATGTTGCCAGGAGAGAGGCTGGGAAGGGTCTCGTTGTAGGCAGATCTGCCCTTCCCCAGGTGCTTTTGCTGACAAAAGTCCATTTAAGATGCACAGATGCTGCAGCCTGGCAGTAACCTTGTCCCAGGTGCTCCCTTCCCCTGCTGGGCTGTGGTTTTGGTTTGGGAGGGCTGGAGCATCCTCCCCTCCCTCGGTGCTGCCCCAGAGCTGCCGGGGAGGCCATGCAGTGGGCACGGAGCTCCTTTCCACATGAAAGAAAAGTAAGGGACTCGCTGGGCGCTCCCATGCTATAAATAAGTGTGATTCATGCTCAGCACTCGCCCAGCCAAAGCGCCTGGGTTGCTCAGAGTCCTGCAGGAGCTGCTCTGCCAATATTTCCAGCAAGGTTTCCAAGCTGAAGGCATTCCCGCGCAGGCAGGTTCAGCCGTGGGTAAATAACACTCCTGATGACTTCAGAGAGCCCCAGCCAGGGCTGAGATGGCTTTAACAGGAGACCTGGGGCTACGGCGTGTGGAGACACAGGCAAGACTGGGATCTCCAGAGAGATGACGTGAAGAAACGTCTGGGTCTGCTCTGGTGGTGGAAAACCCCATCATACAACTGGGTTCAGTGCTTTGCTCTGCAATTTTCCTGACCAGCTGGGACCCTGCTGCACCCCTGATCCCATCATACATCAGTGTCAGCAGGGAGACGAGGTGGCAACCCCACGTTGCATTGGCAGTGCCACCACTGATGGGCACAGGTTGATTAATTCCCAGTTAATTGAATGGTGCTGGCAAGCCCAGGTGCAGAGTCCCAGTCCCAAAACACCACCAAGACCCAGTGCCATCGCCACGCTGAGCCAGTCCAGGGGTGCAGCTTGCCCAGGACCCCCTGCCCGTGCTCTGACCAGCACTGGGGGTTTGGGGGCGAGGACGGGGCGTGGGGAGGAATGTCACAGGTCACAGCTCGCAGCTCCCCCTCGCTGCTCTTTGAAGAGTTCTCTCCTCGCCAGCACAGCGAGCTTTGGCTCTGGGCCCAGCACCTGCACTGACACACTGACCCACTGCTGGCTCTGAACCTCGCCATGACACACCACCCGCGCCTCTTCGGGGGCTCTTCCCTCACGCCTCACCACAGCCTCCTCAGCACAGCCTGCGGATGCCAGGCAGCATCTCTGGGCTTTAATGGGAGGTCCTGACCCCCCACCTGAACACCTCCTTGCAGTTGAGGCTGCTCAGGAGGGGAGCAGAGAGAAATGGAAGAGGTTTAGGGTGGGCAAGCACCGTGCAGGGAGCAGGCTCTGCCTTTGCTCAGTGTCACCGGTATCCCCCGCTGCTGGCACAGATACAGGGAGGATGCTTGGTCCCCCAAGGGGCTGCAGGCAACCTGCCCAGTGCATCAGCACTCTCCTGCCAGCCTGACCTTCCTGCACGGGACCTTCCAAGGCTTTTCGTCGTCCCTTGTGAGCTTCTCAAGACGTTCCACGGGTCAGTTAGGGGGATCCGTGTGGCTCGTGCATTAATTCACCTACTCAGAGTCACAGGCACTCTCACTGCCACAGAGGCTTCCTGCGTGCATCCGAAGCGACTCCAAAAAGCTGAGGCTTCGGCTGCAGGTTCCAAATTCCCCCACAGCATCAGCCACGTGCCAGGCTGCAGCCAGATGTTCCTTTGTGCAACATCCCTTTGGTTTGACAGCAAAGCAAAGACGCGCAGCGGACGTTTGCCGGTGTGACACCAGGGTCCAGGAGGGGCAGGAAGAATGGACAAGCCCTCTGCCATGGTGTGCAGGGATATTTCCAGGAGGCAGGAGGGCAGCTGAAGGCTGGATGCTCTGCAGGACCCTCCAACAAGCAGTGGCTCAGGTAGGAAGGGAATCTGCACCCACCAGCTGATCAGGACTGAGCTTCCCAAAGGCAAATCCATCATTCAGCATCGCCGATGTTGGAAGGGAGCAAATCCAAGCAGTAAAAGAGAGCCCCATTCGTCAGCAACTCATCGACACAACTGAAAACTGCCTATCAACCAGCCCGGAGGTGAAATTTCAGTCGGGGGCTTATGTAACAGCTTTTTGGCAGGAAGATAAGCTTGGGGATGTCAGGGGACCACAGATGGATGCACTCAAGGAAGGCAGATGTCTCCCTGACCGTGTGCCTTTGCATTGAGCTTGCTCGGGGATTTCAGGAATGGATGCTTTAGCAATGTGTAAAACATGCAGCCCAGACGTGATCCACATCTTTTGAATCGCTGTGACCGGCTCTGTCCCACGTGCAGCTCCAGTGACCTCACTGGGCTTCCACCAGAGGTGGAGCTGCCTCGTCCCTGCAGAGGTGTCAGCAGTGTCCTCCTCTTCGAGCTGCTCCAGCAGCCTGGGCTTCCATCCTCTCTGTGCTCCCATAGGATTTACAGCTGGCCCGGCGTGGGGGGACAAGAGGACACAGGAGAAGATCTCACACGTCCTGCACAGCATCATTCCAGCTCCAGGCCATTGTCAGCCCTTGCTGAGCCCAGGCTAGGAACAGCTGAACTGAGCTAGATGCTATATCCTCCCCACCCACCACAAGTGCTGGACCTGGAAAAATGTTTTGGGAATGGTCTCCCTGCTGCTGAGGGGAGTTCCTCACCTGTCTCTAATCCAAAAACATCTGGGCAACGATAGTGGAAGGAGAAAATGCAAGGAGCCTTTTCTGCCAAAGCCTGCTGCAGCCAGGATAAGACGTGACTGTCCCGTCCAAGCTGGGCTCATCCTCCTCCCACCCCATCAGTGATTTTGGGATGCAGGCACTGGACTGATGTCCACACTGAGACAGGACTACAGGGAAGGAGGACAATGGGGAGAGGCTGTGGGAGCTTCAGTGTCACCCAGTTTGCAGGGGTGGGAGGATGCAGAGTTCATCCCACACGCCACATCACCACAGAGCCTCACCAAAGGCAGCTCCAAGCCTCCCTCCCACCCCAGGGATGCGGGCAGCCCACGGCAGTGGTGGCAGTGGCTCTGTCCTCTCCCCCACTCGAGGGCTGCAGCGCTGGCTGCATCTCTGGTGCTTCACTTCCAGCCCTGAACCAGCTCCATGCAGCGCAGCCAGTGCTGAGGAGAGGTCCAGGTTCTCAGGAGGACCTCGTGCATGAGTCAGAGGAAGCAGGGAGAGGTTTTTTCTTGGCAGGTGGCACTGTGAGCTCTTCCCAGCTGGGGAGGGGGAAGCGGGACCATGCTCCTCCTCTTCTGGGCTCAGACCTCTCACTTCAGGGTGCACGACAGAGCTGCAGGGCACTCGCTGCCAAGCTCCGGCATGGAGGCAGGAGATAAAGCAGCAGGTTCCTGCCCTCGGGGCAACCTGCCTTTGGACACCTCCCAGCCTCATTCACCCCATGGCAGGGATTTTTCCAGGCTGCTAGCCAAAACCTGCCCAGGGGACAGCAAGGGCTGGCCCAAGTCAGCTTGCTCCATGCCTCTGCTCCCCCTACCCCAGCATCTGAGAGTGGAGGTTCCCTGGAAAAAAGGGATCAGCCACAGGCACAGCCTCCCCCGTCATGCACACAGGTGGCAGAACGCCTTAGCCCAGTGCAGGGCTCCGTGGCAGGGGGGGACAGCTCCTCCGGGCCACCCCCCTGCACCCACCTGCTTGGTGAAGAGGATGGCGGTGTCCCAGTACTCGGGGTGCTTGTCGCTGACCTTGTTCCACTTCTTCTGCCAGGCGCAGAAGTTGCGGAGGGTGAGGGCGGCGTTGCTGGTGACTTTGGGCCCCTTGTCATCCTGCCCGATGAGGAGGAACTTGACCACGGAGATCTGGATGGGGTTACGGATGCTGGGGTGCTTGTAGAGGCGGGCGGCCGTGGCCATCAAGGTGAGCAGGTAGTGCTGGAGGTCATCCCCGTGGAACTTCACCATCGACTCGTCGGCCACCACCAAGGTCTCCACGTAACGCGGGACCGAGGCAAAGCGCTTGGCCCGAGTGCCCTTCCCCCCCGCACGCCCCCGGTACTTGTCGAGCGCCTGCAGCACGCCGGGGGTGAGCCCGGAGCCCACGGCGCAGCGGGATGCTCCGGCCCCGACGGGGCGGCCGGGGCTGCGGCGCTGCAGGCGATGGAGTCCCCCGGCCGCCCCCCCCGCCAGCGGGCTGATCAGGTACTCGGCTCCCCGGTAGCCGAAAGCCCCCCGGAGCCCCCCGCAAAGGCTGAGGGCGGCGAAGGACTCGCGGTCGGCGTTGACATCCCCCGAATAGAAGCAGTGGCGGAGAGCGGGGAGCGGGCGGGCGGCCGCCCCCAGGTAGTGGGCGGCGAAGGCGGGCGCGATGAAACGGGCGTCGGGGGAGAGGTGGAGGTAGAAATCCTCCCCGAAAGCCGAGAGCTGGATCACCACCGCCTGCCCCCCCCGGGGGGGCTCGGCCGGGCCCCCCCTGAAATAAGCCGGCCCGTTGATGTCGGGGTCCAGGCGCAGCGGAGTGACCAGCGCGGAGTCGGGGTCCGGGGGTCCCCCCGGGGTCAGGCTCAGCCCCGGGGCGCCCAGCAGCAGCAGCGGCAGCAGCGGCAGCATCGTCTCGGAGGGCTCAGGCCGGCGGCATCGGGGTTCGGGGGAGGCGCGGGGGGGAGAAAGCAGGACCCGGCCCCCCCCTTCCTCCCTCCTCCTCCTCCTCCTCCTCCTGGACCCGCGGAGGCTGGAGGAGCGGAGCGGCCCCGCCGGTACCTGCTTTGCGGGGCGCACCGCGCTCTTATAGCGCGGGAGCGGGGCGCGGCTTGGCCCCGCCGCAGCC
>VZSE01008981.1:0-17235 GCA_013398275.1 Promerops cafer
AGCTGGATCAAGATCATCGAGTTCGACCTCTGGACTTTTGCCTGCAATAATTTAAAACACTAAATCACCTCAACATAGTAGAATTGTAAAAGCATTCCCAGCAAAGCCCCAGACAGAGTTTTGGTGCAAGAAAAACTGTATGCTTCTTACAAACTTAAAAGACATCTCCTTAAATCAACACACCAAATCTTTTTCATCTTTCAGAATTCAAACATGTCAGGAAATCAGTGCACACAGAATTGTGAAAATCCATGCTCCAATATTAATATTCAGTAGTGACTTTGATGTTGGAGCAGCTACTACCCTGAATTCTTTGTTTGAAAAGAAGTCAAATGGAAGGTACAAGTCTATTGAAACATTTCCACTCCTCATATAGTCTTACCCGTAGAATTATAGGTATATTTAACTAAGAAGTATTCTTTTATTAAACTTCAGTGGAATAAGGGGTACAGATTAGATTTTCTTTTTTAAACAGGAATGTCTTTAGCATGCAATGAATTGCAGTATCCTCCATAACAGGAATTTTATTATTCTTTCAGAAATGGTTCAATAGCTTTCTACATGTAAAACTGAGGTGGCAGATACCACTGATATGCAGACATTGTGCAGAGGGAGAGAGCAAGGAGAAAGGGAGCAGAGGTGAGAATGAAATGACAGGAGAAGACTGTGCAGCTGCCCTTGCACTCTCTATCCAAACTGGCAGGTACAGAGTAATCCCCTCCCTGTGGCAAAGGTGTGAAGCAAGCACAGAGCTCGCACAGAACACACACGTACAGAGGGGGATTAATGGAGGTTTAAGTTGCACCAAACATGGGGTCTGTGTGCCTCTGCCACACATGGACAGAAAGCATTAATGAGCAAACCTCAGCTGGAGCTGCTCCTCTAGCTCCTTGCCTTGAGGGATCACATCCTCCTTGCCTTGAGGGATCACATCGTGCCAAATGTGCCCCTTTCTCTAGGTCAGGGCCCTGTGGTTCCTGTTGCCAGGGGCAGTTTCTGGTGGTTAACTGCTGTCAGGCTAATGAGGTGGTTTGAAGGCAGTGGGAATGAAGGAGCTGAGGCCTGTAAACCATGTCAAGAGTTGTATGAACATGCTTTGTAACATGCATAGTCATTTTCTGAGTCAGCTTTGTGAATTGAAAGACATTTCTTTGCTCCTTTCTAAGAATGAGCTTCATTGTTTCCCTGAGAAGCATAACGTTAGTTTAGCATGACTCATACAAATATTCGTGTATCCATTTCAGTGGGTTCTATTTTCTAGGGCCAGTACACAGTACAGAGCATCATTTATTGTCATAAACATTGAGTTTTTCATCAGTAACAATCCCACACATACACTTTGCTCTGCTTGAGGGGAGCTCATCACGAATATGACATGATATTCCGTTATGTGGATGGCTTTATTAAGTATACAACTTGTCCACAATAAATTGGATTGAGCAAAATTAATTAAAGAAAACTGACATTTCAGCTACTTTTCTGCTCTTTGGACAAAACCTGCCCAGCACTGTCACTGTTTGCTGGGAGATAGCACACGTTTTCAAAAAGAGTCACCTTTCAGGCTGAGGCAAACAAAAAATACATGTCTTGTATGAGAGGACAGAAGATCAGTTTTGATCCTACAGAGCAGAACCAACTCAAATGCCCCACTATCTCTACAAAAGAGTCCTTAAACTACTACAATTCTTGAATAAGTATGCTACATACATTTCTTTCTTCTAAATGCAACTTCTCTCCATGGCTGTAGGACTTTCAGCAGCAGCCTTTCCATGTTTTCAGCCTTTCAGGATTCATGGCTACATTTGCTGAAGTCTTTAGATAAGCCTAATACTATAATATTTTTATATGTATGTAGGACAGAGTCAGATTCTGTTTGGCTTAGAAAGAAGAGCAGCAACTGTGGGTTTAGCAGCCTGAACTTTATTCTTCCCAGGCTGCTCAGCCTTCAGCTGTGAAATTTTTTGTACCTCAGCTTCACTACGAGTAAAACTGAAATACAAACCTCATGTCGTTGAGTCCAAGGAACCAAATATACTAGAAAGGATAAACATTTGCAAGCAGGTGTGTGCTGGCCATTGCAATGAAGTACACTCTCCTCAACCTGTGATCCTGTCTCAGCCTTGAGGAGTCCAGCCCATTCCTGCAATGTGAGCAAACCAGCACAATCAGAAAAGGAATTTCATGCTTTTTCACTTGCCTCCTAGTGAGTATTCACTCTTTACTATTTAATGAGCAGAGATGGCAAGTGGGATTGTATAGAAACACGAGCACACACACATCTGTGACTGTGGTCTTATTTGTATCAGCCAGTGCCACGGCACAGCAGAAAGGGATCTCTGAGGAAAACGTTCATTCTGAGCCTGATTTCACTTTATGTGTCTTGAGAACCTAAAAGTCACATGCCATCAACCTCCAAGTTACAAAATTTTGTCCACAGCTCTTAATAAGAAAATAGGCTTGCAGACATCAGAAAGCAGAGAGCTGAGTTCTAGTGCAGTGTGAGCAAATCTTAGTGAAGTTGCAAATGTGCAGTTGGATCTTGGGTTACCTTCAGTTTAGAGACTGCAACATGGCTTTGGATGTGGCATATAGGATCTTTTCTGACTCAGTTTTGATATTTATCTTTTTCTTCCTGGCAGAAGTAGTCAGCTTACTCTTATTTTCTAACATTTCAAGCCTGCCAGGAAAACAAGGATTTGAGTCCTCCCTAATATTGTCACTTCTTCCCTCGCAAAAGGGCTTAAACACAGAGGAAACATTCTGTGAACTAAAAACTTCCTTATCCTCATAGAACAACTTGAAATACCTAAAAAATTAACAAGTTACAGCAACTTTGTGGGCTCTGTTATTGTTTTGAGCTTCCTGTATCAATTGTTCTCCCCAGAGCACTCTGTGGCAAAGTTGCATTTGTACACCTTCCTTCTGTACATGGAAACACTGAGAATTTCTCTCTAAGTTTTCTTCTTCACACCTACAAGCAACTTCTCTATATTTCCCTCAGAGTGGACTGTGCTCATTCCATCACACAACCATTAGCAAGAAAATACATTCTGACCCATGACATTTTCCTAAAGTCTCTATGGATTTTACAAGGAAATTCGATCAGCTCTTTTATTGAGCTTTTTCTTTCATTAGTTAAGAATTACTATAGAAATGTTTTCCTTCTAGAGAATTCCACTCTGCAGTGATGAATTTTCTTTTGAGTTTTGTGTGATATTTCTATCAAAAAACTGGTTTCACCCAAAATTATCTCTTTAATATTTACCAAAGTGTGCCAAGTAACAACTCTCTGAGGCATCAGTCATACTCAAAGAAGTCTCTGTTTCAAGGCAGTAGTGCTTTATTTAACATCAGCAGCCATCTGGAGCATTCCAACAACAATTTTACACTTTCAAATCAAATTATCACTATCACAATCAGTTTCAAAACACAGCAGTTTCATTTCACACAGGTGAGCCATCACTGTCAAAGTTTAAAAAGAAGACATCACAGTAAATATGATCCAGACGTGAGTTTTCTAAACACAAGTTTTAACAAATGGGGGAATCAGCATAAATGCTTCTTTAATGTGTTTTAAAATGTCACTGGGAGCAAATGAATATTTTATTACTCGATATATTAACTCTTCAGCATTCAGCTGGGATTTTATAATTTCAAATTGCATCCAAAAACAAGTCTTCCACCACTGTAGAGAGGCAGTAGAAGGAGGGACTAGAAAGGACAGACCCTGAATCCCAGAAGCACTGTATTGCCCATCATGAGGAAACCACAATCAGAAAGGGTTCAGGACCTGCAAATCAAGTGGATTTGTAAACAATACAGTATTGTGGAGAAAGCTCTGCAATAATCAGTCTCCAGTATGTAAGAATCTATGAAATTCAGACAGACAGAGACAGCTCTGAAATAACATAACATCCCAGAGAAACTGAGGATAGTGGCTCAGGAATGACAGAGGATGCTGATGGGTGTGGTGAGATTATTCCGGAGACTGGAGTAAATGAATTTGTGAGGGTTGGTCGTTTGGGTAACCTGGTAAATGCTGTCAAGTGAGGCTGACTCAGTACTAAAGGGCAAGGCTGCACTAATCAAAGACAGCAGCCTGCAGCATAAAGCTCCTAATGCACCAGGACTAACCAAAAGGGTTACTAAAGATAGGTCCAACAAAGCAGTCCTTCTAAAATGAATGCCCTGTGACAGGGTAAACCCATGAAGAACTTCAAAACCAAATGCATTTGATGACGAAATAAGCTGTGGCCCCAAACATAAATTATAAGCAAGATTAGCCTGCCCAAAAATAACATGAAAACAACAAGCAACAGCACCTTTAACAGGATGGCAACACAGAGCTCTCATGAAGAAATACTGTGATGGCTGGGATAAAGAGCAACTGCAAGTTGTCCCAAAAGGAGATTAAAGAGCTCCATGAAAGAGAAGATTGGTAAAACTGTATGTTGCATATGATAGGTGAAAGCCAAAATGAAAAAAACCCTAACCAACACACAAATATTTTTCAGCCTGATGAAGCTGAAGTCATCTAACAGAAACTCAGTCTTTTGCATTAGAGCAGGGTTAAAAATAAATTCCATCATGTTGAAAAGATGGTCTCACATGTTTAAATAAGGGAAGAAGAATAAACACAGTATTTTCTTTGTATCTTTGTAGAATCTTGAGTACATGAGACTAGAAATAGGCCTTCATAACTGTTCTGGACAACAAAATTAGTCAAAAAATTTAGAAAGAACTGAAATACAGGAGTAAAAGTGTTAAAAAACATATGAGGGAGAAGCCAAGGAGACTGTTTCAGAAATCTTGAAGATGTGCACTGTGGTGGAGCTCAGAGTTCCTGCCCGCTGAATGCACAGACAGAGAAGATAGAGTGCTGCAGTCTCACATCTGTACTGGTGAGCCCAGAGGCATTCCCAGCCCATCCATCTACACATGGATGGGAATGCTGAGGATCAGCCAAACCCTCTGCATGTCCAGCAGATTGATCAGTGGGGAAAGCCTAGCACTGTTTCTTAGCTCCAGTATGACTAAACTCATGTTACCTGATTTTTTTCTGGATTCTATCATATTGAAGAGAAAATGTGACTTTGTCGACAGCACAAGCTTTTGGGAGTACAACTCTTGATTGTTTCTGATGCAGCATTTACAATTATAGGACAGACAAAAGTGTTTTTTTCAGACTTCCAGAAAAAAAGGTGCTTGTTTGAGTTAAAAACTGTGATGAGAGATAATTAGGCCAGCATCCCTTAGAAGGTACCTGCCTGTGTGTGCTGCTGAGCTATCAGATAGCCTGGCTGGCTGTACTAGCCCCGGGACTGGAGTCGGTGTCGCTGCACCCTCATGGCACTGCACTCAAACTAATTAGCTGGGTGATAGGGATTTTTCAGCTTGCCAGGTGGTCTAGAACATACCGCAGCTTAAGCTGCGTGTCTGCTCTGCTCTGCTCTCCCTGGCACACGCGTCTGTCCCCCTGCTGGAGCCTGCCCGGGGGTCTCTGTGCGCTGCCTGCCGCGGGTGCAGCCAGGCCCTGAGCAGGCACCCCCACGGACAAGGACAGGGACAGTCCTGGAGTGGACTCTAAGAGGGAGGGCAAGAAGAGCACAACTCTGCCTGGGCCTCAGACAGTTCCATTTAGTGACATTCCTAAGGGGAGAAGAAGGCACTGCTCTGCCTGTGGCTCCCCACACAGCTGGCTGCTGGTCTCCTAACTCTGACAAGCATTTGACCCTGGCAAAAAAGCCACCACGTCAGCGCTGCTGCCATGCTTTGAGAGCTGTCTCCATCCTTATCTTCCTCCCATCAGTGATGTGACAGACAGAGGCATTTCATGCTACACTGTGAAACTTAATCAGAGATCACAAACCCTAAAGTGTCTTTACTGCCACTCCCCTGATTTCTGCCTGGTGTCACCACTGACAGCCAGAGCTGTGTTGCTCTATCCTGACATAGTTTGTTTCTCTATTTTTCTGAGCTTTCTGGTTTTGTAATGCTTGGATTGAGTATTCATTTCAATATCTCTGCAATATATTTTGTCCTAAATTAATGCTGCATGCTCTTACCTGCATTGTAACATTGGGCTTAGAAATTCCAGAGCCCACAGTGGTGTGGTTGTACATGAGTCTGTGCTCACAGAAGCTCATCAGAACTCACCACCTACACACCGAGACAAAGAACAAAATGAAACACTCAGGCGCTGTGCTTACAGTGTATCTAGTTAATTCCCAAACAACTACAGCTCCTTTATCATGCATTAACACTTACAGAAACAATAGATGGGATCAGTGTAAATCAGAGTAGCAGAAGGAGGGGGGTTTGCAGCCAGAGAAAACAGATTTTTTGAAGTTGGTCAAGCCTTGGGGTTGCCTCTGCTTTCAGTGAGGAGTCAAACCAGACGAGGTTCCTTCCCACTAAGTTTTCGCTGTGATTTTAAAAGATTCCAAGAAGTCGTAGCACCCAGTTTAGTTAGACGAAGAGAAGATAAGGGAATGAAGAAATAGGAATGGGACATGGAAGGAAGAAATGAAAGAAAACCTGCAGCCTTTTTAAGACAATATGGAGACTTGATTTATTTCACCTTCTAGCTAAAAAACAGACTGTTGCCCTTCAGGTAAAGTCAGTGAACCAAGTGCTACAGCTTTCATTTCCATGAAACACCAAGAAATATGAAGATGTTTAACTAATGGAAATAGTTAAGCTAAACACAGCAGATATCATGTCATGGAAACCAGGATTTGACAGAAAAAGCTCAAGTACAAGACAATATTTTATGCCATAATAGTTTTGGGAAAAAACTGTCCTGAGTTTAGCAGCAATAAAGAAAAAGAAAAAGAAATTAAATTCCAGTATGGCCAAAGACCAGAGATCCTGACCCACTGCCGAATAAGAGCAGCTATTAAAGTGTCTCACAAAAGAAACACCCAGTTTGATTTCTTCTACTGCTGAGCCTCCAAGCTCACCAAATCGATCTGAATAAGGTTTACAAAAGTGTTGCCTTTCAGGCGTCTGACTGCCTCAGCTCCTGATTGCAAACCCTGGGTCTCTAAGCAATGCATTCAACTTTAATCCCACTGGTTGGTCCTGCCAAGAACAGAGATAAATGTAATTGACACCCCAAAGAGCAGAAAGGTGCTTCTCTCCTTAGGAGAGTGGGATTGGTTTTCTCCCCTAGGGGAATCCTAGTTAGAACAAGAGAAGTGTTTTCTAATCCGCATTCTGTTCCTCATCCACATCTCTGCTCTGAAGAATTTATTATATAGAGCCAAACAGTGAAGTAAGAGGTTCCAGAAGACTGGAACTCTGGGTGTATGGCAGCCTGCTGTCAAGGTCACCCTCATGGGCAATGGGACAAAGAATTAACACTAAAGCCACTTATCAACCTGACTGAGGACTGAAATCGGGTCTGTCAACACCACTGTCAGCGCTTTAATCACCAGATTACTGGATATTTAGGCTGCTCCAAAATGAGATCACAGCTCAGAGTTACTGCTGAGTCCTTCTGTTGGAGTAAGGGCTATTGCATTTAGGCTGATATTTTTGGATGGGGGATCTTTGGATGCTGGTATATAACCCTTGAATTAGAGCTTAAACAGTGAGCTGGACACACTCAGGCTGCAGTAGACAACCTCTATGTATTCTTCATGGGCAAACCAGGCATTTTTTCTAACTCCAACACATGGAGATTGCTGGGTTTGTTGTGCATTTGCAAGTGATAGCTACAGTGAAAGCACATTAGATTTGACCCTTCTGGGAAGTGCCACAGCTACTGTGGGTTTGTTACAGTGTTTGCGGTTTCTGAACACCCTGCTGTCTGCTTAGGACTGAATGCTGGGATCAGAAACACTTGACAGATGTCCAATATGTCCTTAAATTCTGCCCCAAAAGGCTGTATCCTTGGGACCCTGAAGACCTGATTACTCTGCCTTACTTGTCAAGCCCCATTGGAGGTTGCAGCAATATTGTAGTGATATTGCAGCTGCAATTAAATCACAGACTGTAAATTCAAGTGTCTTAAAAAAATAATTTCATGGCAGTGAGTGTTACAACAGTGCACTTGGCAGAGTTTAAATTTACTGTGTGGCCAAGAATATTATTTTCTGCTAAGCAGCTCTCTAATAGTGGCTCAGCTGAGTGTAACCTATCAGAACAAAGCATTTTTCAGTGTTGGAATTCATATAGTTCATTGGTTGATGAGATATTAATCTCATCAGGGGTTTCTCGACATCAGTGGCATCTTGCAACCACATCCCATAAACAGAGTGCATTGCTCAACCTTTGTAGATCTGCTCAGTGATATTAGTGAAGATAAGGCCTGCCAAATGAGCCAATATTTTCTTTTCTCAATGCTACCCTAAGTGTGGCCAATAGCAGATGCTTAAGGAAGCAGAGTGTAAGAAACAAAGGCAGGGTGCTGCTCTCCTTGATATTCAACTACTGTCTTCCAGTGCTACTCACATGTCATCAATAAATTATCTGGAAACTGCAAATGGCTCTAAGGTTGATGGCTCTAAATCAATGTCAAATATTTATTGGAGCTGCAGTAGCATCTTTAACCATGCGTGGTCCCTGCTCTGTACAACCAATGGCATAAAGTAAAATGCAGACAAAGGAATATGCCACAGATGAGTTAATTACAGATACTAATCCTGTTTGTGGGCCTTCACTATCTTGTTTTGCTCTTGCTGACTTGTGGATCTCTTTAAGTAATTAAGTTACTTAGATGACATTCCACAGTTTCTGAGCGTGGTCTTTCTCCTACTGCTACAATGATTTTACTCATTTTAAATTTCAAATCACATCCCAGGTTATATCACTCAATGGCTCACATGAGATTCTAGATAATAAATAAAGTAATAAAAAAAAAAAAATTCAGAATGGGTCCTGGGACTGTGCCTAAGAACCAGAACGTAAGCATACAGCAGGCTGATCCTTTCTTCTTTGTGCTGCTATATCTGCTGCAGATTTTTAGGGACAGTTTCCAGGCTCTGGCCAGAGATGCTGGCAGAGTAACCCCTTCACAGGTGCAATAGGAATCACTTCAGCACATTTGCTTTATCATGATGTATTTTCCCAAGGTAGGATTTGTACTTTTCCATTCTTCAGCGTGTTACAACCAGGTATCTTCAGGAGGGATCTTGTTCTCGTTCACCTTTGAAGCTGTAATTTGCCATGAGTCTGTTTCTTACAGGCTCTTTGTGCTATGGCAGCCTGGAAACTTTGATGAAGAATAACAAAACTTTGTTCTGTAGATAACTACATCAATTGAGTGTTGAAAGTGCAGTTATGAGAGAAGATGTCTTTTTTCCTCATCCATTCAAGGATTCACACTCAAAATAAAGGAAAGCTTACATGATTCTCCATTTCCATATCTAGTGGGTTTTCTAAACACCTTCTCCATCTCCACAGTCCAAAAAGTCAAAGACACATCACAAATTTTTTCAAGACTTAAGTGTCATTTTTACAACTCCATTTGCTGTTGATGGCCAGTCTTCAGCTGTTCCTCATCCACCTACATATATTTGTGTTTGAAATCTTTCCCTGCCCTCCTTTATGTTGCCTTTCCCCCTCTTTTCTTTAATTACTTTTCTTTCTTGGTTCTTTAGCTACTTGCTTTTGCCAAGTCGAGCTATCTTTCCAAGTTCAGAAAACAGAAAGACACAGAAAACTCTGCAAGAGATTTGTCCTTAACTTTCTCCTCACACAACCAGGATCAGCAGCTCCTTGTATCACCTGAGTAAAACCAAAACAGGTGTATTACTTTTTGAAACTACTCTAGGGTGTAAAGCACGGGGTAAATAGAAACAGCAATTAGCTCAGGGCTGTGAAGAAGTAACGTTCCCAATCACAAAGGAACGACTCTCTGAGCTATCCCATCAGGCAGGGTTTGCACAGGATGCATCATTGCATGAGCAAACTGGTGGCCAGCAGTCACAATACACCTTGTCTGCACTCAAAGGCCTCATCCAGTCTGTCCCTGGGGTCAGCTGAACAAGCAGGAGTTTCTCTTCACCCACTTTTCCTCCAATGCAGGCTACAAAAAGTACGTGATCCCAATTCTCTACTCTCTTTCTCCTTTGCTTGTGTCTCTTAGATTCTGGATTGCCCTGCTACATGCATCCACAGGAGGCTTTTCAGCAGACACAGTCCCTCGGGTCACTGTGCCAGCCGTGGCACAAAGGTAACTTATTACTGTAACATGAACCACCATCTTCAGAGCCTGGCTTCACCCATCCTTCTCATCTGATCAAGGCACACATAACTCTGTCCCAGTTCTTCCAGTACTGCTACCCATCCTTGAGAGCATGGTCACTGTGGAGATGGAGACCCCAGGCAACAGAACAGTGCCCTGTTCTCACTTCTGCATCTTCCTTTGGTGAAGAGGGCCCTCATTACTGCTTGCTTCGGGCTTCTGATCTGCCCGTCACACCAAGTTGCAATGAATATAATGCAACATTACTGAAAAGATAAACCGTAAAATAACCACCAACAAACTGCAAACTTTTGAAACAGTGATTATGTCTGAAGAAGGGATTATTTCACAGGTGAAGGTATGAAATGGCTTCCTTTGAACAGACCAAACATGAGAAATGCATTAATAAATCTGAACCTATGAAATCAGACAGCTCAAGAGAAATTCTTTGGAGAAAACATCATTGAGGCAGGATGTTCTGCTTATATGAAAGTATATTATTAAACTGTTTAACAGAACAACAGGAAAAATTGTGAAGCAATCATCATGAGCAATAACAAGCTTGTAAAGTTTATGTAGTTACCCAGAGGGAGAAATGATCACGCTTGTTTTTGGGAGCCAGATGTGATTGTGTGTCATCAGTGCTTGAGGACAAATCATGCCCCTTATGCAAGAAAATGGTAACTAAAACAGAAATAGAAGGGAGAACTGACCATGAATTCAAAAGGATCAGAACTTGGGATGTATTATGTAGTTACTAAGCATAAGAAAGAAGCAGATCCCAACATTTTGATCTGGAAAACTAGTAAATAGAATAAAGAGGCAAAGTGAAGTATGAAATGAGAGGACATAAAAGGAAATAGCTACAAGTAATGTTGATGTTGGATACATGATAATGAAAATTCACTGATAAAGTGAAGAAAGTTATAACACAAATAATTAATGACTAACAATTAGAATTAATACTAAAAGAACCTGTAGCCTAGACTGCTAGAAATGAGAAGATATTTTATTTATATACAAATGTGTAGTTTTGTGCTTGGGAACAAATAGCACCACTATATGCTAGAACCTCAGTTTGACATGACAGAAGAGGAACCCAAAATACACTCTTCAAAATCACATTTTTCATGAACTGCTGGCATAAGGTAGCTCTGCCAAAAACAAATATAAGCCCAAGCTGCCATCAAGAGATCTGATTTCAGTAGAGGTATGAAAATATTTTTGCCATGTAAGATCTCAGTGAAACTTTATCTGGAATATTGTATAAAATTATGAACTTAATCTGAAAAACATGCAAAGATGGGCACCTGGAATGGATAAGAAAGCGATTCTCTACACAAGCAAAAATTTGCAGTTCACGATCCTTCTGCCCTGTAAAATGAAAGCTGAAATGGGATGAGATTGCTCTCTACAAATGTATCACTGCAGGAGTGGTTTGTTGGCTAAAAAGGCAAGTGCTGGCATGGAAACAAAGGTGTGTATTGGCAAACGCATTTAGGCTGAAAACTGAAGGACAATTAAAAGAAGGTTAGAGGAAGCAAAGCACAGCTGTGTTAAAAATCACACACAGTCATTTTACAAAGGGGCTTCTGTGAGCCCGTGCCTGGGACAGCTGAGCACCACGAGCCCATTCAGCTCTCTTTAATTCTCTGTTCCTCACAGAGATACCTGTCTAATATTTTTTTTCAGCCAGTCTGCTGAAAATAATTGAGCAACAATTTTCACATCTTCAATACCTTTGAAGGTTCTTTCAAGAAGTCTATCCTGTCCAAAAATTTGTTCTTTATAAACAGTTTTATTTTAGTCATATGACCCAGACAGTCCCATTTTTAAATTAAGTGATGAGCCAAGCCTCACATGATTAAGTTACAACTAAACCTCCATCATTCCTCTGAAGGATCCCTTCCCCCTGCAGCACTCACGATGGATGTCAGCCTTTCCTAGAAACTGTTTCTATCACCCACACATTTATCAATATACACAGTGTACTAAACTATAATTAAGTGTATTGATATGCCAAAAGGCAATGAAAAAGAAGAGAGGAAAAATCAAACATAAATATCATTAATATTAAGCTAGCAGGGCTTTGCATAGTGGGCAGTACAGTTAAGAGGTGTTTTAATTAGTTTTTTAAAAATAAGAAGTATGAAATGAAGTTTCATATTCAGATCTCATGGATGGTATTTCTGCTGCTTTTAAGTGATGTGGCAAGGATGCAAAAGTAGAAATAATGTTTCTGTTTAGTCATGCAGGAAAAGATAACCATCAGCCAACAGGAAACTCGCAAAGTTCAACAAAGGAAGTGCAAAGCCCTACGCTGGGGAGGAAAACCCCTGTGCACCAGTACAGACTGGGGATGAAGTGGGTGGAAAGCAGCTTTGTGGGAAAGGCCCTGGGGTTGCAGGTGGCCAGCACACTGACTGTGAGCTGTGTGGATAAATACCTGGTGGGGGACAGCAGAGACACACTTTTCTCAGTAGTGTCCAGTGATAGGATAGGAGACTACAAAGAGAAATATAGAATTTCTGCTTAAACAAAAAACCCACTTTTTTTTTTTTTTATTGTTGCAAATTAGGTCAAACACTGGCACAAGGTACCCAGAGTGGGTGTAGAGTTTCTGTCCTTGGATGCTCAATGCCCAGCTGGACACAGCCCTGAAGAACCTGCTCTAGGCAGGCCTGCTTTGGGCAAGGAAGGTGGACTAGACAATCTGCAGAGGTCCATTCCATTTTATGATTCAGTAATCTTTACTGAATATAAATCATAATCCTAACAGCTGCTCCCAAACCCCAAAGAATTGGCACATTATGATGGAAAACATAGAAAAATTTGATTTTGATTGCAAACAATATATTTGTTACCCATCCTTTTTGTACACTGATATCGAATAAGCAGTATATTCAGATCACTAAATAAATATTCTCAATCAGTTAATTTATTAGTGAAAGACAAAAGAGGCTCTTGACAAAAAACAGTATTGACTCTTTGGAGAGTAAAATCACAAATTTCCTCTCATGAGGTGTTTGCTCTGTTTGGAATCCAAAGATACCTTTAAATGCAGTAACCAGCTTTAATCCACAGCTAAAAATAAGTTCCTGCACTTTTCCTAAACTGGTTTAACTAGTTTTGGTTAGACCCTTATCTTTGAACCATAGTACCTCAAATTAGAAAACAATCAAGCTTTAACTGTGTTAGTTACTGTTCATACTGAAGCACATTCTGAGCTTCTGTAGGACTGTTTCTTTCTCACTGCATCCTGTACAGCAGTAAGTTTGCAAATTCCAGCCTGTATCACTGTGCCTGGAATGCACTGCAGCTTGAGGACAAGAGCTGTTAATGCTCATTACATCACAAATGCATCCTTTATAAACCCCTTCTTTCCATGTGACTGTTAGCCCCTCCCAGCCTGAGTACAAACGAAATAGTACAGGAGTCTAAGCTCGCTGAACAGAACCTTCCTGTGCCCTTTCTTGTGGCAGCACAGAAAGTGACATTTCTCTTGACTAATCTTTTAATTAAACATTCAGCAAGGAATTGAAGTGAGCATCCCTATGGCCTTCACAAGTAGCTAGACCGTGGTAAACATGTGCCTTGGTTTATGCAAAACACTTCATGGTGTGTCCACAGGTGACTGAAACAAAGAAACACAACTGTGGTTTGCATGGAACCAGCTCTGTTCCTGAGGTATACAGTGTATATATAGGTACTTAGTGTATATATTTGTAAAAAGTGAAGTTGTGTACAGAGAAACAAAGTTTCCATATGAGCACTGCACTCCTGTAGCGTGGCTGTAACTCCTGCTGATACTTGGTGGCTTGTGTCCAGTGCTCGCCCTCACACACCTCTGCCGGTGACACCTCTCTGTCTCCAAAGCAAGGAGACTGGGGAGCCTTGTCCAGGAACGGGGTGCAAAATTAAACATTTCTATGAGCTGGTCAATAAAGGACATAAAATTGGTACGGTTGTTGGCCTTGCTTGAAAGTTAAGAGATATAATGAAGCAGTCTGGAGAGCTCTAAAAGGTTCCTGTGAATTTAAGTAAATTACTAGCATTGCTTAGAGAAGTGGATCAATTTAAAGATACAATCCGAATCTCTTTTGTTTCACCTATAGTGAGCATTTAGGTGTTTGTCTCACTCTCATGGGTAACAAACCAAGATTTTGCCTTGCAAGCACTTGCAGTTATTTACCTATAGATTTCCACAACCTTGTGTCACGCTATCTCTGTGCTGGGTAATAGAGTTTCAAATAGAGTTGGGTTGTTTTTTTTTTTTTAATAATTTATTCAGAGTTCCCAGACTAGGCCACATTAGTGTTGATATCTTCTCCTTCCTGCAATGAAAAATTCACAATGCTACCTTGAATAACCAGTTTGGTAGGTTCTTTGAGAAGTAACCATATGTTACTACATTAAAATGCAAATGCATCATGATACAATGTCACTATGATGTTTTCCTGATGATAAATAATTTAGGAGGGATAAATTAATGATGACTTTAAAAGAGTAATCTTGAAAAAAAACCCTGATTTCCTTTATTATTATTAGTAGTAGTAGTATTAATATTAGTATGTGTGTGTACCATTTATACTGAGAGCATCAGTTAATCCACTGTCACTGCATTATAATCTATTAATGCACTACAATGATCAGAGGATATAGTATTTACTAGAGACAGTTTAAACCCCCACCACTTTTTAGCTGTTTTCAAAAGCCAGACTGGACAAACAGCACTATTGTTCCCACACTGAAATATTGCTCGGATATTCCCCATGACTTCCGTTTAGTGTCACAGACACATTTTACTGAGCGACTTCTGAAAAATGTACCTAAATTTAACTGCTGTAGTAATCTGAGAAACTTTAATTTGCATATACCAACTAGAGATTTAAAAAAAATATTTTTTTTTTCTTATGAGTTCATGGGCACTGACTGCAATTCTGTGTCTGTGCTGCAATGGACTCATCTTTTCTTGGAAATCTGAAATGGAAAAGCCTCATCCCATGATCTGTAGGGCTGCATACCATATGTGAGGGTGTCAATACAACAAGAAAGGAACCCCTGGTGTGTAACAGGGCACAACAAAATGGTAAAATTTTTCATCAGGACTGTGGGAGATTTGGGCTCCAGTCTTTGTCTGCCTGAGTTAATTTTTCTATACGGCTGAATGATTGGATGATGTCCCAGCTTCAGTGAGCAGGTGTTTTCCAAGGGATAGTCTGTGAAAAACTGTCCACTTGACAGTTATGATAAGGAGTTTACAGCTACGTGATTCTAAGTACTCTGTCAAGAAGTACCTAGGTAGCAGGTGTAACTACTATGGAGTGAAAAAATCATGAGAACACACATCTAAAAATTCTAAGTAAAAAATAAACATTGAGCTGCTGTGGAGGATTTGAGCAGAGCTCCCATTCTCATGGCCTGGGTCAAGCACAAACCATTCTGAAAACCAACCTGCCCTTGCACAAGCCAAGACTGTGCTTACAACAATTCTCATATAATACCTTATTTGTACAGTAATCTGGATAGTACAGGTTGCACAAGTTTATATAGGGTGTTTCCTAACTTTTAAATGCCTCTTCCTTTTTTTTTTTTTTGTTCAGCTGATGCATGTCCATCTGTGCAATATTTAGTTGTGAAACCAATGGCATACAGTGGCAGGGCATGGCATCATGGCACCACAGCACCAGGACATCACGTTGCACTGTTTGGTAACAAATGGTGAGGCAAGTGAAGCGCAGTGACTTCTGCACACAAATACAGCGTCTATCAAGAGCAATCTGATGATCTCAAAATTGACCTCAGTGCTTTAGGGGTTGGAGCAGCAGTGCGGGGCTGGTGGCTCGGCTTGATGGTCTCAAAGGCCTCTTCCAGCCTTGGCGATTCCACGACTCCATGATTCCACGATTCTTTGCCATTGGCACGGGGTTCTGCCGCATTTGCCCCGCGGGCTCAGGCTGCTCCCGAGTCCCGCGGTGCTGCTGCTGTGGCCCGGTGGGTCCGTGCTCTGAGGGCCGGGGGTGCTTTTTCCAGAGCCTCAGCCGGGTTTGGAGCTCTGGGGTTGGAGCTTTGGAGTCGGGTTTGGACCCGCGCTGGTTTGTGATGGCAGCATCCAGCGCTCGGGACACGGACACACACAGGGACATACAGAGACACTGCGGGGACACTCCGGGCCCCTCACGGAGCAGCAGCTCTGCCCCTCGCAGCAGCGCGCCGGGGGGGCGGTGTGTGTGTGTGAGAGAGTGTGTGTGTGTCAGTCTGTGTGTGTCCGTGTCTCTGTGTGTCTCTATGTGTGAGTGTGTGTGTGTGTGAGTGTGTGTGAGAGTGTGTGAGAGTGTGTGAGAGTGTTTGTGTCTCTGTGTGTGAGTGTGTCTGAGTGTGTGCGTGTGAGTGTGTGTCTGTGTGTGTGTCTGAGAGTGTGTGTGTCTGAGTGTATGTGTGTGTGTCCGAGTGTGTGTGATTGTGTCTGAGTGTGTGTGAGTGTGTCTGTGTCTGAGTGTGTGTGTGTCTGTGAGTGTGTCTGTGNAGTGTATGTGAGTGTGTGTGTCTGTGTGTGTGTCTGAGAGTGTGTGTGTCTGAGTGTATGTGTGTGTGTCCGAGTGTGTGTGATTGTGTCTGAGTGTGTGTGAGTGTGTCTGTGTCTGAGTGTGTGTGTGTCTGTGAGTGTGTCTGTGAGAGTGTGTGTGTGTGTGTGTCTGTGTGCGTGTGTGTGAGTGTCTGTGAGTGTGTGGCTGTGTGTCTAAGTGTGAGTGTGTTTGTGTGAGAGTGTGTCTGTGTGTGTGTCTGAGTGTTTATGAGTGTGTGACAGTGTGCATGAGTGCGTGTGTCAGTCTGTGTGTGTCCGTGTCTCTGTGTGTCTGCCTGTGTGAGCCTGTGTCTGTGTGAGTCTGTGTCCCTGTGTCTGTGTGTGTGTCAGTCTGTGTGTCCGTGTGTCTGTGTCTGTCTGTGTCTGTCTGTGTCTGTCTGTGTCTGTCTGTATCTGTGTCAGTCTGTGTGTCCCTGTGTCTGTGTGTGTGTCAGTCTGTGTGTCCGTGTGTCTGTGT
>VZSE01008981.1:19811-319235 GCA_013398275.1 Promerops cafer
GGCCCTGCCTGCCCGGCGGCTCCGGCTGGCCGCGGCCGCAGCGCCCGGCGGCTCCCCTCGGGCAGAGCCCGTGTCGCGGTGGCCGGCGCACGGAATGGGCTCGTAGGGAAGACCGCGAGTTCCTCTGCCGCTCAGAGCTGGAGCGAGCGTGTGGGGAGAGCCGGGATGGGCCGTGCCCGCAGCCCCGGCCCCGCGGGTCCGTGCGCTGGGAGCGCTCCATCAGGAACAGGAGAGCCCTTCCTCTGCCTGTGCCCTGGGGGAGGCTGGCGGTCCTCGTGGAGCGGGAGCCGCGTGGGTTCTCCAAAACACTCCTCTGAGTGAAGTTTAAAGTGTGGCTGATTGCAGGGATACAGTGGTCGGCTTGTAATCAAAACCAACTTGAATCCCATGAAAATAGAAACCTTTAATTTCATTTAACCTACATCAAAGCTTTAGCAACTGCAACTTTTTTTTTTTTTATATATTTTAATAACTCTTTCGGTAATAATTAAGAAGTGGAGCATGTAGGAGTTTTACTATCTGTGACTTCCATCTGTACTGCAGCAGGCTAGGATTTCTTGATCCCCAATTTGTGTATCATGTCTATGCTTCTTAACTGAGGTACCATTATTTCAGCACTATAGGTATAGGGTAGATTTCTAGGATCTTCACCCTTCAGCTTCTCTACCCTGTTTCTCACCTGCCACTCACATGTAGATGCCTTAAAATTCAGACATTTTCCCATCAAAAACCTATAGATGGATAGGAAAGATTAATTTTATGGGGGGTTTTTTATCTCTACCTGTTGCAGAGCATGACAAATCTAGATCTCTAACTTCTTACTGCAGGTACTTGGTCTTTATTGCTGGACTGTAGGTACAGTGAACCTTTACTAGACACAATTTTAACAATGATAGGACATTGGGGGAGTTGTTCTAAATTAAGTATGGCTGTAGGTTTTGGACATGATAAATGTTTTTCTTCATACAGTTCCAGAATGACCTAGCCTGTCCACATCTTAGTCATCTATAGGAGCTGATGGTTGTCCATAAAATTTAACATCGAAGCAAAACTGTAACCATCCATACCACCTCTTAACTCCTGAAAGGCCAAACTGAATCTCCTTCTGGCTGCTACAAAGTGAGGGGTTCTCTGTCATTGTCCTGTTTCTGAGTTCTAGCTCATGGAAGAGCTCCCAGTTCCTCACAAGGGTTGTTGTTTCCGGTGCTTGGAAAGGGATGCACAACAAACTAAAATGGTTATACAGCCAATTGGAAGGTTTAAGTGAGTGCCTGAGAAGGTCCTGGATGTTGAAGACATGAATTGTTGCAGTGACTGCAGGCTTGGTTGGCTTCTTCAGCCAGAAGTTGTGTGTGTTTGGTTTTTTGTCACAAAATATTCAGTGTCTGAGGATGTTTAGTGTAGTTTGCTTGTTACTTGTCTGCAGGAAGCAGAGCTGCTGAGTGGCAGGCTAAAAATTCTGAAAAGGAGCCAATATCAGCAAAAATTTTGCTTGGCTAGTTTGGTAAGTTATGTAGAGGACTTGCATTACGTAAACATTCAGTATCTGGGCATGGTTAGTACCATTGTGCACATCCATGGTGTTTCTCCCTGTTGCTGATTCCAAGCCGTGCAGTAATAAGTCTGTTTAGCACAGTTTGGAAGCTGCAGACTGTAGTAACAAATCCTGTCTTATCAGAATAAACTAGGTATTCCCATTTTTTTTTTTCTTCTGAGTGTCTCCCACGCAGGATTTGTAGTGAGCACTGTTCTTCTGTTGAGCTTTTTCCAGCAGTGGGGACCCCAGGGATGTACCCTGTCACTTTCTCCCTTCAGTGTGGTGACAAAGGATGTGCTTTTAGCAGATGTTGGTGTCGGTGTCTGTGTGTGCACACTACCTCACGCCTTTCTGTGCCATTGTTCAGCGTGATGTTTGTAAATTTGTAGAGCTCCTTGTGCAAGAGGCGTAATTGATATATCCGAAGAAGACATCCATTAGCATAAATAGGAGTTAAGATTGGAGCTCTCGGCGTCTACACGCGATCAGTATCGGCCGTCCAGCCGAGTAAATAGCTCTTCTCCTGAGCAGGAGGAGCAGGAGGGAGGCTGCCAGCATCCTGTTTGGAAGGCAGGTAGGCAATGTCTTGGTACAACTTGCTTTGAGTATCTGTTTAAGTCACTTTTAGAGATAAGAAAATTGTGGAAATGGGCTTTTATTTTTTTGGCTGTAGTTGGTTCCACATGTATTGGAAGAAAAGAAAGGTAAACTAAAATAAATTCTGGCTTTTTTTCTTTAGAAGGTGATTATGTTTCAAATACAACTTGGTAGAGCAGTTGTCAGATAAATGAGTAATTTTTAGGTTTCAGAAGAATTATTGTGAATTCCTGCAGGAACATAATAGAAGAGAAAATACTATTTAACTGTAAGAGATTTGGGAAAGTATGGAAGGAGTCTGGAAGTGTTGATTCCTAGGACTTCAAATTCATCGTGTAATGTCTATTCTAAAATGTGATTCAGGCCTTCTGTATAATTTAAAACATGAGAAGAATAAGAGCTGGGCTTTTTGTTCTTGATTAAATATTCCAATTGTAATTGCTTTGTGAACAATAAGTTTGAACAGAACACAATTGCAGGCGCAGTTTTTGGGTAGTTATCCTTGTCTTATCTGATCTGTATGAAAAAGGTGAATCTGGGATTTAATGACCAAGGTTAAGGAGTTAACTCTGAAACATAAAGACTGAAAGTCTCTTATCACAGAAACTTGACAAACTGATGAGCACTTGAATGTTGTGTGTTCCCCCACCCCTTTCCATTTACTTGATTTTTGGCTTTCCCCTCCCAGCAAAATGACAGTATCACAGTAGCAACTGGAGCAATAATCCTGCTGCTAAAGCTTTCCCTAGTGATAACCAGGGCTGAATATCAGCAGGCTCATGTGAAGGCTGAAGTGATGCCTTTGGCCTGTGTTTTCCTAAGCAGTAAATAACAATTGATGGAGAGTCAGCTGCGAGTGCTGCTCTGCTCATTGTGTTGTAGGTGTGTACTTCAGACAGGTTCTGTTTTCCTTTCACGGTTAACTCAAGAGCAATGATTTATGCAAAGTAAAAGCTGTGATTTATGCAACTACCCTGATAAACAGTGAGGCTTTATCTTGTAATCCTTTCATAACTAAAATGCAAGTGAGATTTCTAATGCAGATTTCCAATTAATTTAGACAAAATTATCTGGAACTCGACTTCTGTTCAGCAAATCTTGAATCTTGATTTCCTAGAACTTGTTTAAAATTCTCCCTGCATGTGTGTTTAACATGTTTTCACGCAAACTGGAGATGGAGTACAGTAAATGTTCTTACATGGGAGATGCTTTCCTGGAATAGCTTAATTTCTGACCTGATCTGTGCTTTCTGTGCAATTTTGAGAAATGAGTTTAACTATACCAAAAGAGACTTTTTCTTTCCTTCACTGTGCACTTGATGACTAAGCTCAAACAGTAAACCATGTAGAAAAATGTCAACTTATAACCTAATTATAAAGGGATAGTAAAAACCTTCTACTTTGTTCTAATTCATTTTTGGAGGAGGGACTGTCTGTAAGAGAAACATTTACAGCAAAGCAAGGGACTTCCCTAGTATGTACTTTGTGAACAGGTTACTTACTAAGAAGTAATTACAAAGTTATCTGGTTCAGAATCCCTGAGTAGAAGCACAAGTAAGTGGAAATTTGTAGTAAAATCAGAACTTTGGCTGAAGGAAGGTGTGTGAGCACATGCTGAAGAAATATCTATGTAACTGCATGCATTGAATAGCTCTGCTGACAGAGTTCTGCTGAGATAAATTCAACAGTGGCCCACATTGAAATCGGGTTCTGCTCCATAAGACTAAAGGATTAAAAGAGGTCAAATACCCCATGATTGTGAGCACAGCCCTCACTTCAGAGTAGCTTATTTCACAAGGGTGTCTTCGGTGAGGTAGATGATGAGTTGGGCTGAATTCTGCTGATGAGTTATTAGGTGGCCATGGGTTAGTTCCCATCTTCCCAAAGCAACTAAGTGAATACTGTACTTGGGTTTTGTCATTGTGATCTAAAAGAAAGTGACAGAACTACTTCCATGTCTATTATCAATCTGAATTTTGATATTAATGTGGTATAGTGCTGTTAAATAGATGATATGCACTATTAGCTAAGTCTCACCTAAATCATTTTAATAATGCTCCTTACCTTGAATGCATGTGCTGCCAGAGATAGTAATATATCCAGGAGGGATGTAGCTTGAGGAGCACACACTCTAGGGCATACTTTCAGTATCTAGCATATTTCAGTGGTTAAGAATAGTGAGGAGAACTGTTTGAAAAGCAAGTCTACTTTATTTTTGTACATGGAGCTATACACTCAGCTATGTAAACTTTGACCTAACTAGATTGGTTACTCGAACTGGTATTGTATTTCATTAGATAAATGATTTAAAGAGGACAAATCTCTTCACTGGTAGTTGGGAAGTTTCTTTATAGTCTTCAATCCTGAAGATGTTCAACTAGTTTGAAATGCCTTGTTATTTTTCAGAAATTCTCTTAAATCACTGAGTGTTAGCCCCAAGTTAGCCATAATCTTTGCCATAGAGTTTTGGGTCTTCTGGTGGCATTTATCTATGCTGCAGCTGTGACTTGGGCCTAGTCCTTCAGATTGATTTAGTTTTGTTGTATTTCATGTGTAGAAAACACAGGATCACACTGAATCCATCCCCATTATTCTGTGGAAAGTGTGTAGTGAGACACTTGAGGTCTGGTATATTACCAGGGCTGAACCAAAGACTGGCTAGCTGATGTTGGATAAGTGGGCCAATTCTTCAAAACTTAGTTGTTCTAATTAGCTTCCCAGCCTGCCAGTGTGTTTTGCAGCTCCTGGAGGTGTGTTACATTTTCTTGATTCCTGGCTTACAGCTAGTAAAGAAAATGCACTTGCAGAGAGTAGGTAAGAATAGTGGTGAAATCCAAAACGTGGATAAGCCTGTCTTTCTGCTAGTTGAGGGAAGAATCCCAAGTCTTCCACGTGATTGGGAAGTTTGGAATAGGTATGCTTTAAGGTTAACTTGCACCCAAAGCAGTTTACAGTCACTACTCATCTTTTAAAGCAGTATCTTTCACAGATAAGGTTTCCCAATGGATATAACCTTGGACCACAAAGACAAACAGACTGTATCCTTTGGAGATACGCTGGCTAGGTATTGGCCACGTAGGGTAGGTCATTGGCCCTTGTGGTGCTTGAAAATGTGGGCATTCTGCTGATAGCATTCATTGATTTACTTTTGTGGAAACAAGGCACAGATGAAATGAGACATGATGATATGATATGACATGACCCAGACTTGTCTTTCTGGCAGTAACCTTGTTTAGATGAGTTAAATATTACTTCCTTTGTTGCCTGAGTCTCTCCGATCTCTCCAGTTCCCAGAGATTTTTTATTTTTTTGGCTTGTGATGGTGTCCTTGCAATGTGGCAATTGGAGCTCTATACAAGGGACTTCTGTAATGATTTCCGTCTCGTGTGGATGCAGTGGCGGGTGTGTGTGGTGTTTAAACATACTTGGTGCACTCAGATTTGATGTCTGGACAAATTTCATCTTCTGAATATACATAAACAAAATGCTCCTATCACCTTACTTCTTCTGCTTTTTACTCTTGCTAGTGCTGAGTTCAAGCTGTCAGAGGAAAGGGGGAAGTTGATTTGTTGGGCTGTGTTTTTGCAGAACTTGGTGGCTTGTTGCTGGTGTTTGAGAGGTTGGGAAATGCACATTTTCTATTTCCTGTGAGCGATAATCTCGATAGGATTGAATTTGGAGGGAGCGTGCTGTTGACCTAATGTTTGTCAGTGATAAACTAGAAGACAGAGCATTTAATCTCTAACAAGGACACACATGCACACTCTAGTAGCTGGATTTAGCATTTAAACATTCAGTGGAACTGCAGCAGGCTTTCCTGGCACTTGGAAAACACATGTTTAAGCATCTTGATCTGTGTTTGGACAAATCTGGGAACTGATAATTTTCCTGTTAAAAACAGAATTGTCCTTGTTTTGAGAGTCAGAGCTCTCTGAAGCTGTGAGTTAAATATTGCTGCAGTAGCTCTGGAGGCAAACAGAGCTGCTGTTGTTTGCTCCATAATAGCACTTGCTCAGCCTTGGACATGAGAATTTTTTACAAGATGGGGAATGTTGGCTAGGATCCTGGAGTGTTGGTTTGGTGGTGGTTTTTTTTTTTTCTTTCCTGAAGTGCTTGTGAACTCTTAATTTATCAGAGGACAGCACCCTCCACACAAACATATCTACAAAGTGTCACTGTGGGCTTAGCCCTGAACCTTTGAATTTAGAAGGATCCCGGCAGCAATTGCTCTGTAGCAGCTTCACGTAAGCTTCCTCTAGCAAAGGCTGTTTATACCTACGGGTAATGTGGGAATTGTGATCATTTCTGTTCTAGAGCGAGAATTCTTTATGGAACTCTTACTAAGCCTTTCAACTGTCAGATTTCTTTATTCTAGACTGTTATTGCTTATTAGATCGAAAAAGCGTCTATGATACAGGGTTTTAGATATTGCAGTGTGCATTAGACAGTCTTGTGTTTGGTAGGAGTTCTCTGTGTGTGTTTGAAGAGGTAGCTGTTAACAGATGATTGGATAACTGGTGACTATGTATTGCTGGTTAACAGCTATTATAAACATACAAGATGTACTCTGAAACAGATAGATAAAGTGATTGCTGACACTTAACAGCTTTAATGTGTTAAATTTGGTTTTGCTGTGGTGTCTTGCAGGGTAGATTTTTTTTTTGCACCTGCACCAGCTTGTTATATGTTAGAGACCAAACTAAATTTCTGATAGGAACAACATGTATTTCTTGACAGTTTTATTTAAAAACACAATTATAAAACAGTTCTTCCAACCCTAACAATTCTGTGATTCTTCAGTAATTTGCTGCCGTAAAGAACTTTAAAAAGTAATATATTATACCTGTAAGGTAAGACCCTTCTGAGTTTGAGATGAGGAGTTGCCAGCAGTGCTATGCTAACTGGCATGTAGAGATGCATTCTTGGAGAAGGCAGGGAAAGGTAGGTGGAGAATGGGAACATTCTTTCCTTTCCCTGTGCTTGAGATAACCTTTCTTTCTAACAGAGCAAAGCATAAGCTGCTGGTTTCAGACTTTGATCTTTCTCACCTAGATTCCATGCATGGTTTTTACCCTTTAAATCCAATTTGGTGCTTTTAGGCAGTTCCCTCACAACCCCTGTTTGTTGCTGTAATGTTGACAGCAGTGTGTACTTCTGAAAAAGTCACCAATTATGTTTTCTAGCTGGAATCTTCCAGAGTAATGGAAGTAGAAGACAATCTCAGTGTGGGAAGTTGCTGTGAATAAGGTCTACCAAAGTCTGGTTGTTGGATAACAGGGTAAAGAGAAATGGGATTGAGAGTTTCTTAAAGGAAACATTATTCAATCCTTAAAAAAAAGAGATATAAGTGTTGATGCCTCCCAAGTGTGAATGTGAGTATTTATGGATGTTCCTGGTTTTTTAATTGAACCCATTTCATCATTGTGGTTCATCATAGATCTGGATGTCGATGTTTTGTAGGTCTGATATTCTGATTTCAGCCTCTTACACAAAGGAATTTGATGAGAAATGACTGAGGCAGGAAACTTTGATCTATTTTGTTCCAGTTTTCTTAACATCACATGAGCTTAAATATTGTCAGATTTTGCAGTCACTTAAAAAGCAACACAGATATTTCCACTGGCAGCATAACTTTTCATTGCTTTAGCTTTCAGAAACAGATGTTGGACCATAGCCGTGTACTGGGTGTTGTCCAAGGTTCCTGTGTGGACGTAGCCAGACTCTGCCCACGTGAGCAGGTTTGCAGGCTGAGGTTCTGGCATTGTGTCAGAAGCAGGATTAAACCTTTCTTTGAGGAAGGACAGGTGAATGGATAGTATTAGATACTCTCATAGAGTCAAGTGTAAAAAATAGAAATTATGGCTAATTAGGTAAATTAGTAAGAAGGTTATGTAGGAACCATGACAAAACTGAATCTTAGAGACCAAATTGCTGCAGTAATTGCATGAGGTTTTGCCTCCCTCTTTGAGGGAACTGAAATCCTGTCCTATATGTGGGAGTGATCATGCAGATCTTTAGGAGGAAGTGGAATTGAATGGTGTACACAAAGACTAGAAAACAAAAGTTATGGGGAAGATATACCTGAAGAGCATTAACTGTGACTTTGAGCCATGGTAAAGACAACAGGCCTATATCTT
Organism: Promerops cafer; assembly: GCA_013398275.1. NCBI lineage: Eukaryota > Metazoa > Chordata > Aves > Passeriformes > Nectariniidae > Promerops > Promerops cafer. Next base: position 28,082 of record VZSE01008981.1, read on the forward strand.
AATTGAACAGGGAAAAATGACTCATAAGCGTGCTGTGTCTTGCACTCCATGCTTTATGGCAGGAGGTGCGCTTTCAAATTTGCATTAGAGTCTCTTAACTGTGTGGTGAAAGTGGTTCAATGTAAATAGCTTTTTCTCTTGACCTTCTAATAAACAATTCTGGATGATATCCTGTGGTCAGTGGAATTAGTAGTGCTTGTTCTGCTCTACACTTGCTGCTGTATCCTACTACCAGTTAGACGCTTCATTTCTCAAAGAAGGGAGTCAAAATAAAGATTTGGAGTATCTGACATAGCACTTGGTACCCAGACTTGTGAAACCTGGACTTGTGCAGGTAGTAACTCATTTCTAGCAAGTAATCATTTGGAACTTGTTCAGAGACTGTTGAGATTGAGCACATGAAAAACAGAGCACAATTGCTTTGATATGGTGGGTACCTGATAAATAGGTGTTCCAAAAATACTGACTTTTCAGGCAAAAAGGACAAATTAGCTGTTCACTCCTAACATACATTCAGTGCATTCCCTGGTAAGTCCCTGCTTGCAGTATCTTGCTGTCTTGAAAGAGCTGAGTGTATTTAGAAGTTGCACCTTTATTCTTGGGTGGCAGGTGAAGAAAGGTTCTCACCCTTTTAAGGTATTCAGTGTTGTAATCCTTATGTACCTAAGAAGCGTTCCATCGGTGTTTAAAGACTCTCAATTTTGTTTTTTTTTTTTTAAGTACCATGCTTTTATGGAATGTATCCCTGAGATGAGCTCAGTTGGTCAGAGCATGATGCTGATAACACCAAGGTTGTGGAGTCAATCCCCTTATGAACCATTCACTTGAGAGCTGGATGATCCTTGCGGGTTGCTTCCAACTCAGAATGTTCTGTGACTCTCTGTGGTCCCTTTTTGGGAGTGTTTTGGTCGTAACAGTTTGCGTGGAACTGCCATAGGGGACTGTAATTAGACATTCACTTCATCAGCTCAGGATTTTTATAAGTCTTAATCAGAAAGATTGGTAAAATGTGGTGGAAGTGTATCCATAATGCTACATTCTTACCTAGTGAAAGTCATCTGGTTAAGGGTCAGAGTAAAGACGTTGCTATATCTGACTTAAAAGAATGGCAGCTCTGGCTGATGCACTGTGATTGAGTCCTAGGGATCCTAAAGGTCATGTTCTCACTTTATTGTGAGACAGACCATATTTGTCCTTAAAAAGATTTTCAGTTTCTCTTAGCAAGAATGACGTCATTTCCAAGAGGTTGATGAAGGGAGGGGAAAGAATCATGATTCTCAAGGTTAACTTACTTATTGAAGCAAAACCTAAAATGCTTTGTGCTGAATTTGAGTAATAATCCCTTACCCTTAATTTTATTAGGAGGTGTATTTGTGGCTAACTCAAATCTTAGTTTGTTGAGAATTCTAACAACTTTGTTGTTAGGTTTTGTTCCTCCCAAATGACTTAATGGATAAAGAAGTTGGAAAACTCTTATCCGTGGATCTGTATGGGTTTTTTGAAATTAATGTAAAACCATCAGATCCCATTCCAAACAACTAACTCAACCTTTCTCTCTGGCTTAGTTTAATTGGTAGGGAGGCTCATCCTAACAGTGACAGGGGGCTCTGCTGGCACAGTCAAAATTCCAGGGCCAGCAATTGGCCCTGGAATGCTTGGCTCCCTGTCTTCTATCAGTGGGTTTGAAGAATCCACTTGTGATTACATTTTAATGATATGACCACTAGTTTACATGGAGCAGCCCCTTGGAGTGGTAAAGGTCCGTGCACACAGAGGCAGAAGTGGACTGAAGTTGGGCTGTTTTCCTGGCTGAGTGGGTGTCTCAGTCCTTAAAACACTGTTAACAGGGACAGTTTACAAGAAGATCTGGAAGGACTGTAGTGACCCTGTGGGAGTCTTTCAAAATGTTGTGAAAAAAGACAGCTTCAAGTACTGGTTATATAGAGGTAAAAAAATCTGTTAAGCATTTCTTTCAGGTATAAACAGCACAGATACAATTATTCAATCTTCTGCAAATCTGAACTCTGTAAGTTCTTTAACATACTTTTTGTTGTTATCTTTCATAGAGGTCACAATGGTTTCCATTCCTGAATACTATGAAGGAAAAAACATCCTCCTGACAGGAGCTACAGGCTTTGTGGGAAAAGTGCTTTTGGAAAAGCTGCTCAGATCCTGTCCTAAAGTGAAAGCAGTGTATGTGCTGGTAAGAAAAAAAGCAAGGCAGACACCTGAAGCACGAATAGAAGAAATTACCAGCTGTAAGGTATGTGTCATATGCTCACAAAATTCATTTTTGTCCATCATTATGTTGTTCCCATTTCATTTTGAGAACGGCTTCAGTTTGTCTAAAGCAAAATGTTATTGTTAAATGTTGGTGTTTTTTCTTGTTTTGGTTTTTTTTTTTTTGCTAGAGACTAACAGAACTACAAAATCTAAGACCTGGCAGTGTTTCTATAGCTGCTTCAGCTGTTAGTCTCTAGCAAAGCCAATAGTTGAAAATTATCCTGTATTTAATTCAGGAGGAGGATGTTCAGCTGTAATGCAGAAATGAGAAGTAAAAACCTGTGTTAGAGCTTTTTAAGAGAATATAAAATCAAGTACAAGAGGTAGTGGACTATGAGTTTTAAGATGGATTGAGACTCTTTTTAAGATCTCAAGCAAGTCACTTTTTCACCTTGTGCCTTCTGTTTTTTTCTGGAATGTGCTACTGGACCTAGCAGTAAATAAGAATGTGTCATCTCAACAGGAACTTACATTTGTAAGTGGAACAGAAATGTTTGGCTTAGCAGATTATTGCAGATTTCTGTTGGTCAGCCTGTGACAACTAGAAAGGCACTGAAGGTCTGTGCTGTGGTATTATCAAAGTGGTTTTCTAAATGATTTTCTGTGCATGCTGGATCAAATACTTTGCTCCTGAAAAGACTCATTACCTTGACATTCTGGTGAGCTAGGCTGGCCATTCTTACCAAGTGTAGAATCATCTACCTCTGTTGCCCATCTTTCCCCTTAGAGAGTATCCTGTTCATGATGAGAAGGATGAACAGGATGAGGAGAGATTTCTAGCATGAGCTTTGCTAAAGCAGAGTTTGTTTATTTCTATCTAGGCCTTTCTCTTATGAAACACAGGTATCAGCAGTTTAATTTTTTCATTGAGATGCAATGTAGTCTGTACAAAGTGTGTTCTTTGAAGGTGCTAAAGGGGAATCAATAAGGAAATATGAATGCACTTAGGGGTAAGATGTTTAAAGTAAGGCAATGGATTTCTACGACTCTGACTAGCTGGGATTATAGCAGATATGAGGATGGCTGTTCCCTAGCTAATTATTTTCTGTAACCTGTCAAAACTGTAGCTCATTTTTCAAAAGCATCTTCTTGCAGTCTTTTGCAATATCATAAAACACAACAGAATGAGTTACAGTGGGGATCTATCTTAAAATTCAGTTGCACGTTCTCTTTACATAAAACCCTCAGTTGTCAATGCCCTGAAACAAGGAAAAGATCTCCAGACTAAGCTCTGAGATGAAAAAGGAAAAATTCCTCAATCCACTTTTTGTATGCACTATTACCCAAAGAAAAGTGGGGAGTATTTTGGCAGAGACAAAAGTAGCAGTAGTGTGGACTGACTTAAACTTTGGTAAGCTGTAAGGCTCAGTGTGGCTTTTAGGAAACCTGTTGTAAAAGGCTTTTAAATTTGAGTCAAAGTCTGCTTGTAGTCTGTACCAGCTCCTGTTGAGATAAAAATCTGATGTGATTTGAGTCTTGGTGAGCATTTATTGCTGGAGCAGGTTCACAGCAGAAGTCCTGGTAAGCAGAGTTATGGCTTGAGGCAGGAACATGCAGGGATGGAGTTGCTCATCTATGCAGAGATGTAGAATAGGGCCAGATGTTTGTTCTGTCTTCATCAAATGATTAGACAAGATTTAAAGTCCATTGTTTAAATGGCTTTAATGTCATCAGGATTCTTCCAAAAGTCTATGAGAATTTTAATAAGATCTATTGTCTTAAGCTGTCCAGTTGCAAGGACACTGCCAGTAATTCTTCACAATTTAGATGGACTCATTTTCTACAGATGTTTCAATGTTCTGTTTGTTGAAGAGTTTGAAATCTAAATGGGTGAATGCAGTAATAAATAAAATAAATGTGAAATAAACCGAGCTACAGATAGCAAAACAGTGTTGAGGTTTCTACTTTCTTTGGACTTCAGATATCTAATTCCTCTGCTGATTTGCCATATGTATTGCATGCAGTCTAGGTATTCTCCTTAGTGCTGGTGTCAGTGCTAGTGAGAGGGGTGTAGGAATAGTGCATGACTAAGGATGTGAAAAGGGATATAACAGATGTGATGGATGTATGAAAAATAGAAACTGGGTCTTTAAGAGCTCATCCATGGTACTGCTTTTCTGTTATAGTGCAATATCACACATTAATATGGTTAACAGGCAGTTGCTTCAGCTCCTTGGAGGAAGGTGTCATCATTCCAACCAAAAACATAGCAGGCTTATTTTTCAAAATCACACAAAGTTTCTGCTGTTAGGTAAGAACTGTTTGCTGTACCCATAAGAGTTGCAGAGGCTTTAAATGCTGTCTTGGCAGCTTTGTCCTATAAAGTGAAGCTTCATGTTTGCAAAGTCCAGTCAAGGCCTTGAAAAGTGGAGATGTCCCATGTTCTCACTGTAGAATTAGCACTGCTACTTCAGGTGGCCACACAATGAGCTTCATTAGCTCATGTTTGGGCTCACAAAACATCTCTAAAAAAAGAGCTGGACCTGAGCAGCTGCTCACTCAGCTCTGGGGCTTCCTGCTCTTGCCAGTGTCAGAGAAGAAACAGAAATAAAGAAATTAGAAGGACTAGTCTCTGTGGTAGAAATATAAACTTACTTTGCCTGAAGTGTTGTGAAACTGCACCTTTAGGTGACTTAATTTATAGTTTAAAATTAATTAATGTCATTCTGTAAGGAAATATCTTTTGACTATTTGTATTTGGTATAACTGCATGCTTGGGGGGGAAAAGAAAGTACTGCCATGATTTTAATACAGTATAATTGACTGGTGTTGAAGCAGTTGCAAGATATATTCCCACAGTACTGTGTGGCTCAGGAAAACTTGCATACTAATGAGAGTAAATAAGATGAGGCAAGAATTTTGATCCGTGTATTAAGCCACCTGGTTAGAACCCAGCTATTTATGAGGAGAATTCTTGATGGAATACAATTTTGGTGAGATTTTTTTCAGGGGGAATTGCTGAACACCAGTTTGATAAAACTTAATCAGATGTTCTGATGTGGTGTGTCTTTTTTGTTTTAGCTAGCCAGAGAAACAATTTCTTGTTTTTTTTTTTTTAAGTATCTGGAACTTCTCTAAGACTGGCACAATTTGAGGATAGCATTTCTTAAATAATTGAAAACTTGTAAATCTTAATGCAAGATTTCTGAACCTGAAATCCAGCATGACTTTTATAAGAATTTGAATAGCTATTATCAAGCTTGGGATGTGGGTAGACTGTTCCCTTTCCTTATGCTGGAAAAAAAAATAGTTTACTTCGTGAGAAGTCAGTAACATGTTCTTATGGTATTGCTAATGCTCTGTTCTAACTTTCTGATGATCTTGAAAAGTTAGGGGGTATAGACAAAGAATGTGGGATTTTTCTTCATTTAAGTGAAATGTTTCTCTTACCTTCACTGAGTTTATAGTCCTGTTATTTTTGACAGCTGTTTGACAGGTTGAGAGAAGAACAACCAGACTTCAAAGAAAAAATAATAGTAGTTGTGAGTGAACTTACACAGCCTGAACTGGATCTTAGTCAACCAATCAAGGAAGAACTTACAGAATGCATTAATATTATATTTCATTGTGCTGCTACAGTCAGATTCAATGAAACACTAAGGTGAGTCTAAAATTCTGTTTGCCCTGGTCTGGTAAACCACTGGTGCTCAAAGGGAGGGGGTGAATCAGGTGTCTGCCCAATGTTGCAAATATGGGTAGACAGGTTACAAATAAGCTGTAGCTACATATACTGTGCTCCCTAGTAATGTTAGTTTTTCTCCTGGTGTATAAAGGGCAGCGCAAACTATTCTTTTGGCCTCCCTTGTTAAAAAGGGAATGCACATTTTCAGAGGATAGAGTTTTGTGAGAAAAGTTGTGTGTGGGAGGTTCTAGTGCCTGCTCTCTTACCTAAAAAGACAAACAAGAGAGGAAATACAGCTCAGCTTTTCTTCCTGTTTTTTAAAAGTCCCATATTAATTATGGAGGTTTGCATTGGAAGAAGTGGGGAGAAGTAGATGCGCAGGGAGAGAGATGAAAACAAGAAGTGGAAAAAGTGGTGCACACAGCTGGGATTATGAGCTCCTTTGACTTGTTGAAGGAGGTAGCAAACTAATTAGTTACCATTGATGTTAATTGCTTTGGGATAATGCTCCCCTTTCCTGTCCCCCACTTCAGTAACAATGTGAGATAAAGCAGTCTGGAACTTAGTGATTGTTTGGAGGATACAGAATTTGTTGTTGTTAATGTAACACCTCTATTGCAAAGACTTTGATAAAGTGTTGATTAGCTGTACTCTTGAAACTTGATAGTACACCATGTACAAGGCAACTGGTGCCTACAGCAAGTCTGTAGGCTGGAGAGAAGATCTAAACTATAAAATAATCATAGGAGCTGGTTATCTGCTGGGAACTGTAGATACACATACTCTGCTATAGTGTCCTTAAACATAAACAGTGGTGAAGCTGGAGTGGAAGTGTGGTTCTTGGTGGTTTGCCTTTTTTTCCCCCTTCCTCCCGTCCTGTATGGAACCTTTTGCTATCCTACAAGAAGATGCCAGTCTCCAACTTATTGGCCCACTAAGCCTCCAAGTTGTTGACCTAACTCAGCTTGGACTTGGAAATTCAGAGGTGCATCTTATGGAAGGTTGGTGTTGTGTTGCGTTATTTCCTTTATGTTTTATGGAAAACATACAATTGGGATTTAGATTGAGGAAATCAAAGGATGCTGGTAAGAAAAGGGTACAAGGAGAATTATCCTGAACATTGAGAGGTATTCTAGATTAGGACTGTGGTATATTATTCTAAGCAGAAAGTTAGAGCAGTATGCTTCTTTTTTGGGGTAGGGCGGAGAATTCAGGGATACTTTATATACCCAGCACTGAGGCATTTAGGAATTAATTTCTTTTTGCTTTTGTCTTGCTTTCTACTAATGACATTTCTGTTTAATCAACAGAGATGCAGTGCAGTTAAATGTGGTTGCCACACAACAGCTCCTCTCCTTGGCACAGCGAATGAAGAATCTGGAGGTGTTCATGCACATTTCCACCGCCTATGCATATTGCAATCGGAAACAGATTGAGGAAGTAGTGTACCCACCTCCTGTGGATCCCAAGAAACTGATAGATTCCCTTGAGTAAGTGTTATGTTTTATGAATTTACTTGGGTAATCTCTATCCTTTTTCTTCCTGCTATTGAAGTACCAAAAACCAGTTAGAAGCTGTAAAGAGGAAGAGTTATCTTACACTGTCCCATAGGCCTGACAGCATGACTGACACTCGCCTTTTCTGTAAGGAACATGGGTTAAGGTTTATGGATCCTTGAAGCTGAGCTGGGTGTAGAGGGCTACTGAAGGAGCGGGATGCTCATATCTACTGATGATGCCTCCTGTCTTCTGATAGTGCCAGTCTTTCAGCTGTATGATTGGCTGAATCAGGAGATACTGATAACTTGTGCTGGTACCAGCATTGTGAAGGAAAGGATAAAACTAAGCTGCCTTGAACAGCTGCCTCTACTGCATGCACCTAAATGCCATTGCAAGATGAAACTGAGATGCTCAAATAGTATTACATATTGTGGAAGTGTTTCTGTTAGGTATCCTGGGAGCCTAGACATTTAAAATCTGGTTTCTGTAGCTTTAAGTCTCGAATTGGGCATTATGGGTAGGAAAAATGACTCATTTGGTATTTTAATTTCTGTGTCTATTAACTATCCTGAGGTCTTACTTAGTAGCTGTCAAACTCTGATGTCGGATAAGTGTAATGTAACTCTACATCAGTCTCTTCCTTCTTACCAGTTGTACAAAATATCACCTCTTGGAAGAGAAGTATGAAACTGAAAAAAACTAATTAAAAAGTAGAATACCTACTTTAACTTGTTATTTTAGGTGGAAGAGTGCTAACATTAAAACCAACTGAGCTATCACCTAGAATGCACATTGAGCCAGTCTTTTTTTATAATGTTGACTTTAAATACACTTAAAAATGAGGGATTGCAAAGCAGTCATATTTTTGAATATCTAACTTGTGAAGAGACAAATGTAACTTAAACTGTTTGGTGTGGGCTGGGACAGCTGTGTGTACTTTAGAACTCCTGAGGGGAGGCTTTTGTAAAATTACAAAAGAGTGATCTCTAGCCTTCACTACCCCTCTTCCTACCCTGTTCATATCATGAAAGGAGTCTGATGTGTGTCCACTTTGTAATATGACTGATGAAAAACAATAAATTCCATTTCTGTGACTAAGAGACCAAGGCAAATAAAATTCAAGTCCTGTTTTGCAGTGAAGTACACCAAAGTAGCAATAGTTGCAGAGGCACATCTTTCTTACTTGTGTGCTATGACTGAAGGTTATTACGTTTTTAATATGAACTGGGAAGCAAGATGAAATTGCAAGATTTAACTAATTTAAAGGAAGAAACACTGTGACCAGCTTGCTTCAGGGGTGGTGTGTGATTGCTCACCACCACAAAGGTGGAGGGGATGCTGGTAATGCAGCTGGGACTCCATTGCAGTGGTATCACTTTGTAGATCATAATGCAGTGAGCCTGTGTTCCGAAGATTAATTTGCTGTGCCTGCACTCCATCTTTGAGAACTTGGTTGGCAAAATTTGGGTTATTGTAAATTAGTGTACTGCTTGCTCTGTAGTTGGTGTGTTATAAATGAATTACCAGGGCAAAAAATAAATGCCAGTATGCTTCTTTTGATGGACATTGAACATGCAATCCTCTGTTTTTCTAAGAAACTTGTTTTCATTTAGGTGTGTGTCCCTTCTTCTTTAAATGAGAAGAAAATAATAGTTGTAACTTCACCATTTCACACCCCACCTCCCCAGTGAAGCAGCATGAAGTAATTTACACTTGCTTCTTGTTTTGTTTCTTTAGGTGGATGGATGATGACCTAGTGAATGATATTACTCCTAAACTGTTAGGCAAACGACCTAATACTTATACATACACGAAAGCCTTAGCTGAGTCCGTGGTGCAGCAGGAAGGTGCAGAGTTAAACATTGCCATTGTAAGGCCGTCCATCATCGGTGCCAGCTGGAAGGAGCCTTTTCCTGTAAGTCCCTGAGTTGTCACCTGATCATCTTGCTGTAGACTGTAGTACACACTGGGAGCCTCTTTATCCAGTGATCTTCGTAGAGGAAAATCTCTTGGACCATGAAATTGTGTCTTGGTTGCTTCTGGATGACTGATAACAGTATATAGTGTCTGCATGTCATCAAAACCGAGCAAGAATGTATTTTGGTTGAATAATGAAAAATACCTGACTTGCTAGTCTAAAAATACTTGTAAACTTGATTACTTTGAACACAAACATGTTTTTATGGACAATTGCAGTTCATTCACTAAGAAATAAATAAGCATCTCTCTCTGAAGGACCACAGTGTCCTATACCTAGATCTCTTGTCTGAATCATTGGAACTTGTTACATCACCTGAATTTGCTACAGAAAAACTTTATTTAGCAACATGGGATTGAAAATCTTTCTCCTCTTTGGTCTCCTTTTGCTCCACCCCATACACATGTAGAAACTGCTCAAATTTTCACTTGAAGCTGCTGACTTCAGTATGCTCTAACCAAATCCTTTCCCTCTTCCCCTTCCTAATAGGGCTGGATTGATAACTTCAATGGACCTAGTGGTATCTTCATTGCTGTAAGTAATGAATATACTTAATTCTCCCCCCTCCTTTTGGAAGGCAGAAAAACTTAAAATATGTGTTACTGCTGAGTCTTCTGTCTCTCTTTGTTGTTGTTTTGTTCTTCAAGGCAGGAAAAGGAATTCTTCGAACAATGAGAGCGTCCAATGATGCATTAGCAGATCTTGTCCCAATAGATGTTGTTGTCAATACGACACTCGCTGCAGCCTGGTATTCTGCAATTAATAGGTATAAATGATGACAAAAGAGAGTACTGAATATTTGGAAATGATATTGTGTATTTAGTAAACCAGTCTTGTGTTGAAATCCTCATTAGTGTCCTGCTGTTCCCTCAGGACAGAGGAATCTAAGGTTCTCTCTCAAAGTGTAACTTGCTTATGCCAGAGGAAAAGATCACCTACTGATATTATGAAGCTATGTCTGAAAATTCTTTCCTGGGTCTTATTTGTTATCAGTACAATCTACGGTAGTGTAGATGATGCCTTTTCTGAAATAAAAGAAATAGGATAATTAAAGAAGGAGAAGAATACTGAAAGATGCTAAAGCAAAAAATTGACCATGAGACTGATGCTTTCTACTTTATATAAATGATGCTGTTGAGGGAAAGGATAGCTTTGGGCATCTCTTCTGTTGTCTGTGTTTTTAAAAGGTTGTTTTTCTTCTAACTTGCTCTTTTATCTTTCTTTCCCCCAGACCAAGAAAAGTCATGGTGTATAACTGTACAACAGGTGGCACCAATCCTTTCCATTGGAGTGAAGTTGGTATGCCATATTTCTTTTTTCTCATTAGCCCTAATACAAAAAGAAAATCAAACAGGTTATAATCAGTAAACCATAATGCATTTTTATTTTTGAAACTGGTATTTTAGCCATACCTCTCAATTTTGCAGTGAATTGTGCTTTCTCATTAGCTTCCACTGTTAATTCTCTCTGCCCCCTCCCCCTGCAGCATTACCTCAGTTTCGTTTGGTTCTTACTGCTTTCTTTTTTTTTTTGTTACTCTTATTCCATTATTAACTTAAACTTATGGAAAAACTGTTTTTTCTGTTTGCTGCTGCCATGACCCAATCCACAGAGTGTAGGTAGTGTGTGGAGAGAAGTGTTGCTCAGAGGAGCAGTAGTGATGCTGGGTGTAATGTCAACGTCAATAAATACATGTGAAAAAACATATGAATGAGCAGCCCACAATTAAATGTTTTGTACATATGCATCATTGAGAGGTCTGGTAATAGTTTTGCCCTTGCGTAGCTCTTTGTGTTTGGCTTAAGTTGATTGTTGGTAGAGGTGGCTTTTTTAATATTCAGATTGCATGACACTTCAACAATTCATGTACAGGGAAGATCATGCCTTTAAGGAAATATGACTACCTATTTTCAACTCTAAGATATCCTGACTAGGATGTAACCCACAGGCCAATAGCTTTGTAATAGTTTGTGTTATAAAGAATAGTGCAAGCTGTTTGGCATAGTAAAACCATTTATTAGTTTTCAGTTTTTTAGAAATTGAGTTCTGAAGCTCAGATTATTTTTTTGCTTTCAGTTAACCTCAATACTTAAATCTATTTTACTTGCTTTTGCCCATTTTATGTGGATCTGTAGTTGCAAACTTTATTGCTTCAATTAAATTTGGAAAATTGCTGACTTCACTTATATCCCAGTTTGAATCAGGGTATTTAAGTGCTGTCTCTAACAGCATAAAGTTATAAGAGAAGATTAAAAGGAGAGGTGAATTTCCACATAACTTCTAAAGACCCTGATCCTGCAATATCTGTTATGTACTGAATTTACAGGTGTTACCAAGAATTTCTCACGGAGTCCCACCCTAATTGCTCTTTTCTTAATGCCTAAATTTGGATAAATTGGTTGAAAATGTCATTTTAAATAGCTTCAGATGACTGCAGTCTGTTTTTAAAATACTTCACACAAGCGATCAGAATAACTCTCTTCATGAAATATAGATGACTATTAAAATAGCTTTACTTGCTTTATAAACTGAAATTGCTGTCAGTGTTTGAAACCACCAACGTCTAAGGTAGGGAACAGGAACAAAAAGAGAGAAGCTACAATAAAATATGGTACTGAAGATGAAGGCATACACCACCTCTTGATTATAATAAGAACCAGTTCAATAGTATCTTAAGTTAAAAGCTTGTAACTGTTTTAGTTTCTGTGCATTGTAGAAGAGTTAGGGTGATTATTTAAATAAGATACTGCTGTTGATGCTGTGCCCTGTAATGTACTTTGAAAAGCATTACATTTTACATGGTGATTATCGAAGCTGTTGTGCAACTTTTCTTTCTCAGAATACCATGTAATTTCCACTTTCAAGAGGAATCCTCTCGAACAGGCCTTCAGACGGCCCAATGTAAATCTAACTTCCAATCACCTTTTATATCATTACTGGATTGCTGTAAGCCATAAGGCCCCAGCATTCCTGTATGATACCTACCTCAGGATTACTGGAAGAAGCCCAAGGTAATGGTGACTGGCTCTGCTTTGTTTGTTCCTCTGACTTTTAAAGGAAGCTATGCTTACACTGTGATGTATGTTGATTTTAATTTTTTTGGTGTTTTTTCTTTCCCTGAATATTTTGTGATTAAACTCAACCTTTTTTCCTGAGAACAGGTCCTTGAATTCAAAGCAACTTTGAACTTTCTAGCTTAAATGAGAATGTTTTTATTGGATAGTTTGGGGGTTTGAGTAGTCAAGGTAAAGAGAATTAAAAGATACAGAACAAGTGATGTTTGTTCTTGGATAATAAATACTAAAAATATGTTGATCCTTATTTTTTCCTACAGAATACTGCATGAGTAACAATTACAAGATTTATCCGTTAGACAATGTAGCAAGAATACCTGACTTTAAGTTCTCCGTCAGCCCCCTCTTGTATTACTGGCGGTGTGCAGAGCCCTTTATAGTGTTTTTCCCCTATGATGTTTTGCTCATATTGGCAGGTCGGAAACCACGGTAAGAGGGACAGGGCTAAAAATATCTTGCCCATAAGGTGGTGGAGACTTAAAGAAGACATGGCCTGGGCACTATCTAGGTTTACTAACTAAGCAATAAGAATCCAGTGGCTGCGTTTTGAAGAGTTTAATGATTGGCCTAACAATGCTGTCCAAGGGATGTCTTGGATCAGAATCCTAGTCAGTCATTAAACTCTAGGAAGTGGCTTGTGTTAAGGTTGTTATTGCTTTTATAAACTGAAAATGGAATGGGCGACTGAGCTTTTAATTGCAGATTATTCCCGTAGATGATACAATTTGAGCTGGTGCATTGGTTTGTATCATCTCAGCATTCCATTCAGTTTATAATATTTAGGCTAGTATTTGGCTAACTAAAGTGGTGAAAATAATAGGCTAAAATAAATCGTGTAGAAGGAATATAAGGTACCACTTCAATTTGTTTCATATTTGCCAAGCCATATGGCCTTAACTGATTGCTTATGTTACATTTTCACAAGCATTTGCCTTCAGACTGTAAAACCTCCACTGTGGTGACAGTGTACTAACACAAGTGAGTATTCATTTGTTGTCCTGTAGTCTAGGTCTGTCTTACAAGGAGGGTAAAAGCTCTCTAACACAACACTGGATGAGTAGAAAGGAGCTGTGTTAATGGTTTGTAGGGGAAAACCTCTCAGCTGCAACAGTGTAATACTTAGAGCAGCAGCAGTGGCAGTCAGCTGTGCCTGTAATCTTCCCACATTAAAAAGTTTTAACATTTTCAACTCTAAAGAAGGTATTGTACATAAAAGATCCTAGCTTCTAGGTTCTCTTGCATTTTTCAAGTTATTTTTAATAAAAATTGATAGAAGTTTCCTGACAGATATGAAAGCTTCATCCCTCACTAAAATAGTTATGCTATAAATGCCAACGTCCTGTCTTCCGCATGGTTGGGAAGGAGTGCTGCCAGAATCTTGTCAGGCTTTGAAGGGCAGCTGGTCTGCTGACTATTTGACCAGTGGGAGTAAAATGAGGCTGTGAATAGTCATGCAGTTTAGAATATTTAGCTTAGTTTTATATTCTAACACTGGGCTTGTTGAAGCTTGTTTTTGCTTTTCCTGGAGTTCTTACTTGATGTCTAAAGATGGAATTTAGGACTTTCATCACTAATGGTGCAATTGGTGACATTAATACTTTATAGAATAGAAAATAAATGTTTACTGATACGAATATTCCTACTCAGCTTACTATAACAGTGGTTGGATGCGTTTCCTATGATGCACAAGATTCCAGTTTGGAGAAAAGATGGCAGACTGAACTAAACTGAGCTATTGTTCAGTCACAGCTTTTAAGTTGGCTACACAGCCCACTTACAGGAATGCAGCTTTCATTAGACAGCACTTCTCTCTCTCTTTTTTTAAAGCATTTAAAAATGGGAGCCTGCAACAGAAGCAGTGAAGGCAAATGAATACCTAGATGCAAGGAAGATGTGCAGTGTTAAATCCTAATGGAAGAAGCTAGTGTTTAATAATACAAGATTTTTGAGACAGATCTTTACACTTGCACTTTTTTCTAGTACTTTGAAGCTGCTTTAACTGGTGGGCTGGAGGGGTGTACTGCTGTTGCTGTGGTCATTCTGTTGGATACTGCTGTTGCTGTGGTCATTCTCATAGAATGGTATTAATTACCAGGTAGCATGTGCTCAGAAACTTCTAAAGAATTGAAAACACTATTGGATATTCTTGAACTCAATATAATGCTGTTCTGAGTGAAGAAGGGCTGGCATAATTAAGAATATGACATTTTCCACTGGGGTTTAGCAGAGCAACAGTATAGTAAAAATGTAATGAAATCAGCACAAGAAAATACAAATACTCTGCTAACCTGCCTTAACATGGGTGGGTGCTTGCCCTCTCTGTGCTGAGTTCACTGAAGTCTCTACAAGAAAAATAAGTAATGAAATCTCTGTGCAGGTTTAACTGCACTCTTGTCATACCATCAGGATGTTGTACTGCAATCAAATGAAAATTTTTATCAAGTAGAAGAAAAGGAAGACACTAGAAATAGAGCAGGTCTATGATCCTTCACAAATAAATGATTATGTTAATAATAAAAAGTAATACCAAAAATCTTCCTATTTTCAAAGCACTTATCTGTTGTAATCTTTCTGGAATGGGAAGTAATTTTTTTGCACCTCACTTGTGGAAGCAATATTTTTGATAAAATGGAAATCTTTTTGCTGTTTTGCATCTAGTTGAAGGTTCTTGAATTTAACGGTTCTCTGATAATATTAAAAGGTAAGGAAAGGGAAGGAAGAAATAACCTATATAATATTTCTTCCAAATTTGTATAGAAAGAATATGTACCAAAAGGACTGGCATAAGGAAGATTTAATATTTTATACTAAATAATGCTCTAGCATTGTGCAATTATGTAAATAGTGGTGATAAACCTTAGCATCGAAGTTTAAAGGTAGTGTTGTTGGTAGCTTGCCATAAATACGTAGCTGCATAGCAAAGCTTATTAGTTGTCTAATTATCTTTAATACAAGGCATAGAGTGTTCCTGTAGCTTTGAATAGTGCTTAGCATGACAGAACCCTGTGTTATTTGAAAGCAGTTTGGTACATTTGAAATGCTAAAGCCTTTAAAAATGCACAC
Source organism: Promerops cafer (assembly GCA_013398275.1). NCBI lineage: Eukaryota > Metazoa > Chordata > Aves > Passeriformes > Nectariniidae > Promerops > Promerops cafer. Next base: position 43,601 of record VZSE01008981.1, read on the forward strand.
CAAGCAGATCTTCCCAGTTGCTCTGAGAAAATAGCATGTGACATGAAATACTTAAAGTTGTAGTTCAGAGATTTCCGCAGCAATTCTTCTGTTACTGCTTCTTAGAAAGCTAAAGGAAAGGTGTGGCTGATGTATAGAGGGAGGTATGAAATTAGGTCTTTTACATCTGTCATTTCAATTTAAAGCTTCTTAAAACTGGAAGCACCTTTCATGTAGTTACTGTGTTACAAACCAGAAATGAGTTAGGAGCATACTAATGTTAAATAGATCAATACATTTTTATATCTTCACGGTGCTTAAATTGTGTGCTTAACACAACCACAGAGGTGCTGGAAAGATAAGAATTTGGTAGTGTGTCTTACAGTTCAAAATTTACAGACAGGTGAAAATCTGAACAAAGACAAATCTAAAAGCTTGTTCTATGTTTTTTTAGAGGAGTCTTTAAAAAAAGGTAATTATCTGTAATGTTTCTGCAGAGACTTGCAGACTCGCAGCCTGTAGATCCACTGAGGGAGCAGTCTGTACTTGGCATCAGGACAGTTTTTAACCTGGAGACAATAGGCTGTGTGTAAGATGTCTTCAAATTTCAGTTATAGCCTTAAGCCAGGTCACTTTCAATTGTCTGGTATAGAAACAAGCCCACCTAACTTAGGGATGATTGAATTAACTTGCTTAAACTTTAATTCTTGTAATGTCCTTCTCAAACTGTTGTAATGTGCTTGGTCTTGATGGCAGTAAGGACTGCAAAAGCAGGAGGCAAAATTCTACCTTGAATCTGGGTGAAAGTCACCCAGACTGGCTGCCTGCCACTAATGCTCAGTTCTGTGAGATGGTCAGCAGGGCTGGCTTTTTTCTGTCTTCAGCTGATGAAGAAGGTGTGATGCAGTGCTGGATCTTGTACTGACTGGTTATATTTGGTGTTGATATTTGACTCGTATCCGATGGCTGTCTTTGAAATAACTAACTTTCAAAACTCCACGTTGAGGGATGAAGTTCCATTGTGTGACTTCATGTTGGGTTTTGAGTTGTGTGTGTTGCCATTCACAGGAGGAATATGGTGCCATTGAAAGCTTAGTCTGCCAGAGCTACACCAGTGTCCACTAAAGGACACTCATTGCTGACATCTCTCAATGTCACCAGGCTGCTTTTTCCTCCCCTTGAAGAGAAGTGTAGTTTCCTGTTGATTTAGTGCAAACCAGCAAAGTGTCACAGAGAAACTTGGTCCACTTCTGCCAACTCTGTCATTGCTCGAGCAGCTGAGAAGATGTGGAGAATTGAATTCTTTGGGCTGGTAGAGAAAGAAACTAACCCTACAAAGAAAAACAATTTTTTCCTTGATGAGTCGAATCAGCTGGTTCTGTGGTCAGCTCCTCAGTCCAATTTGAATTGGAGGGAGGGAAAAAAACCTCTTTTAAGCTATTTTTCCCCATAATCAGCTTAGCTAAGCTCTAAAATCATATCCATGAGCAGAGACAAAAAGAATCCCAGCAGTCTTTGCATTAGTTTAAATTTAGTTTGCTTTTTTTTTTTTTAGAAAAGAATGAAAACCAATGTCAATGTCCAGAAACAAGTTCAAACTATACTTATCAGATATTAATTTGCTCTGTTAGTATTTTGTAGAGGCACAAGGTTTTTAAACTGTAGCAGTCAAAGCACTCTAAAATTCAGCTGCTTGTCCAGCTTAGCATAAGGACACAGACTGGTTCAAAAGGGCAAGTCAGGTTAAATAATCTTCAGACTGTCACTGGACAAAGCTCTGCAAAAAGGCTGAAATGTTGTTTGGCACTAATTTTATCCAGGCGTTTTAGCTCTGAGGTCTTTTCAGCTTATCTGACCAGTGAGATAATTTCTTTCCAAGTTTTGAGTTATTTTCCTAATTTTTTGACATAACTAACATCCTTTATTTTTGGTTCAGTTTAGTCTTGGTTGCACAGGATATGTTTTGGATGCAGAGTCTATATTCCCAATTCTTTCTGCATCAGAGAAGCTCCAGTTCAACTCAGCCCCTACTGGTGCCACCTTGCCCAACTGGTGAAACTCTAAGCAGGTGTTTGAAAGCTCCTAGAGGTGTTTAGTAATAAAATCAGCTGGTGGTCTAACATTTGAAGTCAGTTCTGAATTAGTAGATAAATTCCTATGAAGTTTAAAAAAAAATTATGCTTTCTGTGCTTTAGAGATTACATTTTTTCAGTGGCCTCTGTGGTTTGTGTTGCTCCATTCTGTGAGAAGAAAAAGAGGAAATATTAATGTTTTAGATACTGAAATACCAGCTGCTAGTAAGGGACACTAATGCAATGCAAAATACTTTTTTTAGAAGAGTTTCTGGGACAATGTACTATATCCCTTCTACAAGTATGAATGCATCAAGGCAGCTTTTAGAGAAAAATAAGTTTGTTGTTATTGCTTCTATGATCTTTGTTGGCAAAATTTACCTTCAGAAAACCATTTCCTGTTAGTACTGGGTTCTGCTTTCTTTGCCTCCCCCCTTACCATTGTGCTTGAAATGATCAGTGTCCTGCTATAAGGATCAAATTGGAAGCAGTTTTCCATTTCTGTGAGATGGAAATACCTTGAGCACCCAAAGCAGGAATTTAATAGCATTAGGCCATGTAGTACTAGTTAGTACTTATTAAAATTGAGTGGCCTTCTCTAGTACTGAGGCACTTGAAACAATTTTCTTGTCATAAATGTGGAAGCTTTGCATCTGAGAGGCTGGATGACTCATACTTTTTTTTTTTGGGCCACTTGGGATGATATGATCAAAGAGAAACTTGCCCAAATTGATCCTTATAACATAATTTCTCTGTATTCCAAGTGATGATTTTATAGAGTTTCTTCCTCTGCATAATAAAGGATGATGGAAGGTATTTCTGCATATTTTGAAGTAGCATAGAACACGATCTGCTATGATCTCTGTGGCCTTAAATATTTTCCTGGCCTTTGCTGCCAGTGGTTTTAAGCCTTGATGTCTTAGTAACCATAATGAAAACCTCTGTTCTGTTACAGAGATCTGGTCTTGCACAATGTGCAGGAAGATCAGGGCAACTTCCTCCCTTGTTTAAGGGGAGGTACTGCACAGACTTTCTGCTCGCTGCAATTTGAGACTTCTGTCAAATCAGACTCTTGAGTACAGCTAAATATTCCAGTGTGCTGAAGGGAAAAGGGTTCCATGTCCCTGTCCCAAACGAAGCGATACCAACAGAAGACAACGTATTGTTCCCCCTAATAAAAAAGAAGAAATGGTAATTTACAGTTGCACTGGAAAGTAGGATTAGGAAAAAAAGGACTGTGGTAATTTCTGGTTCTATGCAGAGATTGGACAGCCAAAGTTCAATACTATGCAGAAATATCCTATTGATGTGATATAATATGCTTTAGGTACAGAGCAAGATGGGATTTTTGGAGATGGGGGTAGGGGGATGGAGGTTAAGAAATCTTATTGTCTATTTCACTTGTTTGAACTAATCTTTACCTCTGTAACCTGTCCATTCCATGCCTCGGATTGCAGGATGATGAAGACAATAACACGTCTTCATAAGTCCATGATGTTTTTAGAGTACTTTACAAGCAATTCTTGGACCTGGAGCACTGAGAACATGACTATGCTGATGAACCAGCTAACCCCCGAAGACAAAAAGGCAAGTGGCTGTGTGCTGTGGCCATGGAGACTGAGAGGGGGTAGCAGCTTAGCAATTCAAGATAGAATAAGGACCTGATCTAATGTGCAGCTAACCTAGGAGGAACTCAGCACTGCAGGTTCCTGGGAGATCCTTTCAGATGTGCCCAGGCTGTGTGAAAAGCTACATCAGTGACATGAGGAGATGAGGAAAGGCAGGGAGAAGTGAAACAAGGATGACAGTTTGTCGAGGGAGGAGGAGTTGTTTCTTCCCAGGTTTAACTTTACTCCCAATTTTCCCTACGTCCTCCACTAACAATGGCTCAGGTGCCCCAATAGAATTTAAGCTTCCCTTCTGCCATGACTTTGTTGGTTAATACTCAGCAGAGTAAAAATCACCAGTTACAGTTCAAAAAACTCCTATTCCCTTATGCATTTGGAATAGCTTTGTCATTCTTAAGATGTCTTCACTACTGAAGAGTTTTCCAGAATCAGTTCAGTAGTTACATTCCAGAAAAGCTGCCAAATTTCTAAATAAGCTGTCTAAAAGTAGGAAATAAAATAGCTTTTGGTGGTTTTTTGTGTGGATGGTATTTCCACCCCTTCCTGTCCTCTTTCCTCCTCCTTGCAACTTGAGTTCAGGAAAAATTTGAAAAACAAAATGCAAGACACCGGAGCTTTGAACTGTAAGTATTTTCAAATTGCTGCATTTTGTTGGGATTTAAACACTGTTACTGTAGAATCTTGAGATGAGGAAATCAATACATCAGTAAAAAACTTGTGTATCAAATTCATCGTAGTGATCTTCTCTCTTGCAGAAGGCACTTGGATGGTTGTATTTAAAGTGTAACTGTACAACTCTAAGCACAGCTAACAGAACCTTGCACTTACCAAACAGTGAACTTGGCACAGAGCAGTGTTTATTTTAGAGCATATTAGAATTATTTTGTTGCTTAAAAATAAATAACATACTATAAAATAGTTATTTTTAGAACGGAATTCCGTATAGACAGTTGAAATGGGAAAACTGAGAAGTGGAGAGAAGAGTATTACTGCTGAGGAAGGAAAATAAGTCATGAAGTGATTGAAATTTGGAAGAGATGATGTCAGAAGCTAGTGGTTGAATCAGAAATGGAACCTAAATCTGGACTGTTTCTAGGATTAAGGATAGGATAACTTTCTTGTGTCAAAGGCAAATTGGATTTATCTGGAATAAAAACATTTATTTTCATTTAAATTATATAGAGGTGAATTTATAGGCAGCTAACAGTGAAAGCTTTTCTCTTATGCAGACATTTAATTTTGATGTTCGACAATTACACTGGGCAGAATATATGGAAAATTACTGCCTGGGAACGAAGAAATACGTGCTGAATGAAGAAATGTCAGGCCTCCCTGCAGCTAGGAAACACTTAAATAAGTAAGTATAATCTTATTTTTTTTTATTTTAAGTATAATTTTATATTTTCTATGCTCTGCATTTGTCCAGGTTTGCTTTTCTGTGTAATGACTTATTTGTTCTTAATAGCAACTGTTAAGGTTCTCCACAATTCTTTTGTTCCAGTGGTCTGAAGCATTTTCTAAAGCAAATTTATTGCTCCTGAGTTGCTCCCAGAATTAATAGTTACAGTATCAGTCTGGGATCGCTGGTGTGGATACTGTAATCTGGGTTTTTGATTTTACCCAAGTATGTTTTGGAAGGTCAAAGGTAGGTGGCTACACAGGTCAGAATGGCTTCTTTGGGTGGTTTAATAGAACAATAGCAGTTCTGGGAATGTGATCTTTTGAGGCAGGTGAATAAACAGGCAGAGACTCTGCACTTCAGAGTAGGACACTTTGATGTTGGTGCTCTAGGATGACCTTCTTTAGCCTTTTTTCTGTGGCTTAATTCCTGCCATTTGGATGGATTGGTACTGTCCAGAATTTTATTAGCACAGTTGCCCTTGTTTTGTTCTTGGCTGATTCATCAAGGCAGCTGTAGACTTCCTGATTTGTCTCTTTTAAGAGTGAAATAAAAATCATCTTGTTCTGCAATGCTGCATCGCGTCTGCAATCCTGATAGCACAAAGAGAAACAATCCAGGTCATGACTTGTGTTGTCATTCTAAGGATTTGCAGCTGTGGAGGGGTTTGGTATACGTTAAAAACAACAAATACACTTTTGAAAGATACTATCTGTGATAATTGTAGAAATAGCTAAATAAGTGTCCCTTCTGGGTTGTTTTGTTGGGGTGGTTTTTAAATTTCTATTTAGATGCCATTAAAAATCGTGTAGAAATGATCAGATCATTGCTATTTGTGCAAAGGATCATCGTGGAAATGACAGGAGAAATAATCTTGCATTGGAGCAGCCTCTGGTTGCCCCCAGCTCTAAAGTTTGTAAGTGGATTGTTTAGCAAGATGTTTAGAGTCTGACTTACATTTACTCTGAGATATTAATTTGGTCTCTTTTGTTACCATCTAGTTCTTAACTTTAATCTGAATTTGGAGTCCGCTGCCTTAGTAGTAACCAGATTTGGCAGCCAAGGGGACATTTTTCTCTAGCGAACCACTGGGTAGATTTGTTCCTCAAGTGAAAAAGTGTTGCTTTTGTAACACACACGTTTAAACTGTTTTTCTCTGCAAATAAGATTTGTAAAGGAACCCAGCCTTACATGTAAGCAAGATAAAGACAGTATTTGCCTTAAAAGAGCCGCCTTTAAAATATAAATCGTCACGATCTACTGAGCCAAAGAGATTGCTCTGTTTCTAAGAAATCTGAGCAAATTCTGGTTGCTGTTTTTCTTGACACTTCCATCTCTGCATGCGAGAAGATTGCTAAAAAGCACAGTTGCTCTAAAAGGTCACTTAGTTTATCCTACACTTTAAATATAGTTCCTTGAGAAGGAAGGAGTTTAAAATTGCAGTGAAGAGGCCGGGTTCCTTGGCTGGAAATTCTGGAAAATCTGATGAGTTCTTATGATGGGGTGAGGTAGTTTGGTTTTTTTCCTTGTTATTGTCATCAGTGGCAGTTACAGTTACTTCTATGTATTTCAGGAGTTTTAAATACATGGTGGGGAGAAGGGAAGTTCAGGGTGTTAAGTATTTTTTGGTTGGCCACCTTCTATAGATAAGTTACCACTGTGATGTTGGCTTTAAGAGGTTTCTGTCAAGCAGCTCTAAAGCAGAAGTACATGTGGTGAGCAACAGGGCTGACTGCTCCTTGGTTTTTCATTCTGATTTTCAGCAGTGAAGAGCCTTCTCTGTCTGTTATTCACTTTTGTCATTACTTGTAATGCATCTTGAGATGAATAAACAAATCGTATTCTACACCAGAAGTTAATTTTTAGAGTGTTCTTTTTTCCTCAGAGTCTTTGTACGTTGGCCCTTATGGTTGCTTCTGTTTTTCCCCAGGTTAAGGAACATTCGCTACGGCTTCAACACAATTCTCGTGATCCTGATCTGGCGTATCTTCATTGCAAGGTCACAAATGGCAAGAAACATCTGGTACTTTGTGGTTAGTCTGTGTTACAAGTTCCTCTCCTACTTCAGAGCCTCCAGTACAATGAGATACTGAGGAAGAGAATTTAGCATTAGGACATCTATGCATATGGTGGTCTAACTGCACAAACCCTGTAACATGTAGTCATCTCACATTTCGTGAAGCATAATTTCATTTTTAATTGAAGTGAGAAATAAGCGGTATGGTATTTGTAACATTAGCTGTGTATCTTCCTGGAAATGGAGCAAATAAAAAGGGCAAGTGCCACACTGAATTGGCTTAGAAAAGCATTTAGATAACTTTAACTCTTTGACCTGGGGAAGACATATTAGACCACTGACCAACATAACTGTGCAATTTGGAACGTGTTTGATTGGAATCTGCCTTAACATGATTATTTTTTTCTTTTAAGTTTTACTCCACATTGAGCAAGATAAATATTGGCATAGTAGATACTAGTTGCTGTAGACCTATTTATTTGAAATTCTTCTAAATTACGAAGGGTTTTGCAAGTTGCAAAAGTGTACAAATGACTCTGGATCTCCTGAAATAAAATAATTGAGAACTTCTGTAATTTGTCTTTAGGTTTTGCCACTTCTTTCTTTCCCCTCAAAGTAGGGATGCAACAATGGTGCCTCCTTTGCTTTAAAAGAAAAAAAGAAAAAAGTGAACCTACCTTCCTTATTTACTGAAAGGCCTTTTTTATATCTGGGCTTCAGAATGCACTTTGTGATTCAGTTCTGTGCTTGAACCTGGCTGCATCCAACTTGCATTTGTGTCGGCATGAACAATTTGCTACTCTGAAAGCAGAATTGATCCTTGCATTGAGCAGATAAAAGGAAGTGTTACCCAGAGAGGGGTAAATAAAGTAATTGACTGTCTTTTTAATGATTTATTTTTTTTAGTTGAGAACACAGAGTCACTTCTTCTGACCTCAAAGGGTAAATGTAATGAAAAGGAATTTATTATGCTTGGTTGATATTTATATTGCTGGTAATAGTAGCTGGACAAGCTGTAGACTTCCATTAAGAGATACACCTGTTTTTAAGTTGTAAGCAATGTTAGCAAATACTTCAATAATTAATAATTTTTTCACAATCTCTGAGCTGTTAAATTTGATGCATGGGCAACACCAATGCACAAGCACACTTTCTTATCCCTGCCCTAGTAACACCTCATTTCACTGGGGAAACAGATCAACATGCACCTTGCTCCAAAATGAATGGATGTTAACAGTTCTTCCATCTATCTTTTAACTTAAATTATTAGGTTTAAACCTGAAGAAATATTTTTTTTTCTACATGTTACTTTGTTTCAGTAGGGAAGACATTTGTAAAAATGACAAATTGTAAGAAAAGATTGAATCCTTGTTTCTTTAATCCAAGGCAATGCATGAAGATCCCTTTAAATTTTGGTTGCACAGATTTGAGAGCACTGTAGTGTTCCTCTAATTAATGTACTGACCAGCACCCTTGCCCAGTGTTTGTTCATTCAAATCAGTTTGTACTGATGAATTTGTTTTTGAATCTGCCTGGAAAGGCAAATAATGACTTAATTACACAAGAACTACATTATACTTGCCCTTGGTAGTTTTTTGTCCTATTGAATTAAATTTGTAAAGAACTTATTTTGCTATTCTTCTAAAAACTCTTACTTTGAAGAGAACACCTTTCCTGCAGGTGTATATCTCATTTTGAAAAGATAATGGCTTCCTTGTTGAAGCTAAATATTCTGTAGTAAGTAGTTAAGCTGTAATTCCTTTTTAAAATTCCTGGTGTATATATAAAGCTAGTGATGAAAAGCCTAAATGGTCTAGGACCACACCTTGTGTGAGAGACCTCTGACTGTGGCTGAAATCAATTAAGGCTTCTGTGCTTGGAGATGTTACACTTTAACAGATACAGTAGGTGTATGACATTTTTAGCTGCCTCCCCAAGTATCTCACTAGACCTGAAAGTATGCTTAAGCATTCCTGAATTATAGACTTTATTCAGAGGGGCCTCCTGTGATACCCCTTGTCCCATGTTGGCATGTGGCTGAATTTTGCTAAAGATAAGTACATGATACTCTGAAAGTTATTCTGTGAAACAATCCACTTAGGAATTTTGGTTGTTTCTAACTATAAACATAATATATGAACCTTATAACATGATGCTTCTAACGTTGATTTGTTGATACTGAGATGAACTATGAAGCCAATGAACTGATTACTTCTGGTCCAAGACACTGCTTAGAAATTTAGTCTTTTGGATAAATAAAAAAGAGAGGGATTACTTTAAATCTAAGCTTATTTAACCTCTAAGCTTTTGCCAGTTTAGAAACCCTTTTTTTCCCCTCTTTGGAGACTGTTGTTCTGTGCCCTATTGGTATTTTACACCAATTCATCAGTCATCCTATTGAACTGACAGTACATTCAGTGTCACATTTATTCTGCTGGTTTTGTCACTTCCTGTGGTCAGTCTGTGAAATTCTACCTGGAATTATTGTTTTTTTTCCATATGGGAGCCCTGTCCTCCTGCAGTTCTTCACACCAGTGATTGCACGTAAAAGATGTTGGTCAGAAATATACTGGAACTACATTTTGGTCCATGAAGGCAGACTCAGTGTTTTGACTAGTTACAGGAGGGGTATCAGCTGGTTAATAGGAAGAGGAACAGACTGAAACAACATTATCACTGAACTGTTACTGGTATTTAAATTGGGGACCAGGAAAAAAATTACATTTTCTTGTAATATTTTTCTCTGCTGTAGGAACAGATGTTTGGAAACAAATGCTAAATCTGTGAGCTTTTATAAGACATAAACAGAAATATTGGGTGCCTTTGTTTGTAAACCAAAAATAAATGAATCCCTTGAAAGTGTTGTTACAGTGTTCATTGTATCTTTTTATGTTGTTTAGTCTAATTTGTGGAAAATACCCAGATAATTTAAATGCCATCTTAATTTACATGAACATGCTCTTTTCTTTGTGAGAAACTGTGAAAATCAAGTTACTGATTCATGTGCATTTAAAAAAAAACAAAACAGAAAAACTTCCCAATCACAAACCAAAACATAAACCCCAGCAACCCCACCAAACCATCGGAATCTAAACCTTCATGAGCTGATATCAGAACACATGGGGAGGTATCCCTGGTCATGGTGACTTTTTTGTGTCAGCCTCTTTTCCCCTCGCTGTCATTGCTTGTTCATTTGTACTATTAGTTTCAAATTTATGGAAATAATATGAACCCATCTGCATTTTCATATGGACAAAAGGTGGTTCTGTGGTTTTGCAGAAGCTTTAGGATTAACATTTCAAGCAACTCCAGTTATTTATGGCATCTGCATTTCGTGGTGAGGTAGGGAGAGGTAGCATTAAGTTAGCACATCACTAAAATGCTGTGGGTTTTTGTTTTTTATTTCTTGGAATATTCAGTTTTCACAGATTCCTCCTTTTTTTGGTCAAGAATGCAATCCTAAACATCTGCAAGCTGTCATTTGGGGTCTGCCAGCTTTAAGCTTAACCTTTCCTTTAAGAATAAAAAACCAAACTGAGATGGTTTTTGTTGATCTCAAATTCAAACTTGGAAGCAAAGAGCAAAAAGGTTTTAAGATGCTGTCCCCTATATTTTGTGTTGTTGAATATTTTGCCCTTTCTTCATAGTACAGTATTAAATCCTGTGTTGTTGAGAAGCAAAGAACAGGTTTGTAAAGGTAACTTGGATTGAGAAGCACCCAGCACTGAGCTGGGAAGTAAAACTTCCCATAATTGTACATATTTCCTAGCCAGTTGAGACTTGAAAACAGAAATGAAGAAAAGCCACCAAAGAATCCCTGCTCTGGAGAAATGTATTTAAGTGTATTTTTGTTTGTCAATCTCTTTGTGCTGAAGCACGAGCAGTTTTTGTCTGGCCTGGCGACATTTGCTGTGTGTTTGAGTAAATCTCTAGAAACAGTGGAGCTGATGGGAATTGTCAGCTCTTATTTTCAAGATGTGCTGTACCATCATAAATGTAGAAGCGCGGGTTGACAGGTCTCATTTACCCCTTTCAGTTCCAGGTTTCCTTCCTTTCTTGTGGAGCACTGCTCAGCCCCTGAGGCAGCTCTGGCCTCCTTTCAGCCTGCAGAGCACTGAGAGTTAAAGGTTGCGTAACCGAGCTGCTGCTCTGCCATCTCGAACTAAATTTAACCCTGCTTCCACTTCCAAGATATTTATAAATGCTCTTCTCCTTCATGTTATCCCAGTGCTTTTCTTCAGTGCAGGAGCTTTGGCTTTCTCTGCTCCACAGCTATTGTGACTCACTGATAGGTAATTAGTAATTATGCAACTGTCTCTTCTGGAATATGGAACAATGACAGCTCTGAGCAGCTTTTATTCTTACTATGGGAAGCAGGAGGAACCACGACTAATTGGTGAAAGCACAAGTTCCAACACATTAATACACTGGCATGCTCGGAGCCATGGGCCCTAGGTAGGATGAATGGGACTTTTTAAATGCTTGATTCAGTTACAGGCATTAACCTTAAGTGTTGGGATTTTTACTATAAGCCTTTAATACAATTCTAATTGAACTGTTACACCTTTGAGGATTGTGATTCTGTAGTTACTCTCACTTTGGGAAGATTCATGTCCTGACGTGGAAAAGCAAGGCCTCTTTTGCTTCTTAATGAGCATATCGAAAAAAGGAAACTTGCCATAGATCCTTAGAAGTTAAAAAATGAAACCCACCACTTAGTTACAGTGTTCTGGGGTATAGAATCTTAAATTGCCCGTGCCCCTTATGGTAGGAGTTTCTGCTGTGCCCTTTGTGTAGAAACAGCAGTCCAGTCCACCAGGAGCTGAAAGGAGCTGTGCTATTCTTGTTTCCATCAACAAACATCTGATTTGCCACCTCAGTGAAAAAGATTCAGTACTTAGACACTATTAACTTTTGTTTGCCAGCCTTAATCCACATTCAATATGGCATAATATAATTGAATTATTTTTATCTTTATGAAACTCAGTTGCTTATCCTTTCCTTCATTACTGATGAAATTATCCCAGAACTGGATGTCCAGGACACAAATAGTTACTCTTGCTGTTTTAGGCACCTACTTGGGTGGAATTCAAGAATCTAAAGCCAGGAGACTTGACTTCCTCTAGTATACAGCTTTCTCAGTATGATTCAGAATCATAAGGCAAGTGCTCAAAATAAGCAGAGACTCTGCAAAAGCAGTCACACTGTGGGGTGGGAGAGACGTGTGGAAACAAAAGGAAACTGTTAAATTAAGGGAGAAGGAGGCTGAATATGGCCAATATTTGTTCTCATGTATTCTCCAACTGTGTGAAATCACCTTTACTTTGAGAGAGACTGGTTGGGGGTTTTTTGCCTTTATCTTTCAAGCCCATCTTGCCTTTCCTGTTTCATAAAGGCTCTCCCAATTTAGGTCAGAAACCTGCTATTTGTTGCATGATGCACACAGCACGTAGGTTCAGAATCTTGTGCCTAGTAACTAGGAGAAGGATTCAAGTGAACTTCAGGCCAGATCTAATGCAGGACTCAAAGTAATCACCTTTTTCCTCTGTGTCACTTTGCAACAGTGACAATCCAGTAGGCAGCTTCCATGTTCAGGTCTTGGGTTCTGTGTCCTCTTGCTGAAGAAGCTTTTTAAAAAGGAAGACCTGAGCTCTGGATTTAAATATGCTGCAGTAAGTTCTGATACCGGAGTATTTTATGGAGTGTTAGATTGCACTGAGCAAACCAACTCTTCAAAACTCTTGGTTCCTTTGTTTTCCTTCCCCACCTCAGATACAGCCATTGGTGCCTCTGCTCTTGCCACCCACTCAGCGGACTTGAGACAAAAAGATTGGATGCTCTCATCTGTAAACACTTCATTAATGCCAGGCACTGTAGGAAAAATGCCACTTTGGAGTTTCAATACTATTAAATTCTACTTCTTGGAAACAAATGAAAGGCTTCTAATTTGCCTGGGCTAACACATGCACTTCTAAGGTTACTTAGTAAGCAGAGCATGTCTCACCACTTTTCAATCCAGGTGTGTGGTTTTAAGTCACAGCTAATCTCTCCTTGTCAGTGACACCTGTGGTTTTCCTCTGATAAATATTTGATTTGGAAAGAAAAGCATGCAAGGTAGCTCCCACTCTTTGCGACTCTAATTGAGAGCCAAGTCTATCCATTTTTAATAGGAATGTGCTGCACTTAGCCCAGTAAGTCACCTTCTGGATAGAGCAGCTGCTGCTTTGCTGGTTCCTGCATTCCAGAGCCAGTGGGTGCTTAGCACCTGTATAGGAGTTCAAAGAGCAGGAAATATTATTTGAAATTCTAAGGGACATTAGGTGGCTGAAGATACTGTAGGGACTTCTACTCTAATAGTATTCTGTGAAGGCTTTTTTGTAGCAGTCCTCTGGTTAGGGAGACAGAGAACAGTTCCATGTTTTCAAGTGTTAAATGATCTCCCTGTTTTATCAGTCTCTGCCATGACTGCAGGGAAAGTACTGATAGGAGTTAACCTGTTGGTAGAAAATACTAGCTATGTCTGAATTAATGAGCTAAAATATTTTTAATATGGTTTGGTAAAAAGAAAAATGCTCTGAAAACTCAGAGACAGAATATGGAAGCAGTTGGTCCTTTTCTCTTTAAAGGTTGTCCTAACACCTGTCAAATAACTTTGCTTCTAATTAGAAATGAACTTTTTTAAGAAAGTGCAAATACATCTGCCAGTTCTTCTTGGCACTTCTTTTTTTCTTTGTTTTAGACTTGTGCAGTCTTGTCACTTTAGTCAGTCTGGTGGAAACCTGGGGTTTTTGCTTCCTGTCTTGTTGCAATGTTATTATCCTGGGAGCCAGCAATGATCAGTGTTGGTGTCATAGAAGCTGAATGAACAATTTGGAAAAAGATGCTCCTTTCACTTGGGGGAGCTTTCCAGGTGCTTGGCATGCAGGCTTAGCAATGAACCTTTTTATGGCAGGCATCTTTTGGGGTTAAGCTGGGAGTGTGGTGGCACGGTAAGATAACTTGCCTGAAAGAGCCATCTCCTCAGGCACTTCAGAGCCAGAAAAAACACCCTAAGTGGAAAGCCAGTGTCACTTGCACACTATCAGTAACACCCTTCATAATCCTGAGAGGTTGTTGTCACCACACTGAAATGTTTTTTGCATTTGCTGTCATAAAGCTATTAAAACATGACAAGTGAAGATGATGACTTGCACCCTGAGGGATGATTATAATCTTTAAAGCATGAAATCTTCATACAGGTCATCTTTCTCGTAATTCCTCTTCCCACCTATGCCACATTGGCTGGCTCCTGTGTTGAGATCCCCTTGTTATTTTTAGAAACCCAGGTGGGAGAGTTTAGAACAGGTAATTATTAGCATATGGTGCTGCCAAAAGACACAGGTGTTGCACAGTAACTGCCTGGGGCTTTAGAGCAGAACAACGAGTTCAGCTGTACCCCAAGTGATGCTGAAAGAATGGGCTGCCACCACTTGAAACCCAGGGTGCCTGCTGCAAGCCTTCCTGCCCAGGGTGTCTCCTGTTCCATTTGTGGGGTTTTGAGAGCTGATGGCTGCTGCATCTTCTCAGTCACCTTCTAGAAACTGTTGCTGGTTCCCTTCAGCAGCAGCAGCAGTTTCACTGGATCTTAGGAAGTCAGGCACAGGTGGAGATGGACACAGAATGCAGGTGGGAGATGGTGGAAGATGGGAGGAAACATTTCAGCCTTATTGTAGAAATTACTGCTTGAGACTTTTCTAAAGCCTTCTGCCCAGCTACCTTATGATAGCAAGAAATACTCGTGCTTAAAAGGAATGGGAAAGTGGTAAAAAAGTGTCTGATTTATACAACTGGATTAAATAAAACTTGCAGAGCTTGTTGGTAGTATTTGTGCCTGGCTGAAAGAAGAGTAGAAAATGAAAGTTAAAAAGGAAGGCAGATGATGAATCACAGCTCTTAAAATCTTTTTACTGCTGTCCTTTTCTTTATGGTAGAAATTGTAACTGCCTCCGAGATTGTGTTTGGGAAGTAAACACTTTACTAAATTATTGCAAACACTGATTTTTGCTCCTGCAGGAATTGGTTTTAGTTAAATGTAAAATTGCTGCAGGGTGATGTCTCAGGTGGTTGAACTCTGTTCTGCCAAAATTAACTATCTGAGGGAAGGTAAAAGGTACAAAGGCTGTAAGTGAAATTTGACTGTACTGCAGGTTTTGAACAACAGACTCCTGGCCACTGTCTGGAATGTCTTTGGGCTAAAATAATTTGAATACATATGATCTGAATTGGTAGGCTCTGCTTGGATTTAACTGCACTAACATTTGAGCTGTGTGTGTTATAGCAATATTCAGTATTCTGAAGAAGTGACATGCAATTATCCTTGATATGTACTCAGAATGTAACATTATCAGAGCAGATTTTCTACTGCTGTTCTTGCACTTCTTTTTCTTTGGAGAGGAATGACTGAAGATTAGTTGTTTGTTGGGATCTGAGAACTAGAGCCCAAGTCACTCTTACCTGGTAATTAACTTCTTAAGCAGAGTCTTGCCTCAGGGGACTGTTTGTAAGTGGTGCCTGGTACCAATGTTGTGCTTTAAAAGTACTTGAGTAAATAATCTATACAGGCAATAATTTTCAAATTCATTGAGGGTTTAACACTTTGCAGACTACACGCTATATTGTGATATTTAGCCACACCAAACTGTATTAAAATTAAACATTTTCTAATTCACTATTAAATAGCAGATTAAAATGCTACCCCCAACTTCCAAATAAAAACCATCCCCTCTAAATTACATGATTTTTCTCTTTTTTGGGTGTAAGTTCTACAAGCATATATGTGTACACACAGACTTCTACATATATATACACAAATGTATGTGCTGCATCTTTGCAGCAAAAGCTTAAATGTTGCAGTGCAAGGCAGACAAGAAGGTTTCCACTGCTCCAAGGAGCTGGAAGGTTTATCATCTCCATTTCACAGGTGTATTGAATGCACTTTGGAGCCTTACAGTCCTGGGCTTGTGTAGTGACTAACAGAGAGCATGAGTTGGCAATAAGTTCTGCTCCGGGACAAGCGAGTTGTGAATAGAAAGGATTAGTAAAGAGTGTGAAAAATTAAAAACTCTGCCATAAGAGCTATTTTGGTGGCAGCTTTAAGAGGTGTGGGCTGTAGTTTGTTTCCTGTTGGGGTTGAAAGCTTGACAGTTTGAAAAGAAACTTGCTGAGAGAGTGTCAGAGCTTAAAAGTGCCCTTTGCACATGCTTGAGCAGGTAGCAAGAAATGGAGAGTTGAAAGTAGAGGAATAGGGTCAGTTGCATTGCATGACAGGAACTTTCCTCCTGCCAGTTAATGAAAGCAACCTGGGATCTTGTAACTGCACACATTTGAGGGGATAAAAAAAAGCCTTTTAGTTTTCCTTTTCCTACAGCTCTGTAGGAGCTGTGGTCTAGAGTTAATTTTTAAAGCCAGCTATAATGCAGAGCTAAGCAGTGGTCGAGGGAATGTGCTGGTACCCTGTTAATATTGCAGATGCTGTTGCTCTGGTATGTTTTTTGGAGTGACAACTCATTTGAACAGGGAGGACGAGCCAAAAGAGGAGTTTCCCCAGGGGGCTGTGCAATGGGCTGTTGTTGCAAGCAGACCTTTGGGTAAGCAGTGATGAGCAGGGCGCTGGTGGTGGTGACTGCTGTGTGCTCTGCTCCTGAAAACTGAATTGTGCCCTGAGACACGAGCAGGGGCTGCTGTTCCCCCCTTGTCTGGCTCTCCTGTGTCTCTCCCATGGAGGCTGGGTGCCCTGCCAGAGCTCTGATCCCCTGTCCCACGCCTGTGTGTGTCTCCTGTGGCACGGCAGGGCTTTGCGCCACCACTGCTGAGCCCGGATGAGACGGAGTGTGGGAATTCCAGGAGGCAGCTCCAAGGTGCTCACCTTGCTGCAGCATCTCCCAGAGCCCTGGCTGTTCTGGAGTCTCTCAGGGTTTCCATGGTAAACTCTGAAGCCTGGCTGGGTGGAATGTGGCAAACAGGCCAGGCCTGATCTGCTGCCATTATTCCAAACCCAGGAGCGCGAAGGGAAGGAGCAAAGGGAATCTCCTGTGGAAACAGATGGTGTGCCAAGGAGAATTTGAATGGCAAAACCAACTCCTGTCACTGATTCAAGGCCAGGCTGGATGGGCCTTTGGGCAAACTGGTGCAGTGGGAGGTGGCCATGCCCATGGCAAGGGGCTGGAATGGGATCGTCCCTAAGGTCCCTCCCAATCCAAACCATTCTATCATTCTTGTGCACGATTACATTTCACATTTTGTTGGGTATGAGGAGTTTCTTGAAAGGAAAAAAAGTGTCTAAACAGGCAAACCACCCAGCTCAGATGCCATCTGAGGTTGGCCAATTAAAGCTACATAGCAGCAGATGATTTAATTAAAACTTTAATTCTAAAAGCACTTTTTGCTCATAAACTCTCTATAGGAGAGAACTTTGCATGAGTAAAGTCTGCAGTGCTTGCTGGGATGTTTGGGTGCCAACAGCAATCAAATTATGGCAAAATGGAGCTTCCTCTGGTTTCATTTGCTTGGCCAAGAAGTCAAGATCATTAAGCCTCAGCTGGACTTCTCATAACTCCTCTATAACTCCTCTGTAGCTCCTCAGCTGAAGTTGTACATACTGAAGTTTCTGTGTCCAGATGGTCAGAAATGTCTGTAAAATATGCAACAGAAGAGTGGCATCTCAGAGGTTCCGAATTGATTTTTTTGTTTTTCTTGTTTTTAATTATTTCAGCCTTTGGTAGTCTAATCTTTGCAGTGGCCACTCATGCAACACTAACTGATACGAAATCCTAGTTTTGTTTATTTAATTGTATCACTTTAAAAATAGAATCTTGTACCGGGGATTTCAGAGCAAGGAATGAATGAGTATAACTAAAAAAATAAAATTTCAAGTTTAAGAAGTTTTAAGCTAAAATGCACCCAAATTCTTTAGTCAAGGTTTTCCCACTTTTATTAAGTCCAGACTTAACTTTAACTCAATCTGGGCAGGAGAACCTTGGCTGGACACAGCTCACAAAGTGACAAAAGCTGTGAAAGCCCAGAAAATCCAGCTGTAACCAGAATCTTCTTGTGCTCAGTGGTGAATCCTGGCCCATGGGAGAGGCTTTGGGGCACTGCAGCCTGTGACTGACTTTGCTGTTTGAAAAGTGACTCACACTGAACACACCTAGTGAGTAACCACTCCTTTCTTGTGTGGTTCTCTCCTGCCTGTAACAATGACAATATTGGAGACTGCTTGAATTATTAACTCCTCATACTCCTAAACCCAGCATCCTTCCTGCAGGCTGAGAGAGGGTCTGAAGCTGCAGGAACATTTTGCTTTGCTTTCCTGCTGCCTGGGAGCAGTTCAGGTTGCCAAAGACTCTACTAAGCCCACAGAGGACCTCTAACATTGCAGGTAGAAATTTTCGGTTGTGGTATTTTGTTTGTGGATGTTGTGTATTTTTTCATCTGGCAGGTTACTCTGGAGGTCAGGATGTGCCTCACTGAAGTTTGCTGTGCTGTTTTTCTATCCTACCCCATTTTCCAGTCATCCACCTGCCCACCTGCAAACATACCAACTCAAGCTTTCTGTGCTGAGGGTGGTTTTTTTTGTTGGTTTTTTTTTTTTTTTTCCATGAAAAGATACCAAAAACTGCAGTTTACCATTGACCCTTGCTCTAGAGAAAGTAGAGAGTTCCTAAGCCATGAATTAGTGATGGAACCCCATACATATTACATTAGAGCAAGGAACAGCACAGAAAGTGGTGTGTGCTAATTCAATATAAACCAGCACAGAGTGGCACAAAACTACAGCATTCTGCAGTAGTTGTGATCTGCAGTTCCGAGGGCTTGACATGGCACTTTCCTACATAAAAAGGGTTGCATTGTGCACAAAGTTGTGAAAGAAACGCTGCTATTCAGTGCCTTTCAGCTGTTTTTTCTGCAGGGAGTTAGTATTTGCTGTCTACTTTGTTGTGTGGCTGGTTTTTTGGCTTTTTTATTTTTTCAGAATTGGCCAAAGCTCTTGCATGATCAGCACAGTGCTGCTCACAACCCCCATGGCCATGAAGTCTTGAGCATGCACAGAATTTGTAGGTGGTTGAATTCTGTCTCCTTTTTACATCAAATTAAGAGCAAAGCCTGTCCAGTTTAAATGAGCACCGTGTCTGTCTTGGTTGAATTCACGTGTCTTTGAGCCAGGAATAAATGTGGTGACCAATCTCCTTGTGCCACTCTGTCAGAAATGAATGTCCTCAAGAAAGAGGGCTGGCATTAAAACTTTCCTGCCTGCCTGCCTTAGGAGGATTCCATTGCAGTAGTTTTGCAAAGAATTCAATGGTTTCTGCTGCTGCTGGTGTGAATATCTTGCATCTGCTGATGAAAGGCAAAAGCCTTCCTGTCTTTGAGTGTGGTATGGTTTCTGTGGTTCCTCAGAGGCCTCCAGCTCTTGGCTGAATTGCTCAACAGACTCGACCAGTGGCATAGTTCAGTTTTCCACCCACTGCAGTTTCACATCAGCCCTGGAACTCCTTTAAATCCATTTTCTTAAGCTTTTAAGACTCTTCTGCGATTGTTTTGTTGCAATGTGCTGCTGGGAGCTGGATCTGCCCTGTCAGTGCAGGCCTGACAGGAGTGACCTACACCCTTAAGCTCTGTCAACTTTGCCAAATATTGCTGAGGCAGTTGAAATTTATCCCTTCCAAAGCAGGCGTGTGGTGGGGTGGCTGTACATCCATGACTCTGCTTCACAGCTTGCATGATCATATTTCTTACAAACAAACTAAGGGTATTTTAGGCTTTTTTTGTAGCTCCACTATTTAGCATTTTTGTTGTCACTCTTTTTGCCTCTTCCCTTCCCAATTATATTTTCAAAGGCTTCAGTCTTGTTTGCACGTTCAAAGTACTGAATATTATTAAGGCAGAGTTCTCATTTCCTCCTCATTATTTGTAGTTACATCAACCGTTGCAGAGACAGGGTTTCAAGACAAAAGTTTTCTACTTCCTCTCACTCATCCTGCTGTGGTATTTACTGTATGTAGCATGTCTGTTCCCTAAAGGAAAGAACCAGAGTTCCACTGCTGGTAATACCTGAGCCATGAGTCTCCTGTGGCAGCAGGTGTTGCAGGTGGCTGCAGTGGTAGAAGCTGCTTGTGAGCAGGAGTCTGGTTATGAAATTAAAAAAATAAGAATATGAATCCAGCTGGAGAATTCTAAGCTATCCACAGCTTAAACCCAGATGACTTTGTGTCAGTGCATGTACTGCTACAAGGGTGAATCCTACTCAGGTTTGCTGTGGGGCAGAAAAGGTTTGCAAATTCCTGCCCCTTGTACCCTCAACATTGAGAATGACCACAGAACGGGCAAAACTAGACAAAAACCCTGCGGCAAGATCTGTGCTGGCTGTGTGTCACTGATGTTCATCACGTGGTTCCTCATTATGGTTAGAGAACTTTGCAGATGTCTCAGTTTTCCTTAAGCTTTCTCTGCAACCACGAAAACAGACTGAAATGAATTTCTACAGAGCCTTGAAAGGAGTGTGAACCAAACCTTTTGATATGTCTTTAAACATCTCACTGTGTTCGAATGAGTTTTGTCTTGCAGTACCAAGGGAAAACGATTCTGTTGATTTTTACAGCTGCTGGCATGGCTGACTGTTAAACCAAACCATGGGATGTTAATACACGCACCTCCGTGGCAGAGCTGGTGCTGTTCTGCCATCTGATGGCAGAGCTGGGACAGAACAACGCTCCTGCCTTTTCCAGTGCAGGTCACTGTGGGTGTGTCCCACAGTATCCCACTAGCAGGATAAACGTCAGCGCAGGGGATGTATTTTAATTGAAAATGAAGGAAATATCCCATCCTTGTTCATTTATCCTGTTTGGCTTGGCTTTCCCCATCTCTCTGGAACGGCTTGCTCTTTGTGCTTGGGCTGCCTTTGCTCGTGCTTCCCACACTCTCACATTGCTCCGGGAGCGCCAGGAGCAGAAGACAAAGTTCTGATTTTAACTTTTTTTGCAGCCCCTCCTCTGTCTTGTTCTCTGTGCCTCCATTTCCATGTTTAAAAGTGGGAACTGTATATCTCGAAGTCTTTTGCAAACCCAAACCCACTCCCTATATTTCAGCCTGGAAATACCCCAGATTTAAAGAATTTTTAATCCACCTTTCTACAGGTTTGGCATAACATAAATAGCTTTATGAGCATGGTACTTCTTCACTGTTCTCTCCTCCTTCCTGGCTTGATCTCCCAGTAGCTGAGGGCTGTGAGCCTGCTCCTGATTGTATTTGATTGTGGGTCCTGAAAATAAGTGATTTAGCCATGGAGACCGAGCCTGGAAGAGAGCTAGCAGACCCTGGGCCATTTTCCTGTAACAAGGGACACTGGTCTCACTTGGCTGATCAAGAGCAAATACGTGGATTACTCCTGGACTTCTTTCTGGACTTTTAAGCTGGTTTGACAGGTCATTCATCTCTTCCTACTCTTTGGACTCAGCTGCAACTCCCAGCAAGGCAGAGGGACCTACTGTGAAACAGGCTGTGCAGGGATACCTGGAGTCACCTGGAGTTCTCTTCTTTCATCTCCTGTTCTTGATGTGATGTGAAGTGCAGACATGACTGACAGCATAGCCAGGCTGATGTAACACATTTTTATTTTAGGTATGTTTCTGAAAAAATCTGCAAGGGTTCATCTCACTGCTGCCTGCCTGCAATGGTGTATTTATGTATTTTGAGCATATTCTGTAAGCACTGTAATACTGTTAATATTTACCCATGTTAAAAGCAGGCATTGAAAGATATCCACTGTGCTCTCCAAAAATCAGGTGATATACTGGATTTATTATTTTTTATTTCTATTTACCTTGAGGAGCTGCCACTGTGCTATTAAGACTTTGCATTTCACAAAACATTCCCAAGGGGAATAAGCTGGAAGTTAAGTGACCAACTTGCTTCTGACTGTTGCTGATTTGTTTAATCCATATGCCAAATCTTAGCTGAAAAGCATTAGTATTGATCTGTCCTTACAAAGCATTTTGAGATATTCAGGTCAAATACTTCAGTTAAGCACAATTTTGTTCCCTCTCTCTTCCTTCATTTGCCCTTTCTCAATTAATCAGTTTAAGGCTGGACTCCATCCAAGGCAAGCTTTGGCTGATATCAATGCATTGTGCTCTCCATAGCCTGCAGTATTTCTGCATTTGTTGACATTGTTCACCCTGTTTGGTTTTGGTCTTGTTTGCTTTGAAAGGTAAAATTTCTGTCTGGGAGAAGACAGCTACAAAAGGAAAATTGCTCATCACAGATGTAAGTAACTGAGCCTGTATCTATAATTCTCATATATTGGAAAAAGGAAAAATGGAGCTTCAGTGAAAAGTGGGAAAAGGCCAGCAGGTGCTGTTTCTTTAATTCTTGGTTACCAGTTTCTTTTGGCTGGTACATCAACTATTGAGCATCACAGGATGAAAAAATGCATTTTGTGTTAAAATTGCCCTTTTTTTTTTTTTTGCACAGGAGACTCAAACAGATCTTGATGCTTATCCAAAATCCTGAATTAAAGAACAAATGTTCTGGGAAACAGCTTCTTGGGGGGTCTCTGTGGGTTCTTATTGCCCTGAGTGCTCCTTTGAGCATTCTTGTCATTGTGCACTTTGTTCTGTGCCCTGATGGGCCAGCTGGAGAATTTAGGAGGGTATAGAGAGCTGAAGTGAAAACATTATCAAAAACCAGCCTTTCAGTTCTACTGCTCCCTCTCTCAAGTCCTTGCTCGAGTTAACTGGAGGCAATAAAACACAACCCAGTGTCTCTCTGAGGCAAGAACCCTCAGCCCTTTCAGTTTTGGGGTGGGCTGTGATGGGAACACAGCGAGGGAAGAAGTGTTCAAAGTCTCACAAAGTCCTCTGCATCCAAGGGAATCTGATCTGTGAGGCTCACTAATACTTGGGAGGATGTGGAGCAGACCTAAGATGTACAGGGGTGGGAGCAACTTTTCCTCTTTAAACTCCAGAGTTACTGGGTGACCTTTAACTTCTGCTGTGCTGCTAAAAGCCTATAAAGATCCTCTGCCCTTTTGGAGACCTTCACCCCCGAAGAAAAGGGATTTCATCGTCCCTGGAATGTGATAGGTGACACCTTAACATTTCAGAGTACTTGGCTGAGACACGTTTATTCACCAGAACTAGGCAGGAGCTTGGAACACGAGCTTGCCACAAAGCTTGGAACGGAACTGAAAATTGTGGATCGGCTCTTAGGAGAGCGCTGTGTCTAGGACAGCCTGGCTGAAGTTTCATGATGGATTTTGATGCTTTAAATTGTAAGTGGGGGCTACATGTGAAAGGAATGGGCTGTTTTGTCTAGGGCATGTATTTGTTCCTTTGCATTGGCACTGGCATTCAATTTTTGGTTAAAAGCTTTGGTCAAGAAACCAATCCAGCTATAAAAGCAAACCCAGCTACATAAAACAAGCTCAGGTCTCCACAGAGCCTGGCCAGGGCTGAGACTGTGTTCCCTCCCACCAGCCCTTGACTCCTCTAAAAACCCCTCAAAGCCCACAGAAAAAGAAAATGGAGGTCTCTGATGACAAGTATTATCAACATTCTTTGCTTTCTCTTGGTCTTAAACTTATTTGGATGTGGGCATTATTATTTTTTAATGACCTCATAGCAAGGTGCAGCTGTGCACATTTCTACAGCACGGACCACACTTTGATTTACAAGCATTTCATTCTCCCAGTGCACAGCAAAAGAAGGGACAGCCCAGGCTGACTACCATCGATTAATGCCATTATTTTGGGGCCAGCAGGAACAGGCTCTGCCTGCTAAAACACGCTCGTTTGGGACAGTTAGTGATTTAATGGCTTTGTTTTTCTTACTACAAAGTTTTGGGACTCACAGGCAGCTCTGCATTGAGATTCAGAGCAAAGGCGTGGACGGAGATCAAATCGATTTGACCTTTGCCTGTGGTCAGGAGTGATGCTGGCAGAGCTGCCTGCCAAAGCTGCCAGTTCTAGGGGCAAGAGCAGCCCCCCGGTGGGGGCATGCCTCTGTCTGCACAGAGGAAAAAGGAAACAGCTTCAGGAGAACTATCAATAGGTAGCAGAAGAGAAGAACACGGAATAATAGGACAAGAAAGCCTCCCCTTCTGTTCTGCCATCCCAGGTAAGGTGCAGCTCGTACAGAATGTGCCCCTCTGTGCTTTTTCTGTCTGACCTCTTTGATGCTGCACAGAAAGTGATGCCTCTCTGTGAGAAGCTGGAATGTGCTGTTTATTTCTCCATCTGCCCATGGGCAGGATGATGTTTCTGTTCCACATCACTGGCTCGTGCAGCATTACTCATAACTATGGAGATTGTTTATTCTTCTTTTTATGCCATCTTGTTGTGGTGGATGACTGCAGAGCTCTGCTGTACATGGGACTGGTTTGGGGGTCTGGAGGGTTTGTTTTGTTCCTGCAAAATACAAATGAATCCCTGAAGGAAAGCAGCTTTCAAAAGTTCTTTATTAGAGCTGGAATCATGTTGGTGATACAGGTTTCAAAAGTGGCAGAAATGGAGATTTCCTCAGGACTAGTAGGAAAACTGCACTCATAATGAACTCTGTATCTATAACTGAAAAAATCCAACTGCAACTCAAAGTTTCTAGGACAGGGTTTATATTCAGTTCTTATAAAACAGTTCCTATAAAACTGCATATTCAGAATAAAAGCTGGAGTTTGTTATCCTTTGACTGGCAGGGGAAAGAATGAAAAACTAGAATTGAATAAACACATAAATGATTGTTGGGGTCTTCACTGATGGTGGATTGGGGGGGATTGTTATTGAGAAACCTTTGGCCAAACAATAAAACACTGAGCATGCTGCCAACAACATTATAAACTTGTGGTGTGTTTCTCAGGTCTGTAATATTGGCTAAATATAAAGTGTGCAGGAAATATAAAGTGTTGCCTCCTCAAAAGCTGTAGAAATTGTTGGGGCAAATAGCAACTGATATTCTCTTCAAGGGAGTTCTATTTCCATGTGTAGATCTGCCTGGCTAAGTTGCTAGTAAAGCATGCCATGGTAAATTCATTTTGCATCAAAAAAAAAAAAAATAGCTCCTGAGAGGATTTCAGTATTTTTCAGCAAAGACTTCAGTGATAGTGTGTAGAAGAATCATGCTCTATAAAATTTGGAAAAGTCTTTAGTGGAGGTAAGGGCTTTGTGGCTGGATTAATGAGTAACTTCTCCTTCAATGAGTTGCTGTTGCCCTGCAGTGCAGAGTTTGGGGCTGGATTTCCCTCTCTGCGTCACAAACTCTGTTTTCACTCAGCCCCCGGATGTGCCTTTCCCCCAGCGAGCTGCAGCTGCTACTTCTGGGGCTGGTCTGTGTCACAGAGCTTTGTGCTGTGCCAGCTGCTCTTCAGAAAGGTAGGAGGGAAATTTCACATATTTTTAAACAGTTTTAGGTCCTGGTGGTTCTGCTCTAAGGCAGTGACAAGCTTGGGAGGCAGTGCTGAAACCAAGAAGCTGCACTGGTTTCACCCTCTAAGTTATCTACATGAAAGTTTACTTTCCATGAGTAATTCTTTTGAAACTTTTGCCAGATTCCTTGATGATTCAGAACAAATAATGTTAAATGTGATTTATGATTAAATAAATAAAATTAAATACTTTCAAATTCACAGCAAGGTCATGATTTATCATGATACCCATAGGGTACAAACAGCACACAGTGGGTCCTCCCTTTAGTTGTCTTATATCTTAAAATCCAGAGTATTCCTTTTTTGGAACAATTAATTATAGCAATTGTTCCTGCTTCCTTCATGAAGATTTATTAATTTATAGAAAACAAGAATGGAAACCAGCAGCCTGAAAAGCAGTCAGGAATATCTTGGGATAAAAAACTGCAAAGGATAGGGGCTTTTAGAGTTTGTCAAAACACAGATAATAGAAGTTTGGTATAATATTTATGAAAAAATTAACTTATCACCTTTAAACTACTCTTGCATTGGAGGATAGAATTATTCAGTGCTGAAAGAAAAAGAAATTATTTTGTGAATCTGATTTTTTCATTTATTTATTTATTTATTCCCATTTGCCGAGTACCAAATTCTTTCTGGTAAAACACAAATCAATTCTTTTAAAAAAAACATTGTCTCTGTTTCCTCTTTCCCCTGTCCTTGTGTCTTTGCAGAAGGGGAAAAAGGTGTGTGGAGTGATAATTAGGGAAGAATGGAAAAAATCAGGTAAATGAACAGGCTCATTTCTATAGAAAGCCTTTTTTATTTAAAAACTGGTATAAGAAGCATTGTGTCAGCATAATTGTGTCACTGTAATCACTTGCATCAGCCATGCTAATCCTGAGGTGACAGCAAACCCCTTTTTTGTAGACGTTGGATTCACTTGGTAGGTTGGAGAATTCCACATTTCCCAGACAATTTGTACAAGTGTTGGTCCTCTATCCTTTGAATGCACCCTCCTCTCTGCCAGAGCAACAACAAAATGGTCCATGATTATTCATGCCATATTCTTCACAAGGGAAAGTTTAACAGAGTTTGTGGTAAAATCTATTAGAGATGTATTTTCAATGAGTTTTCATTGAAGTATTCGTCTTTAAGAAAAAAAATAAAATTGTGACCACTGTTGGGTTTGGGAAATGCACTACAAAGGATTTCTCTTTTACAGTTTTCTACTGGGCAGAACTGGTAGCTTTGCTTCTGTGTTTCTTAAAACACAACCAAATGAATAATTATCACTGCAGATAATTGTTTCTATAAATATTCTCCTTTAGAAACACATAAAGATTATCATCTTTACTCAGCCATGCTAGATGATGATAATAGTGAGTTAAGAAGTAAATCTGGCATAGTTATAGATGTTCTGGAGAAATCCAGCCACTGTTGTTGGTCATCAACATCTGTTGTGTATTGTGTATTTTAACTCTGTTTGTCAAAAGTATTTTTAGTACAAATGCTGGATGTAAAGAGATTTCTGAAATTGATAATGAAACAATGATTTAGTTCCAAAATAATTTCAAAACTTGCTTGAAAGAGAATATCTGCACATGTTTTTCTTAGCCCAGTTTAGCTCTAGCCTGGACAGTTTGTATTAGGAATTATAAGATCTGTTTCCTGACATGGCACAGAGACTGAATTTTGCACCAGGCCATGCCTTCCAATTCTATTTTACCAAAACAGAAGTCAAACTTGAATCCAGACTGAACCCTTCCTTCTATTTTCCCTTTTCCCCCTCAGATCCTAAGTGTGGGCAGAAAGTGCAAGAGAGCAGCCTGTGGAGTTATTTTGCCCTTTTCACTCGGATTGCTGGGGGAAACCAGGTGAAGCAAGGCTCTCATCCATGGCAGGTTTGCATAAGCAAATGTGGTTTTATCTGCAGAACAAAGCCCTGGAGAAGAGAAGGCTTTGGGGTGACCTCATTGCAGCCTTCCAGTGCCTGAAGGGAGCCTACAAGAGGGTTGGAGAGGAGCTTTTTAGCAGAACATGGAGTACAGGACCATAGGGAATGGCTTCAAGCTGAAAGAGAGTAGGTTTAGATTGGATACTAGGAAAAAATTCTTTACTCTGAGGGCGATGAGAGAAGCTGTGGCTGCCCCGTCCCTAGAAGTGTCCAAGGCCAGGTTGGATGGGGCTCTGAGAAAACTGGTCTACTGGAAGGGCAGGGAGGATTGGATCTTTAAGGTGCCCTCCAACCCAAGCCATTGTATGTTAACGTATTGTTGAACTCCAGCCTGCTTTTAAGGAAAGCAGTGAAACAGGTGGAGAGGACTCAGAACCTGTCCTGCTTCCTGATAAACCTTTGTTTAGGATTTTTATTTTATCACTCTTTCTGGAAGAGTATCTGTAGATGAATCTGTTGTAAATGGGTGAAACTGCTCAGAAAAAGGGCACAGGACACCACCCCAAGTCCCTGGCTACTGCTAGGCATCCTTGATTTGCAGTGTTCCCAAAATTCTCAACCAACCACTCGCCTTCACAGCCTGAGTACCTCAGGGACTTGGTGTTTATCACACGTGTGTTGCTTTTCTCCAGGCCCCAAGGCACAGCTGAGGGGAGAACAGCAAGGTTTAGGATCTCTTATGCTCAGGGATTCTGAGAATGCCATGGAAGTGTGCATGCTGGGAATACAGCACATGCTTTGGCTGTGTGACTCCTCAGAGAGTACCTGGGTGTGCTCTCCCTGTTCTTCCTTCCCCAAAGGTAATCAGAGCAGACACAAAGGGAGTGTCTTCTTTAAATGCTGCAGGTTTCCCTGAAGAGAAGGCAAAAGCATTTCCATGGAGGCACCATTCTTTCTGCTCAGTGGGTGGTCAGAGCAGCTCACTGCACCCTGGACAGGTATGGATGGGATATTTCAGGAGCAGGCTGCAGGTGCAGGAAAACATGGATTGGAAATGTGTGTGCTGTAGCACCTCTTTGTGGTGATTACTTACAGGTGCTACCCTTTTATTTGTAATCACTATTTTCCATGCTGTAAGAGAAAGGAAGAAAAACCCCTTTGAACATCTCAAAATAATTAACAAATAAACTTACAGAGATTGACAAAGACTGATTTTGGAAGTCTATGTAAAAAAATTAATTTGAAGCAGAATGAAAAGTTTATACTCATTGCTTTTGTGTTCCCTTGCTGCACACCTGCTCTGGTACCAGGAGCCTTAAGGCAGGATTCACTGTGGTTTTATGGATTTTTTTTGTAAGAAACTCAGAATCATAGAGAAATGACCTTATTTATTCTACACTTTTCAATGTCCAAATCTTTCCTCCTCCTTCAAAAAGCAATGTGGCTAAACAATTTTAAACACAGTGAGAGGACCAGGTTCCTTAGTTGACCACCAAACCATGGTCAGGTCTGTAGCAAAAGAATTTTTTTTCTCAGTCCTTTTCATCTCCCAGTTCCTACTACAGGGCTTACTCAGCTCTTGCTGACTGTACATCTTAAGTGCTCAAAAATCTGAAGGTGAAAGGTATTGGGTATTGGAAGTAATAACTTCTCCATTTAAAAACAGCTCCATTTTTCCCTTTCACTTTGAAGACTGCATAGCTGAACGTTAATTTTTCTGTTCCACAGGAACCTACTGCAATACTTGTATGTCAAGGCAGGAGAGCAAGACTTGGGGCTCAGGGAGAACAGTGAGCAGACACTGCCTGTCAAATCTGTCATTGAGCACCCCATGTTTGGCCCTAGGACTCCAATGAACTATGACATTGACCTTCTGAAGCTGGATGGCACCTTCAACTTCAGTAAGGCCAGAATTAGCTGTGATCTTATTCTCCATGAAGAAAAAGTTATTGTTATTTGCACACAGAAGATAAATTGTCAATATGAGATTAATTTTACAGATTCCACAAAAATACCAACATTTTTCTTTTTATTAAAAACCCTCCAACACTTATAAAGGAAACTTTTTGTAATTGTCCTTGTAAATACTTCCCAATAAAATTCATGTCCCTGTGCGGCAGGTTCATCAGTTTTGCCAGCATGTCTTCCCAACCCAGGTGAAAAGTTTGAAGCAGGATATATCTGCACTGCCTGTGGCTGGGGCCATTTAAAGGAAAGTAAGCCACTCACATTATTATTTTTTTCTGAAACTAAGAGCTCGATTGCACAGGTCAGACCCAGAGCAAAAGTAACCTTCAACTGACCTTAAGAATTATAATCTCAAAATGGGATTTTGCTTCTATGCCTATCTGTGAATGACTTCAAAATGGGTAATCACAAAATCTAGACCTGCATTTGAATTTTGAAACATTTTGGAATTTTTTCAATTAAAACCGCTTATATACAAAAAACTGGCTGTTTGCCAAAACATGCTTGTAACCATAACATGGTTTGGAGCAAGTCTCCAACTGATTTTTGTGGTGTATTAACAGTGACATTAAGTTTACCTTTCAGCTTTTCTTATGAACATTGATTTGTGTTTCAGATGGACTGCTCCCTCAGGTCTTGTATGAAGTCAATCTCCCAGTCTTAAACAGCAGAGAGTGTTCAAGAGCACTGCCAACTTTAAAGAAACCCATCCAAGGTGACACCATAATGTGTGCTGAATTTCCAGATGGAGGAAGAGCCTGTCAGGTCAGCCGAACGCAGGGCCTTGTGTGCTTAGGAGTGTTTCTCAGGAGCACTATGTGCCAAAGTAAACAAATTCACTGTAAACTGGGAGGTTTGGATGTATGAATTCTTTCAACAGTTCCCTATGGGGCAATGCACTTAATGACATGATTCCATATTAATTATTGTATGGGTTGTAGGACAGGTTCCTGAGAGCAATTTTGCAATGTACTCCAGTGCAATAATGCTTAGGGCTTTCTAACTTCAGAACACTTGACAAATTAATTATTGTTGGAAAGATCCTGAGGATGAAAGTAGAAAGAATTGGATTCCAGGAAGGAAAGGAAGTGGGATAAAGGTTAAGTGATTGTTCCTCACTCCTTTTTTACATGTTCAAGCACATCAGAGGTGCACTCCTGAGGGAATTAATCTGTCTCCCCACTTCATGACAATCCTGACTAAACACCCCAAAAATGCATGTCTTCACACCTTTTTTAAAAACGACTATCCTCTGTGTTGCAGGTTTTTAGTAAGGCACAAAAGAGACCTCAATAAACACTTTAGGCTTGCTCAGCTGGACAAGCTTTGGCTCCAGGGATTTTGCTCGGCTCTTTCCCAGGGAGACTCCCTTTTGTGTAGAGGCAAGCACGGTGCCTGGACCCTTGCTGATGTCAACTCCTGGGGGATGGGATGTGCCTGTGGCTGGATAAGGAATGAGAACAAGAAACATTACACAGAGGGTCCCCAGGAATAATCACAGACCTCAGCGTGGTGCTGTCCTGGGTACAGGAGAACATGACTGCTGATAATTAAGTCCCCACAGTAGTGCATCCCTCACTTGTGACAAATCCTCTGTCTCTGAACATTTTATTTAATTTTATCTTTTTTCAGGATAGAGCACTTGCATGATTTCCTGTCAAAGCACTGCATCATTTCACAATGCCTTGAAGTGTGTGTTAGTGACTGGCAGTCGTCAAAATCAAATTGAGAGCATTGTAAATGTTTGCTTCTCTTCCACTTTGCCTCCTACTTGGACTCTTTTTTTTTTAAAAAGAATGATCTTTTTATGCAGCTAGCCAGTCAGTGTGTTTATTCGATTGAAACTATCAGAAATTCCATATGCACTTCTTTGAAGTAATTTGTCATTTTTCTCAACCAAAACATGTTGGATCAGACATCTGGCAACATGGGGACAAGTCATGCTCAGAAGTGCTTTTGTTCACTCTTCCCAAAAGGCCATGAATTCCCTCTGTGCTGGGGAACAGTGTGTGACCATCAGGCACCACTGCCAAAGTCATGGAGCTGGAGATATAAGTGGCAGGGGTGAACTTTACTTAGAGTAATAAGAAACTGAATTGATATTTTCTTCTAGTTTGAGCTAATTTTGTTAAAGGGTTTTGGAGACTGTGTTAAAACTTACACAGAGAACCGAAAAAACTGAGGGAGGGTTATTTAAGAGGTTTAGTCAATGAGAATAAAAAAAATTGTGAGGAGAAAAATAAAATTTCCTATTAGAAACCATCTTCAATTGGTGATTCAAAGAAGGAACCCTTATAATGTGTCAGAGAAAAATGAAGAGGGTTTAGCTTCTGAAAAAGTGCTGCTCAGACTGAGTAGTGGCGTGTGGAATTCTGGTATTGGCTACTCCAGAACTGTTTATTCCAATGTCAGCATTGTCTGAACTTGCAATTTTGTTTTGATTCCAAGCCCTAGTTTATTGTAGACACTGTGTCCCCAAAAAGCACTGGGAGTTACCTCAGTGCCAGCTGTACAAAATTGCCGTTTCACATGGACAAAAGTAAATTGTGAATATGAAACTACAGTAATTTATTCTTCTTTTTCCTCTCCCTTCCCTATCCCTCCTTTATTAGATCTGAAAGTGAAAAGCTCCACAGGTGAGTACATTACTTTTTCCCATTACCTTCTATTTGTGTTAGAGCATAAAAAGCACCCCCCCCCCCAAAAAAAAAATAGTTGTTTATGTAATTTATAAAGGAAGAAACCTTTTTGAAAACATTTTTGCCATTTTTTACTGATCTTCCCAGGATGCTGGAGGGGAAATAATCTAATAAGTACTTGACTCCTTAAATTTGTTCGTGTTTACATAGTTGTTGATAAATGTTGCTCTTAGTGGGTTACCTTGCAAGCAGAAGGAAGGGCAAGAGGAGATGATTTTTGTGGTGTTGTGTTTCTGCTGACACTTGGCTGAAGAGGAAAGCTTCTGCTCTTTCTTTTAAAGTAATTTTTAACAGCGCCTTGAACTGTTGGAAAAGTTTCCTGCTGTAACCTAACCAAGGGCATTATTACAGATGGGCTGCCACGAACACTATTGTTATGCTCTGGAGTATTCATTTTTCCTCACAAAATTATTTGTACTGAAATCTTCATGTAGCTAAGAGTTTCTTTAAGGTAAAAAACAAGCACTACCACTTACAAAAAAATGAGAGTCCATTGGCAGGGCTTCATTCCTGCTCCTAGATGATGGGGTTTAAAGCTGATTTACCATAATTCCAAATAAAAGAGAGAAAAGAGAAAACACAGCATCAGTCTGCCAGGAGAAACAAAGTGCAGCTGAGCAATCCTGACTCACAATATCCTCCAGAAGTTTGAGGTTTTTGGTGGAACAGCGTATGTGTCAAACCTAATTCCTTCCATTATGATTTAACTCACAGCGTTTTGTAGTGTTGAGGATGGCAAACTCTGCAACAGAAGGGGAATTACATTTTCCTGGAAGGCCTGAACAGTTCTATCAAAATCACCAGTAAGCAGAGAAAACAAAGTCTTCCCCCAGAGAATATTCCCCATACAAGTGTAGGTTTTGGGGTGATTTTGGTTGCATTTTTGTGAATGGGAATTGATTTCTTATTCCAGATTGTGTATATGGACTCTGTTTGTGCCAGAAGGGAATTACACATGACTTCATTTCTCCCACTTCTATGTAGAACCAGAAATATTCTGTGACTATGATTCTTTATCAGTCTATTCAAAAGATGAGAGACTCGTGGGTGAGTTTTTGTCTCCTTGTTCTTTGAAAAAATCATTCAGGTTGGAAAAGACCTTTAAGATCTCTAACCTGTCAGAGCACTCCTTATTCTAACAGCAAGAGCATCCAGTGAGGATGTGGTAGTTGATAATGTTTCACTTGCATTTGCTTGATTGATACATTGAGACATAGAATCTGAAAATAAAAGAGTAAGAGTGTGGGAGTTGAAGAGGTTGGAAAATGCTTGGTAGGGAACTGTATCACACTTCTGGGGTCAATGATTTTCAATTTTTAATAGTGTGAATCTATTTGGGCTAATGGATTAATAAGGAAAGTAGAGGGAATAATAATAGGAAATTTCCTAAAATTTTTATAGCTAAGTACTAAAAATGGTACATGCAAGTTTTCTCAAGTAACTGAAGGCCTAAACAGTGACTATTCTCTAATGTTACGTTTCAGGGAAATTCTGTGGAGGAGATCTTCCATTTCCTATTTTGATTGGCTCCAATAACATAATGCTGAAATTTGTTTCTGACGATGAGGATTATGGAACTGGTTTTTCCATTACCTACAAAGCTCTTACACCAGATATTCTTCCTGGTAAGTTTAAGCCAAGTAATGTGCCTGCCTACACTCTTGGGTGGGGACCTGGAAAAACATGTCAGGAGAAAATAAACCAGAGGAAGCTCCTATGGTATTTCTATGTGGAAGATGCTTTCAAGGGGGGGCCTTGAGGGAGGCAGCTGAGGCTAAAACACGTAATGGAGAATTGTGTTTGGTTTCTCTGTGCACAGCAGTTCACCATCCCTAAGGATGGGCCCCAGGGCCATCTGCTGAGTCTTAAAAGAACTCCTGATGTTCCTGTTCTGGCAGCATTTCCAGCTGGTTCTTTCCTTTCCATTTTTTGTCTGCCTGGATTTCCAAATGCTGGCTGTGAGTCCCTGGCTGTCCTCTTTGAAGAAGGAGTGTTGGAGAGTATGCACTACCCAGAGCACTACAGCAACCTGGCAGGCTGTCAGTGGATTATCTGTGCTCCAGAAGACCACGTAGCCAAGGTGTAACATGAATCCTTTTTGTGTCTACATGATGGAAATGGGCACCACTGAGTTAACAAGAAATTATGCAGGTAAGGGCAAACAAGATCAAGCAACATGAGCCTGAATAATTCTGCTGGATGCAGTTAAGAGGAATCACTATCCATCCCAAAAGACAGAAAGGTTTTGATTTGTCCTTTAGGTTATGGTAAAATAGGATTTCCTGAGTTAAACTTTAACAAGACAGATTCTTCTAGAAAATTTAGTATTTATTTACCTATGAAGTCTGAATGTCACAGAAACCAAACCTTGCAGAAATCACTCACAATCCTAAAGACCCTGTAGATCTTTGAATTTTTGACATATGACTTTCACAACAAGGTTCACTCTTTCATTTTTTAATTTAAAGCTTACATACCAGTCTTTTGAAGTAGAAGAGAGTGAAGATTGCTCCTATGGTGCCGTGACTGTGTATGAAGACGTGAGAAAAGAGGAGAAAATTGGTTCGACTTTTGATTTTTTATTTTGGGGATGTTCTATTTCTTTTATGACTCTCACTAGCCCTATTGTCCAGTGTAAATAAAGTTTGCTTGTAGAGTCTCAGATAATGTTATCGGTACTAGTTTCAGTACCCTGAAAAATGCTTGCAGGTGTTGCTAATTCTTCTCAACTTACAGAGGCAAAGCCACATTGAAGTGAACCATGTTTGAGTGTTTAAATTCTGTGTGAAATGCAGCTCTGAATTAGTTCCAATGAAGAAAATACATAGCAGAGTAATTTGGGTCTATAGGAATGATCACACACAAAGCACCCAAGGCATCTCCTTTTCAGAGTCCAGTTGTTCTTCACTCCAGAGCATCATTCATGTAATTTTTGCCACTTGGCTCATAGTGAATGAGAGGAAGGCCTATCCAAAAAAGGTTTCAGCACTTGACTGAAGCTGGTTTCCCAGTTTAGGGAAAATCAGGTAGCTGGGGCGTTTAGTTTGTAATGAAGTTTGTGGGTGCTGCAATAGACTGTTGTGAAATTATGCCAGAGACTCCTTGTTCTGATGAGTAAACTGCTGAATGAGGACAGGCTCCCAGGAATAGATCAATCCTTCAGCCTCAGCCTGCTTATCTCTTGGTCATGGTTACTTTTTACCTTCCTGTCTGAAAGATGAAATATATAGAATATTGTGCACCCACTGTTGAAAGAGAGAAGGATTAAAAAGTACCTGTTAATTTGTAGTGAGCCTTTGCTTTCTCATTTTTAGTCAAGTCTTGAGGATTTGTCCTACCAGCACCTGTTCTAAGCTCCTCTGCTGTGATGCTGGTTGTCTTCCACTCTGATGAAACAGAGACCTTTGGAGGATTCAGAGCTACAGTCTCCTTTGCTCATGTAGCAGGTAATAGAGAACTAAATAGAAACTTGGGAAAATGCCTTCTTGAGGCAGCACAAAGGGCTCTTCAGTGAATTGGCTATTCAGAATTATTTTGCTCTAGGAGATCCTCATCTAACAAATTGTTTCAGTGAAAAAAAAATGGATTGCGAACTTCTTCAGGCATTAAACAAAGGCCTAATGAATGGTGAAGACTAACAATGAATCTGGCCACAACTGAGAGTTATGTTTGTGGTGCATTTTAAATAGCACTTTAATACTGTAATAGCACAGATCCCTACAACAGAAATCTGTTTCTTCTATAAAAATAAATAAGGAAATAAAAGTTATTCTATAATACA
This sequence comes from Promerops cafer, assembly GCA_013398275.1. Classification (NCBI taxonomy): domain Eukaryota; kingdom Metazoa; phylum Chordata; class Aves; order Passeriformes; family Nectariniidae; genus Promerops; species Promerops cafer. Next base: position 79,470 of record VZSE01008981.1, read on the forward strand.
AATATTACTCAAGACATCCTGCTAACACACTCACCACCCTCATTTGCTAGATTTAAATATTTTGAACTCAACTAGAGAAGAACATTTTGAAAACATGAATGTTATTGAAGAAGAAATAGAGGTTACAACAGGTAAGACAAACTCAGTTATGCTTCCTTCATGGGAATAGAGAGTACCTTTTGGACTATAAATTCTCAAAATACCTAATGGTTGCAGTTGGTCCAGATTTTTTTAGTAAGATATTTTGAGGAAATAAAAATATGCACCGTGACATTTAAATGCTTTGGCTTCAACAGAACCTATTTTTTCTTGTTTCCTTCATCTTGCTAAGTCATGTACAGCAATTCAATAACATTTCAGCTTGTATGTCAGTTTACACCTACTTCCTTTGGTGAAAAAAATTGCAAAGACTACAGAGTAATTGAAAATAATAACCAGCATTTTAGAGCTGCTCTTTCCCCCTCTAGTAGTCTATGGAAAATGGGATGAGTCCCTGTTCATTGTAGGTTTGAGGCTAAAATGTTTGAAGGTAAGTAGTAGCTTTCATCTTGGTGAAGCTCTGTTTTTGCTAAAATCATCTCCTCATGGTGGTCTAAACATTTGGATCCTTTTTAATGAGGGTAGTTGGAAGGTTTAGCAAGAAAGGGGGAGGTGGAGCTTGAGAAGCTGTGGGGTTGCCCTTAACTGGAATGTTCTTTACTTCTCCCAGTCTTAACCTCTAAAGACTTCTTGGAACATCGATGCTTTCTGTTTCAGAGGATGTTTGTGGAATGCCTTCAAATCATCCCAGCTTCCTCTTCAGTAGGATAATTGGAGGTGAAGAAGCTGTGCCCTACTCGTGGTCTTGGCAGGCTACTCTACAAATTGCAGATGAGCACATCTGTGGAGGAGCAGTCCTTGCCCCTTGCCCAAGAATGTGTTGTCACAGCTGCCCACTGCCTTCATTCCAGGTGAGTGCAGTGGGACAAGCCATTCCCTGGGAATGTCTGTAACTGCACGGCGTGTCCCTGCAGCCTGCTGGTTCCATCCAGGGTGGCACAGGGTTGCTTACACCTATTACAGCTTACACTGGCTCTGGATCCTTGTGCTCCACACACATGTGCTAGGAACATAGCAGGTTTTAAGATTCATGGGTTTCAAGACTGCTGTTATATCAGCCTGACAATGAACATTTTTTTTTCCTTAGGGAAGCATACAGAGACTTATGGATGATTGTAACAGGGCTTCATGATCTTACAGAGCAAGAGTACAGACAGGTACTGTGTGTTCTGCTTAGTAATGAAATACAAATCAATCTTGCAAAATAGCTTTTAATGTAAATGTGATTCCCAAATTGTCCATGATGAAGCAATCCAACAGCCTGTACACTGATCCTAATCTGCATTTACACAACAGCTTTTGTGTGACTGTCAGCACAGGTCTGTGCCTTCACTGAGCTCTAAAGCTCAGTATGCCGGAGGATGTGGGAGTGAGAGGTGTATTGTCTCTGTTCTCACTGGTGACTGTCACCAAGACAGAAAGAATTCGGGCACAAGTTGCTACTTTGTTTACACTGGATAAATGTTTTTCCAAGACTCTTGTCCTATCCTTGCTGGATGGAGTTTTCTGCATGTTCCCTGTTCCATGTCACAAATGCATAATCTTGACTTGTTAATACCAGAAAGCTGGTGGTTTCTGGAGCTGTTTTTAAATGTGTTCCCTTCTTAAGGCATCTTGGAAATTTATAAAACCAAAGTTACTTAAAGCTTCACATTCTCAAAACTTTCAGAAAATGTCGATGTCTTTGCTTTCATAGAAAAGGTCAGTCAAGCAGTATTTTATACACCCAAGTTTTAATGAGACCCCTCTGGACTCTGACATTGCCCTGCTGCAACTGGCTGGGCCCTTGGAATTCACCCCCTCCATGCTCCCAGTGTGCCTCCCTGCCGAGAAGGAGGCGCTGCAGCCCTCGAATACGTGTGTGGCCACTGGGTGGGGTGCACGGGAAGCAGGTATGCAGTCTTTGCTGCTTGGGCATGTTGTGGCTGTGTTTTAAATACCACATTCTGCGCTGGAATAGTCCTTCTATTAGTTAGTTAGTCCTTCTACATTAGTTTCTGGAGAACAAACATGTTAAAAAGTTTTCTCTTGTGTAAGCTCAGCTAGACATGAAGGGACACGGGTGGGAGGAGAGAAATCAGTTAATTTAGATTGAGACCATTTGAAAAGGAGAGGAGTAAAGCTTCCTTCTGGAACCAGTGATTCATGCTTGTACTGGATGATGTGTTTTAATTCAAGAGAGAGAAAAGGGGAAAAAACTGCAGCAGCTGGAAGTTCCCATCCTGGCACCTGACATACGTCAGAGTTACTACATAAACCTTCCCAGTAAAGTGAAGATCATCAGGGGATGATCTGTGCGGGATTCCCTCTGGAGGAAGGCAAGGACTCATGCACAGTAAGTTACATCACCCTTGGGCCAGATGGGGTCAAGAAAGGGAAGTGTAAAACCTCCCAAAGCTGTTTTCTTGCAAACAGGCTGTGGTGATTCACAGTGAAAGACTCCTTAGCAGTCAAATTTTAATTACCCATATTGCAAAAAGAGTTACTTCCCTTGAACAAAGGTTGTGTCTTTGTCTTTTAAAAATGGAAGACCCCAAGCACATGAGCAGCTGGGACCTCTCCTTACTGAACTGAGATTTTAAAAACAGCAGGAGTGATGTTGGCTCCTGACAAGGTTCCTTTGTCCTTGCGCAGGGTGATTCTGAAGGCCCATTAGTTTGTCCTTCAGAAGACAACTCAGGGTTTTACACCCTCCATGGAATTACTAGCTAGGGCTTGGGATGTGGAAGGAAGAACTACCCAGGAGTGCACACCAATGTTGTTTTTTTTTGTTGACTGGATCAAGAAGAATATTAATAGTAGTGGTATGTATGGAAAAAAACCCCAAACAATTAAATTAATCCTTTTGCTATTGTTAGGTGATTAATTCAAGGTCTTTTCCAGGGTTCCATTTTTATATTTGCATGTCCAACACTCCCTGAGATCTTGGCTGTTTAAAATATCCCTAGCTGAATGCCCAGAAAAAAACCAAACTTAAATCAGCAGTAACTTCTGAAAATCTTATTCCTTCCAGTTGTATTATTATTATTCCACTCTCTACAGCATATCTTGTGTGGATGAATGTTTTCCTTGCTGTGGCTTTGCAGCTTCATTTCTCAGGGTTGGGATGAAATAGAGGAGCATGAACTGACACGTGGTGGCAGCTGAGTCCACTTTGACAAGTTTACAGTCTGTCTTTATTGATGATCTTCGCAAAGTTTACCCTGTTTTATTTTTCTTCTTTTTTTTCAGATCTCCCTCTTTTTATTGTGACTGTCAAAAGAACAATTCTGATGGATCCCATTGTAAAACACTCCCAAAGCAAAAATGTCATTGAAAACAAAATTTGGTGGGAGCATGCAGATTTTTGACTGATGAACAGATTCCAGAGTAGCTGATACTTATCCTGGGGAATTTCCTGCTGATTTACCTGAACTGAGACTTTGGTTTTACGTGTGTGTTGGAGCAGTCACAAGTTACCTGCAGGCTTCTGGCACTGTTAATCCAACTTAGAAGGGAAAATAAGCCACATGAGCCAAGCACGTCCTTGAATGTAGTGCTGGAGAGTGTAAAAATACTGCAGGGAATTTTTAATACAGTTTCTGGTTTTACAAATTGTTTGGTCTTTAAACAAAAATGTTTGAAAAGACAGGTGTTACAGGCCAAGGGACCATGCAAGAACTGATAGCTACCCTAATTAATCTATGCATTAACTTGTAACTAGCATGTCCAAAAGGCTGCTTATACAGAAATCTGTGGTGACAGGCTCCCATTAGCTTTGCAGACCCTTCTGCTCTCAGCTTTAGTGTTTAAAACTAGATTAATAGGATAGTACAACAGGTAGCACAAGAATAATCCTCCTTTGGCTCAATGGTCCAGATAATAACTAGAAGGTAAGATATCTCACGTAGTTTTTGTTGATATTAATGGCAAAAATATTTAGAGAGTTTTTCCCATACAAGCATTTGATGCCAGTAACCCTCCGTTTTTTATTATATTAGTTTTGAGCTTCGGTTCTTTGGTTTTTTTTCTTTTTAACTTTTAATTTTTATTCTGTAGCTGGGGAAACAATAATCTCACTGACTTTTTTCTCCAATGAATAAGGTAAACATATTTCACCACTTTCTTCTCTTCACTGTAAAGTTTGAGGCAAAAGTCCACAAAATATTGAGCATGAGATTTTTGTGAAGCTATGAAAATACTTAACAGTGGAAGGATTATGGGCAAATTGAGATTCAGTGATTCACATTAACAGCAGTGTTACATTATTGATAGAGTATGTGTGCTCTATCTTTGCCAAACTCTCTGAAGAGATCTTCAGAGAAAAATGGAGGGAAAATATCCTTTGAAAATTTTTATCATAGAAGCCTGTTAATGTTTGGTTATGGTGAAGTTGCCATTAGCTGACTGTATCAGCTTATGCTGGGAGCAGATGTGTATTATCTCTTGGCTGCTATTTTGTTTTGCTTGAAAGGAACACAGTGACTTTTATCTGTTTATTAATTTAAGACAAGGATTTCAAGTGGATATGTTCAGGAAAGCAAAAAGTGTGTGGGGAGAATTACAGGTGATCGCAGCTGTGATGATATTGAATGCAGTGGTTACATACTGATAAATTGGTATCTCTTATGAAAATTCCTGTCCTAAATTGTCTGGTTTTGATTTTATTATTACGGCACTAACTTTTTGCTTGGCTGCTTGATGTTGGCCTTTTGTGTTTCTCCTAGTATGATTTAACAAGGAGCCTAATTTTGCTTTTGTTTGTTGCATCTTTCAGTCTCTTGTAAGGTGCCAGTACGTTTTAGCAACAATGTGAACTGTTTTCTGATGCAAATGAATCTTGATTAAAAAAAAAGAAGAGAACTATAAAATAAAAAAAAAATTACTTTCGACGGGGTTCATGCAAGGAGATTCTGTTTTAGTTTCTAGGTGAGATCTGTGACCGTAGGGTGTCCAGGTTAGTTCTGGAATGGTGTCCTGCTTTCTGTGCTCCTCTGCCTGCGGAGGTAACACATTCGGTGCCTTTCGTGACTCTCCTCCCACCGTGGGTCTGCCCAAAAGGACACGAAAACCCCATTCTCATTGGATCTTCCCTGTTTTCTTTTCCCCTCGCTTTGTTTCCCTTGCACTTTTCGAGAAGTGTCACGAGTGCAGGTTTATTTCTCAGTTTAGGAATCCATTTATTGCCATGCATTGGGTACATAGAAATAATGCTATTTCTTCATCTGAAGTGACTAGTTCGACTTTGTTGCCCTCCTCTTCTTTTTCTGCGCAGAAAGAATTGTTAAGCATTGGAAGGGGCTGCCCGGGGAGGCGGTGGGGTCACTGTCCTTCGAGGTGTTTAAGGAAAGGCTGGACATGGCACTCAGGGCCACGGGCTGGTCGACACGGTAGTGTCCGGTCATAGGTTAGCCTCGGTGATCTCAGAGGTCTTTTCCAACCTCACCGATTTCGTGAAATCAACAATTTGGCTCCGGGCCAGCCTGACCCGCCCGGGCTGAGAGCGGAGCGCGGCTCCCGGTAGGTGCCTGGGCCCAGTCCCCGCCCTGCACCAGGCGGAACCGGGAGGCGGAACCGGGAGGCGGAACCGGGAGGCGGAACCGGGAGGCGGAACCGGGAGGCGGAACCGGGAGGCGGAACCTGAGCAGCGGGCGCTGAGCGGGCCCGGCGCGGCGGGAGCTGCGGGCGAGAGGCCGCCATGGAGGCGCTTGCGGTGAGGGGCCGGGCTGGCGCTGGGACTGGGACAGGGACTGGCGCTGGGGCGGGCCGTGCCCTCACCGCCGTCGTGTCCTCACTGCCTGCCCTTCTCCTCCTCACAGGGAGCGCCTGTGGCCATCGCCGTGGCCGTGGTGGCGGCGTCCGCCTTGCTGCTGCTGCTGCTCCGAGGGACGGCGCGGAGGCCGAGCGGCCCTGTCACCCTGAAGGACCCGCTCGCCAAGTACCCGCTGCGGCTGCTGGACAAGGAGGTGCCCGGGGCTCTGGGGACATGGGGCATCGGGGGTCCGAGGGCCGTAGGTCCTCTGGCCCGGGGGGCTCTTGGCCGTGAGCTACCCCAGGGATCGAATCCCCAGAGCAGGGCACAGAGCGCTCCAAGGATGGCTGTGACCCCCGCAGCCACCCTGTGATGCTCCCAGGGTAGAGCAGGGTGTGTAAAAGCGTTTGTGCCACGCTGCGAACTGTTGTTTCCCAGTGCTTTGCATGTTGAAATGCTGGCTGTGTTCCTCCCTCGATTCTTGTCCTGGGTGCACCATGAGGAGCAAGCCCGACAGCCTGAGTTTCTGCACACTCTGTGTTGCCTGAGCTTCTGCACACCCTGTGTTGCCTGATCTTTGGCCACAAGCATGGGATGTGCTCACTGGCCTTGTGCACAGGATTTCCTGATTTTAAGTATGTAAAGATGCTGTAGGGATTGTGCAGGCAGGCAAAAGTCACTCCTTGTGGAAGTAAAGAGGAGAAAACTGCTTCTGAAACTCCTGGTTATTTCAACTTTATTTTTCAAATCCATTTCTGTGTCCTTTTCCAGCATTTGGCTTGCATGCTAACAAAGAGCAGGCTTGCTAAAGCATATTGTGTTGAGTAGAGTGTGAAATTCAAAGCCGTGGTGATGCTGACCTTGGTCTAACTTTGGTTTTTTAGGAAATCAGTCACGATACTAAGAAATTCAGATTCGGGCTACCGTCAACGAATCACATATTAGGATTACCTATAGGTAACTACTGTAAACACTTAATTACTTATATTTCTGGTTTCTCACAGTTCTTGGACTTCTGACTGTGAATTTAAGGTTTATCAAAGCAAGGAGTTGAAAGCTGCATCCGAATGCTGCTGTCTCAGAGAGAAATGTCAGGTTTCTCAGAGGGTTGTATTTCTGATCTTTTGTGATTGCTTTGTCCAGTTGTGTGGTGTAGGTTAGAAATGGAGCAGTGAAACTGAACTAAGCCTGATGGAATTCGTCACCAGTCAGGATATAAGCAAGAGCAGTATCTGTCAAAGCTTTTTCATATTTCTTATTTGCATTCTACTTCCATTTGGTCCCCTCAGTCTGTTGGCAATAACTCTCATGGTTTTGGCAAATACAGTCACACTTGTAAAGGAGAAAGGGGACAACTCTGCTGCCTGGGAAGATGCTGAAATATTCAGAGCCTTTTCTGTGCATGCACTTACCTTTGAATTACACACATTTCCATGCAACTTTATCTGGAGTTCTGTAGCACAAATTTCAGCCTAGGACTGGCCTTCTTTCCTGTACCCTGGAACACTGATAGCACTGAACCTTGGACCTTGAATCAATGATAATCTGTGCAGGGGAAAGTCTCTCTCTGATCTGCAGATGTGGCTCTATTTGTTCTGCACTGTTTGGCAGTTCCCTGTGCTGTATGGCAGGTGTCAGGGTCATCCCATTCCATGCTGTGAGCATGTCCTTGCATGCTGCTTGTTTTTCTCCAAACTTGCTTCTGGCTTGTATGGGAAAGAGTAATGGAATTAACTAGACAAATGGTAAACCAACTGAGATGTGCTCTGCAGTGCTTGTGTTTATCCAGATTCATTCTTAAGAATTTAGGAATAAGATCCTGAAACTATATTACTTCCTGGGAGATTCCTGTTCTGTGCTGAAAAAAGAGAAGAAACTGAATGTTTCATACAGCATTTATATGGCAAAGATTTTCTTTGTCATTGCATGCGTAGCAGGTTACAATACCTGCCTTTCTCTCTTGTCCTCCAAGGATGAAAAAAATAATCAGATTGTAATTCTTTCTCCCCAGGTCAACATGTTTACCTTTCTGCAAAAATTGATGGGAATCTGGTGATTCGAGCCTATACCCCTGTTTCCAGTGACGAGACAAAAGGTTACGTTGATTTAATTATAAAGGTAAATTTTGTTTTCTTTTAATATAGATAAGTTGCTAACTGGAAGGAGGGCAAGCATTTCATTTTAGTGAAATGGTTTGTTTTGATTTAGTCATCAAATTTCATCATCTTTCATTCAAATTTCATTAAATTTCATTTCCATCAGATCTCATCTTTTTCAAATAGGGTGACTGCATGGCAAACAACTCATTTCACATTGCCCTTGAATAGTAAGTTGTATCCTTGTATCTGCTGTGTGGCACTGAGGGATGGCAGCAGAAGAGTAGAGGGAGGAGCGAATCACTTCCCTGGCAATACTTTAGGAATTTCCCTAATATCTTTTATTTGGCAGTGCATAAATACTGATCTCTCTCCCTCTAGATGCCTATGCTGCTGCTAATGCTTATTGCAACAGCTCTAAGCAGAAAACAAGTCAAACGAGGGAAATCCTTTAAGCTAGGGGATGCAGGATTATCTGATCCCAGGACTTCTGGATTTCCTAATCCTTTTCTATGATAGAATTTGTCCTTAGGCAAAAATCCAGGCTTTTTTTTTTTTTTGTATGCTCTGTTCTTCATGTTACAAGGGTGGTGAATTGTTATGAACTGCTTAGTGCTTCTTATGTGCTGTGAAAGCTGAAAAAGCTGTTGTGTGGCTGAGTAGGAAAGTTTTAGAAGGAAAAGATGCAGCAATGCTGTTTTCAGAAGGAGCAGCTACAAAAATGGGGTGACATAAGGCAATAGTGAAATGAGGGCAGCAGCACATAATCTGCCTGCCACCCATCCCTGTTATCCTGGCTGTTTGCAGGAAGCAGAGGGACGTGCTCAACAGTACATTTTACTTATTTTGGCTGCTTCCTGTTGCAGGGCTCCAGAGATAACTGAGAGCAAAGAATTGCCTCAATTTCTTTCTCAGGTGCTGAATTTCAGGCCTGCAGGATTGAAAGTTTGTGATACTGTCTGCAGGAAAGTTAGTGACTGATAATGTGCAAATGACTGTTCTTATAGGTCTATCACAAAAATGTGAACCCCAAGTTTCCAGAAGGTGGGAAGATGTCCCAGTATCTGGATAACATGAAGATTGGAGATACCATTGATTTCAGAGGGCCAAATGGACTCCTGGTCTATAAGGGTTCAGGTACTGTGACACAAAAGTGGGGGAGCAAAAGGGAGGTATTGGTTATTTTCAGAGGTGTTTTTTAAAACTTGACACCTGTAGAGAATCTTTTTTTTTTTTAAAGTAGAAAAGAGGGAAAACCACCTTTTCTAGACTTGACCATGAGCCTGTCAGAGTTGATATGATGGGAAAGAGTACTTTGTGTATGGAATAACTGATGAGTGTCTCACTCCTGGGACTATAAAGCTGAAAAAATTGCTATTGTATTATATGAATGAGAAGTCTGCATTGGAAATAAAATACCTCAGCTCCACATGTGGAGGGAGATGTTCCAGATGATTCTTAAGCAAGTGAGATTGTGGCTTAAAATGCCCTCTGAGAATCTCAGTGCTGTTACTGAATAACCAGCTGACTGAGAGCCAGCTCCATTTCATAATCAAACCAGGTCTGAGTTGACTGTGAGGAAATAAACTCAGAGAAGTAATCCTCTTGTAGGATACAAGTGAAAGATTTTGCACTGATCTCAACTGAGAGGAGTTGTGCACTTAAGTCTCACCTCAGAATGCTCAGCTCTTCTCTGGATGCTGACCTCCTGTGATCAGCAATCTGATGAATCTGTCTCAGCAGAAGGGAGGGATTTCCAGATTTGTCTTTATTAATTGATCATCTGTTGTAATGTATTCCCATGGAATTTGTATCCATGTTTGTTTGGAAGCTAATATACATACAGGTTTGGAATATTTCTTCTAGGTACCTTTCTTATCAAGCCTAATAAGAAGTCTGAAGCAGAGAAAAAGTTTGCAAAGCACCTTGGGATGATAGCTGGAGGAACAGGTAAAACTAATCCCATCATATGGAGTGTCTAGAGAGTGAAAGTGTCTTCATGAATGTACGTGAGGACTATCACTGTACTTCAGTAGCAGAGTAATTACACCTGCATTTCTTTTCATTAATTTCTTTTCATGGTGGCAACACTGAGGCATTCCAGTGGTTTGAGCTCAGTGCCGGGGAGTAGCAACCTGGGGGTTTGAATACTAATTTACCTTGTGACCTCAGAGAACTCACTTCATCAGTGACAAAAAGTATTTTAAGATAATGTCTTGAGGATAAAATTAGGTGATAGAGAATCCTGAAGAGAAAAGCCCTGCGTACAAGAATTGTGAGTTTTTTTGGAACTGTTTGTTGTAATAGAAACCCCCAATCTCTGCACTCCATGTGGATTAGAAATGCAGAGATGTGTAGCCCTGTGCAAACTGAGATCCCATTGAAGACTGAAGGGAGGCAGCACTAATACTGTAGCCATGGAAAGAAATACCCACTTTATAACCATTTTGGTTTTTAACAGGAATAACTCCTATGTTGCAGCTGATCCGTCAGATCACAAATGATCCTAAGGACTCCACAAAATGTTACCTCCTTTTTGCTAATCAGGTGAATATTCTGGCCCATCTGTTTGTTCTTTAATAGCCCACTTGTTTTTGCTGGCTTCTGAGCTTTTTAAACTGATGGCCCATGTTTCATACTCTTTCACACTTAGGTGTCTCCTCATAGTTTCACTGAATTCCTACATTAGGGAATAAATACTGCCACCAGATCCTGATCCCTCTGCTCATCTCAGTCCTTCATTGATTTCAAGGAAACAGGATTTGTTTCCACTAATCTGTACAGTTAACCTTCACCATGCTGGTCCAGGGACATTTGCCAGGGCCAGGGACAAATGTGCCAGGGTCAGGGACAAAGCCAGCTCGTTGGGATTTTAGCCTGGATTAAAAAGTTGTTCTAATTGCCATCTTTAGGACTGTGTTTAGGTGGCTGCTAAGTCTCACAGTTTGTTGTTCTTAATCTCAATTTACAGAAGCCTGTAATGATAATAGCTATCATGGAAGGGTCAAAATACCAAATTACTTTCTTGATTGGTGTAATTTTTATCATTGTATTTGTTGTGAATGACAGATGAGCTCCCATCAGAAGGCTCCTGGGATGCTTTGGAGCTAACCAGCACTCTTATTTTGCAGACAGAAAATGATATATTGCTGAAAGCTGAGCTAGAAGACATAGCCAAGAGGCATCCTGAGCAGTTTGTGCTGTGGTACACCTTGGACAGACCTCCAAAAGGTAGGGACACATGGAAATGCTTTTGCTCATCCCTGTGCAACAGTCAGAGTTTTCACTCTTGCTCAAGGGGACATCAGAGTAATGTCAAGTGTTCTTGTCTTACACTTTGAAACTCCTTTGAAACTCCTTACCCCACACCCTGTTTTAAAAAGGGATCTAAGCCAGGTGGGCCTTAAAAAGTGGGAGCTCATAATTAATCTCATTTGGGTCAGACGTGTTACTCGGTGCATCTTTTCATGTATTTCAGTTTTTAGGAGTTTTCATGAGCTCTGTTTTGGTCTATCTCCCAAATCAGGTTATGTTAGCATGTTGTTGGCATTAAATTGTTTAATACCTGTAAATACTATGTGCACACCTTTGTTTTGCAGCAGCTCCAGAGTAGGTTCTGCTGAAACAGACCTGCCATGTGTATGAATTAAGGCATTATTTTCCTTCTTAGCTCACTTCAAGTGGCAGATGCATTCAATAATACTACTGCTTGAAATAGTTTAGCATATTTTTCCTCTTTTAATTTGTTTTCTCTTATCGCTAAACTACATGGCAGAGCTTTTGTTATCACTGAATTTTGTCACCTCACCACTCCATCTCAAAAAAAAAATTAAAAAATACAGGTCTCAATACCTTTCCCTGACACTAGGTGACCCCTCTTCACTGGAAAAGCTGATTCACTCGTCCTTTTTATTCCTACCTGCTCATTTCTTTTAAATTTTATAATTTATTAAGACCTCCATGTCTTATCAACCAGATCCTTGTTACCTACACGCTTGTTGTCCCTGTGGAAGGAGATCAGTAGGTTTGAGCTGAGTGAGAAATTTAACCCTCTCTTGGCTTGCAGTGATGGTGCCATAACTTGATTCTTCAACTACTTAATAAGGTTTAAAAGGGCTTCTGCCTGAACAGAGATTCAAAGTAATTGAATTAATTTCTTTGTTGCAGACTGGAAGTACAGCTCCGGCTTTGTCACTGCAGACATGCTGAAAGCCCACCTGCCTCCCCCTGGCAGTGAGACCCTCATTCTCATGTGTGGGCCACCACCAATGATTCAGTTTGCCTGTCAGCCCAACCTGGACAAGCTTGGCTATCCCAAGAGCAGTACATTTGCTTATTAACATTGATGTCATCTGATACCTTTTTTGGAAGTACTGCATATTTTTCTACAGGAACAGTTGATGTGCAACTGTGCAGCCTTTGTGTGTGTGTGTTTTTTAGCCCCTTGATGTAATTTCTGTGGTTTATAACTTCATAATTACCTTGTATGTTTTAATATTAAGAAGTTGAGAAATCATCTTGAATTGTGTGGGAGTTACTTAGTCTTACCTCTGAAATTAGTATAAAATATTAATTCTGAGGGAAAAAAATATTAAGATGAGAGGTCATCCACATGGATTTGTGTTAGATCATTCCACAGTCAACGAGAGAGGGGAACATTCAGAATTTATTCATAACTGTCAAACAATAAGCATTTATACCAGTGTTATGCTAATTAGGATTTCTTACTATGTATATTTAGAAGAAGAATCTATTGTTTTGTGGATTGACTATTCACAGCCAAGTTAGCACAACAACACACTGAGTTGTAAATACAGCATTGAAAGAAATAGGAAGTACTGTGTTTGGAATATCCCAGGGCAGCTGGAGCAGCCAATCCCATTTGCAGTGCTGTAATAAGTCTGTTGGCTAATTGAACTGACAGAGTATTTCAAAGGCTTGTGGTGTCTGAGCTGGTCACAAACACTGACTGCATTGCCAGACTGGTACATTTAATACCTTTAATTAAACATTAAACATTAGTAGATTGCTGATGCGTAGACTTATTTCTCATTCTTCTGAATTTTCCTTTTTTGCAGTTTGCAGTGATTGAAAAGAATTTGCCTTGATTTTACCACTGTGGACAATCAAATCATGTGTTTATCTTCTTATACCCGACCATACAGTGCAAGGTCTGTCCTGAGAGACTGGTGAAGTGAGGACCAGGATAGATAATCTGTAAAGAGCAACCCAGGTAGTTCTCAAAGAGCCCTTGCTGCATCCTGTGGCCAGCCCTGGAGCTTCTCTTTTTATTTGGGAGTGTTGTGGCTGGCAGTGACTTGCCCTCAGGCTATATTAGAATCTAAAGTAACACCTGCAGCCGGCAAGGAGAGAGTAATGCAAACCAGCCCTGTACAAAGTACTTTTCCTTACAATTAAGATGTTTTTCTGGCATTTATCTGTTTACTAAGAGAGCTTGTTAATAGCTCATTAATACAGGAGATGTACATGTAAACAGATACCACAAGTAATTGGTGCTGTAAAGGTGACAACTTCACCCTCAGCCCCTCAAAAAGTGAGAGGCCATATTTCCCTCTGATGCAGTCCTGTCTAGCCCAGTACAGCAGCAACAGATTTTATTTTGTCAGGTGTTTTAAATAATTAAATCTTTGTTTTATTCTGGTTCTTTCCTGATAGTCTCAGAGTTACAATTTTCTGCTTCAGTTGTTTTTGCCTTAGGTAAAGATTTGTGAACATGGCAGCTTGTCATCCTAATACAAGCAAGGGCTGGATGGACAGTATTATGTTCCATTCTTCCCATCCTACAGTGCACTGACTTGGATAAAAAGAGAGCAGGACAGGTGCCAGTGAAATGGAGGAGAGATTGAAATCCTTCTTGGGGACCAGTCTGGCACAACCACAGGAGTGGTGAGTGAGCCATTACTGCTGCTCTCACCAGCATCCAGCTGAATTCCAGGCAGCTCTGATTAGCCCCCGTGGTACAATTATGTGTTAATGATTCCTGCACTACAAGTTAATTATAAAAATAAAAAATTACAAAAAGTCTTTCATGTAACAGTACATCAACATAGCATGTAAAAGACAACTGAATGTAAGGACAAAACATTGCCAGTCTTGGCTTTCCAGACTCTGGATATGAGTCCCACTCCTCTCCCAACACCTGTTTCCTATTATATGATGTGGGAAAAAAGCACAGAGGAGAGTCACCTGTAACATGTGGCTACACTGACAATAGGAAATGCTACGTGGAAGGTGGCAGTGGCAGAAAGAGGTAAAGCTTTCCTGCTCCACAGCATCCAGCTGCTCCTGGCCACTCCTGCAGGCATGAGCTACGAGTAGTGTTCTTGGTCATGCTGAAGCATCATCTCCAGTCTTCAAAGGCCGGTGTTAAAAACCTGCTGTCATTCAGCATTTCATCCTGGCTCAGCAGCGTCTGAAAGAACAAGATGGGAAGGACTGAGGGTGTTTGGTGAGAGGCCTGTGCTCCCAGAGACCCAGCTGCAATGAGATCAGGCTCAAAACACAGGGGATGAGAGCCACACACAGACAAAGGGAATTTCTTCAATAAAGCTTTAAATAAACTTTTTTACTTGGGGAAATTCTTAGAGATTTTGTGTCTGGCATGCAATTCAACTGTATTTCATAATTCTTCATTATGTCTTCCAGTTACTTATTTTTATTTTTTAATAAATTAGCTTCTGTGGAATGGAGAAGCAAAAGTGAGGTGTTTTATTTTGCACAGAGTTTTAGCTCATGTAAATTTTCAAAAGTCTGTACCTCATTCCTAGCTGCTGTGACTGAGGTGGTGGTTACCTGCAAAATCTTTGAAGAATTGTTTTCATTTAAGGGGATGAATATCTGTCATTTTGTCAAAGAGACAGCAGAGTTCATGAAAATTTAGAGAGGCCTAAATGAAGCTTAATTTTTAGAGCAATTTAAAAGCAGGTTTTTTTTTTTTTTACTTAATCTCCCACTAGGCTGTAAAGAGATACTTAACAAGACCAGAGACCCACTTACTCTTCATTACCACCAGCAATGACCAACTTTCAGTGAGTTTTAGCAGAACACATTGGTGACTTTGGAACAAGAGGAATGGGTACGTACCGTGAGGTGAGTTATGCCTTGGGAAAGAGCCCCTATTTGCATTACTGTGCCTTCTGAGTGTTCCATCTGTAAAAGCAGTCAGCAACTAGTTCAAATCAGACAGCATGTGCAATTTTATTCACTCTACATGCAGCTTTGGGAGGAATCTGTGCCTGGACAAATGAAGTTGGGGGTAAGTTTAAAAGCTCCTTAATAAAAATGCCTCTGTGCTACAAGGTATGTGAAAATGCATTTAATGATATGAAGAGTGGATCCTGATTAAAAGAGATTGATTCCATGAAACTTGGCCTCTAATTCACAGAGAAAAAGAAAAAGCCTAACTGATATTATTAATGAAAAGTAGTATTTTCTAAATGGTCTGACACTACTATTTCTGGTAGGCTTCTTTCACAGGCAAGAAGTCCTTGATACAGTCCTACCTCTTTTTACATAGAAATGTCACCAGTTCTAGGGCATTGTGATTTCCTGTGTGGGCCACATGCTCAAAAGTCATGCTTAATAGGCAGACCATGCTCCTAGAGAAAAATCCAGTCTGTCATGCTTGAACAACTGCACAGTACAAGTTCTTGGCTCAAAATCAATGCATTCCCTCACAACTCTTAGCTGAGTAAGTGTTGTCCACACTCACAGTCAGGGTTTGGTATTCTCCCTGTTTAGGAGCAGTACATTGAAAATGTACCAATTTTCACCGTTAGCCAATGAACACAAATGAGATGTTAGATGCACTAACCATGCAAATGAGAAAATTACCTTCACAGTTAGTCTTTTCAATGTTGTGACCATTCTCTTATCAGGCTTAAACTGTTTTTATGTCACTGGAGAAAGGCCAGTTTACTCCAGCTGCCTCTGTGTGGCTCTTGTGTGTTGCCGAAGTTCACACAAGGCTCTGGGAGCGCTCCGTTTTTCAGGGTTTACATTCCTTTACACAACAGCAAAGTTGAAATAAAATTTGATGGTTTTTAGTCTTCATCATTTCTCTGCATGCTATCTAGACAGTTTCATTCACAAGTTCACTACTACATTACAAAAGTGAATTAACTATTGGTTTATTAATTATTTGTTCATTGCTGATGCATTGTCTTCACATATATTGTCTAAGCAAAACTACTCCCCACTCTACACCATGAAAGAAAAATTCAGTTGCATTCTCTGATTACTGTCTGTTAAAAAACACAATCCAGTTGTACTTTAATATAACTTGATAGCTTTGTACAAGTTTGTCCAAATGAATTTATTACATTAAAAAACACCCATAAAGATAATGAAAAAGATAGTGTGCCATACTAAAATTATGAAAGCTAGAAGTACAAACATCTTGTGTTTCCAGCAACCATGCCCTTGACTGACAAAATACCTCGATCTTCAGAGTGTAAAGGTGTCATAGTCCTGAAAAAGGGCTTGAGGATGGATGAGTTTATTATGATGTTGATTAAAAAAACCCCAACATTCTTAGCTTGGAACTCTTTCCAGTGTCCACAGCCAATACTTTTCTCAATGAGTTCATGCAGATGTAGCAAAGAGGTTGTTATAGGGGAACATTTGGTTATTTGCAAGCTTTGGAATGCATGGAGAGGATGAGATGAGCATGGCATCAGTCTGTCTGTCCCACCTGATCCAGTTCCCTGTCAGTGAAAGGACTAAGTCCTTTGTAGCCACCATAGTTTTTCGAAGTACCATTCGTAGCAGCTGGGCTTGTATCCATAGGACAAATGTAGTCTGTTGATTCATCAAACTTCTTTTTCCTTAAGTTGCCAAAATGCGAAAATCCAAGTTTCTTTGGCTAAAATAGGGAGTCAACACAAGTAGTTTTGAGTAAGACAAGTAAGGTTGTTCTTTAAACATTCAAAATCCCCCCCTTTTTCATTTCCTGCTATACCCCCTGGTCATTCAAGTATGTAGATTCTGAATTAACTACATTTGTTCTCAAATTGGAGTTAGAGTGGATGTTAAATGCATTTACACGATGTTCCTTCTAAGAAAAGACAGAACTGATTGCATGCTTGTTTTCAGGACCTGATTGAAACAGATACATAGTAAAAGGTCTGGTATCTAGAATTAAGGAAAATGTAGCACTCCTAGAGTTCACCTCTCCCTGCCCAGGGTTTGTCCCTTACTTTCTTTGTAATTCAGAGTGGAGAAGTCTGACACTGACATCTCTCCTTTTTGACAGCAATGCCTACCCGAACTTTGGCAGTGGTGGTCAGAGGTGTGTATGCTGCTGACTCCATGGTTTCTCTTTTTTCTTGTTGTGCCTCTGGCCCAATTAACACGTTAAAATTGGTGGTGAGGTGGCGGCGCAAGAGGGTCTTTTGGGGTGGGATATTCAGGAGCATGGCCAGCGTGTCACCGTTGAAGCGAGGTTCAAGAATCTGGGAAAAGGGCAGGATGTTTATTTTTTAATATAAATATCTGCAATAGTAAACTACACAGTGCTTAGCAGAGGATTTGTCACTAAGTACCTGTTCGAATTAGACCTTTTATAGCTCATTCATGATACTGGAGTTTGAATGGGAAGTACCTGAAAGGAGCCGAGGAAAAATGCTGAGCGTGATCAGGCAAATATGTGTTTATCATGAAACCATACTTTTTTTGGGTTGAAAAAGTTTCCTTTCAGAATCTTCTGCTCTACTCAGAGTACAAACTTAATCTTAGCACGATTTCTACTGTTGCATTTTTGCAAAAATTCTACAGCAGTAGAATCATGGTATTTCAGAACCCTGACATTACTGAGCTGCAAATAATTCTGAATGTTTTGAATTTAAAAAATGTCATTCCTGACTGCTGTGATTTCAGGGTGGTTATTTAGCATGGCTCAGAGTTCTGGTAAATCACTCAAAGAAACACTCAGTGATGCCTTATCAAAAAGCAACTTTTGCACAGCACAGTTCAGGTTTCCTTTTCTGTGCTGCTGTCATACACTTGTGCACAGCTCAGCTTTGATTATAGAAAGTGTTTTTGCTGTTCCTTTTTTATTTTAGTTTTCCTTTGTAAAATGAAGATGCATGGATCAGATAAAGAGGCTCCTTAGAAGGCCTGATCACGCTGTCATATTGCAGATGTGTTTGTTTCTTTCTGCTTGATGAATGTCAGATAAAAGGTGGTTTATATTACAGCCTGTTGATTTTTAATAGTGAAATGGTAAATTCTTACGATCAGGCCCCCGTGCACTCCGCTGCCTCGAAGGTTGGGTGCATATTCTGCCAGATCCACTGATCTGAGCCATTCCATCACCCTGTGGTTGGACCACTGCACCACATCGGAAGGAGAGACGTTGTTCTGTTGGAGGGACCACAAAAGGTGATGACACCACAGCCTGCACTGAGTGTGCACAACTTGTATCTCAGTTGAGATAAAAACAGCCTTCCTCTTCCTCCAAGGGCACTTGTTCTTCCCTGTCTGAGGGATTGTTTCTCTTCAAGGCCCCGTTCAAGCAGTCTCTGATGAGATGGCAGACCTGGTCTAGTACTGATGAAACCCCATGTGTTGCATCAAGAAGTACAACAGCAGAGATTACAGATTACAGGGATAAAAAGGGAATGTTTTGACAACAGGGTTATTGACAGTGTTTCCTGCTAAGACAAAACTGTGCTGATCAGGAAAGGCAAAAACCTTACAGATTTTAAAAATGTGGTCAGGCAAAGACAAATCATTCCAAATTATTCTCTTGAAAGATAAATTAACTTTTTTTCCACTATGCAAATAACTTCTGAAGAGAAATGCATGAGATTTAACTAGTAAGTGGCATAACTGCTGCTTTAGATGCAAGTCCCTAGAAGCAATGGTTCTGTTGTATCGCTGTACACAGCTGACTTTCTATCCCCTTTGGCTGGGATGAGGTAATTTGTGCTTGCTTAAATTAATTTATTTCAACATTCTTTTACCTCCTCAACTGGCCTCCTGCGTAAACAGTGGGGGTTGAAGCCATTGACGTGCAGCACATGAATGGCACATTTAATACTCAGGTGATGCAGCTGACTGGTGACTTTCAGGAAGAGAAGGTCATTCTGCGAAGGAGAGAGACTTTTAGGTGGCACAGAACACACACCAAAACAGATATTCTCCCCAAGAAGAAAGAGTTTAAATTTGCTGTGTAGTTTTATATAATACTACAGTAACTGTGGTTTAGGAAAGATGAAAGTTTATACTTTAAAGAGGGTTTGGGTTTTGTTAGGGTGGAGGTTTGGGGGAGTTCTGTTGGTTTGTTGGGGTTCTTTTCAACATTGCACCATAGCAAGACCTGGCTAAAAAATGAAGGCAGGGGTGTACCCTGTTAAGGCAAATCCGGGCCTTAACTATCCAGACTGGGGCAGAAGAATGGGAAGAAAACACAGTGGCTGTGTGTGGTTCATGGTGTGCTGTGGATGTGGTCAGAACTGTACAAATCACTGGATTTTCTGCTGTTACTTTGCTGAATATTGTTGCTAACTTGGTGTGGAGAACAATGAGCTCCAGAGGTTACATGTGAAACAGGTCATTTTACTTTTAATCGTGGTGTGCTACATGATATTGAAAAAAGGACTTGGCAGAAGTTAGCCCTAACATTTGACTTCTTTTATGGACCTTAGGAACAGATGCCATGCACTAGGCAGCACAAAGGAGTTATTACTGGCACTATTTCTGTCTCACAAAAATTCTTTAACTGCTCACATTCAAAGAAAAATTTTAGAAGTTTTTGCTTATTCTGAAGTTAAAATTGGTAAAACTGAGGGAAAAGGATTTTACTTACCACAGTTAAGTACTGCAACATCCTCCCATCTACTCTGGATTCATGAAACTGGTCTTTGTACTGAGGTAAGCCAATGTCATCAAGCCACCCTGCAGATATGAGAGCAACGGGGAACCAAATCCAGATCAGTGAGAATGAAGCCCTCCTCCCCTCTTGCCTGGCCTGGCTTCTTTTGAGGCATTCAGGGTGGCTCATTCTACCTATTCCCCTTTCCTGAGGAGAGCCTCTTGCCAGCAGCCTGAAAGCAATTTCCACCAACCAGCTTTGTCCACACCAGCCCTGTGGTATTTGACATACAACACGTGATGGAGCACATCTTCTGCAGCATAACGGAGCTCTTCCTAGATTGAGCCCACCCATTTAATTCCCTGCTGTCTGACAGAGTTCCCCATGGAAGAGCATACCACAAGCTGTATGTTTGGATGTCAAGAACAAAACAAAAATCCTCAATTCTTCTATGGTGAAACTTAGTGCTTTTAAAAAGATGTTTGGTAACTGCTTAAACATGAATCAGGCTGCCCTTTCACAGAGGTGGGAGAAATTCCTTCCCAAACAATTCTGTGAGAGTCCAAACACTTACGTGTCACCCAGATATGATCAAGTTGTGCAGACTTCTCATCTTGTTTTGCATTTATAGCTTTAATGGCCAAAACCAATTTCTTCCTGTGCAGTGGATGCTTTATTCCCATTTCCTGCAACAAAAATCATTAACAAAGAGTTTGCCCTGCCTCTGGCTCCTTTCCTCACGTGAGGTAACTATGAAAATTGATACTGTGGATTTCAGAGAGGTAGAGCTAATGGTTTGGAGGGGCCTGGTTGGACAGAATCAGCAGGTAGAGAGAAGCAGTGATTACCTTTTCCATGTCCTGAGGTGTGGCAGTTAACAACGTGTGGCCTGATGTCACCCACTGCCGGGCAAAAATCACATACTGGCCCAGGCCAAAGTCCTCAAGCCAGTTACAAACTCTTTCAGTGCTCCACTGAGCAAACGGGGCATTGTGGTCACTGAAAAGCACAAGAAACATTGGGAAAATCTTAAAGGAAAGAATGGATGTCCGTATTGGAAAGCTCATCGTGTGCCAGAGGCAGCACTGCAGCAAATCTGTTGGTGTGCTGTGTTCTGGGGTGTCCTGGGAATTTGGCAGCCCAGCCACAACCTGTGAACAGCTGCAGGGCGGACAAGAATTTCCCATTTTCTGTTTGAAAAGAGGGAAAAGGGAATTGCATAATCCTCATCGTTATGCAGATGAGGAGATAATTATTCTCCTTGTTCTTTAAAAAGGTGAAATTTTTGACACTCCACCAAGCAGCGGGTGCTGCAACCTGCAGCTGGAGGAGTGCAGGCAGGGGAGATTCTCAGGATGATTTTGCTACCAGAGAAATTCTTTCCAGCTGTTGTGGAATTCCACGTGGACCGAAGTGCTTGGGCAAACTCCCAAAGAGGAGGGTTTGTCTGTTGGGCACATTTAACAACACCAGGCTGTGCCAGGGAGAGGAGGAGCCGTTACCTCTTCTGGCCTTTGGTGTCCTTGGATCGGGATAAGCGAGGTCCAGCTGTTGCCCGGAGACCACCCCTCCGAAACTCTGCCAGGCCCAGGTCGTCTGCAGGGAAGTTACCTGACTGAGTTCTTCGTATTCTTGCAAGACAAGAGTGCCACGACAGGACTGTTAGCTGGTGACAGAGGATGTTTGTTCTGCATGGAAACTACAGTGACAACTAGCAGCTCTGTGAATCTCCCTGGAAATTGCAAATGCCAAATTCCAGAGGCAACTGAAGGAGTTCTAGGAAATTCAGTCTGGACCTAACTCTGGAGGGAAAAAAAAGAGCTCCGCAGAGCAGCTGTAACACTTTGATCCAATTAATAATCCAGATTTGGAAATGGCTGCTGTTGCTGAAGCAGATCAAGTGGGCACAGTTGCACTGTTTTCTGTTCCTTCTGTTTCCCCTTATTTTTTTACCTGGTGTCTTTTGTAATGAGCAACTTGCTACAATTTTATTTTTCATGGCTAATAAAACTGCTGGCATGCCAAATTAATAGCATCAAGATGACAGCAGTGCCTTATTTCTTTCATCAGTATGACGCTGTGAACACTCTCAACATTTTTTCCACCCCGCTGTGTATGTAAGAACACACCCATGCAATCCCAGAGCTGCTCTCTCTCCCCAAATTTTAGGTTATTCTTGCTATAGATAATTGTAGATTTTGCTGGGAATTGGCTTCATTCTCAGCTGAAATGCTTTGACAGTGAAAAAAAAAAATGACCTTACTTTCCCCAGATTTTCTTGATCCCTTTTGGACTCTTTCTGTTTTCTGGAGACCATGGAGATTGTGAACCTGAATCCGTTCCCAAAGAGAGAGCTGAAAGGTCATCTGAGACCACTGTACCATCCATGTTCTCTGTTTCTCCTGGGTTAAGAACAGTATTATAGTCACATTTTATACTAATTATTGATTAAGTTGTTGTCTGGGAGGCTGATGTTTAAATGCAGGACATTATACAAAAGTACAGATACCTATAAAATCATTCTTTTATTTAAAAAAAAAAAACCAACACATGCTCAGAAGGTGAAAAAACAGCTGGACATTTGGTACAAAAAAACCCAAAAAGCAATAAAACATTGGGTAAAATAATTTTGTTATTTCAGTCTTTCCTATTCAACTACGTTATTTGAATTAATTTAAGGTCTTCTTGCCTGCTTTTAATACCTCAACTCCTCCATCAAAATCAGTGGGAATTTTTCTAAATTCAGTGAAAACAGAATGAAACCAGGAATAAGTGTCATAAAAAGAAACCCCATGTGAATGCCACACAGCAGGAGCTATTACTTCATTTCAGTACTGCATGTAAGGAGTTCAGTCTAGAGGGCCAAGTTGGAATTAGTATTTCACATGGAAAGGGAGTGGGAAAGGAAAGAAACAAAGTAAGTAGCAAAATGAGTGTTAAAGTTGCATCTTGTTTGGATACAGTACCTAGCACGGGTGCACTGACACTCCTGATGCGATCTTCAGTCATCCCGAGAAGCAGAAAGCCAGATGGAGAAGCAAAGAAGATACAAAACACCAGCAAAATAAAGTTACAGAAGGGCAAAGTAGTTAAGCTAAGCATTAACAGCAGAAACAAAAAGAAAAATAAGCAGTTATGCTTGATGTGGAAGTGAATATGCATTGGTGTGCACAAGCCCCAAGAACTCTGTACAGATCATCTTAAACAGGTGGGGATGAAAATGGATCTGTTTGGGCTTTCCTAACTATTCTTGGAAAGTTTTAGCTCTTTAAGCAAAGACTACAGAGCTCTACGAAGCCTGCAGAGTATCTGAAATGAAGCAATGGCTAAGATTACATCAAATTGCTCTGAAATACAGAGTTGGAGGAGGAATGAATTTACTGCACATGCAAGAAACAAACCAACCTGCAGAAAAAAATTCTCTTAACTCAGTGTATTTAAGAAGCCATTGCTTGTTTCTAGAAAAAGAACATTTTCCTTTACAAGCTCACCCACCCTTGGATAATCCTGCAGGTAGAGACCCTACAGCATGGCTCATGCATTGCCTACAAAGTTGCCATCACAGAAAAGCTCTTTCAAAACCCCTAAACAACCACAACCTATTGCAACCTTGAAACTGCAGTGTGCTAGCAGCTTTAGGGACCACGAGGCCTTAAAATAAACCACCCTCTACCAAAGAAAAAAAAACTACAGCCAAACAAAAAAAAACCCCACTGTAACTTTTAAAGTGCAGGAAGATTTCAGAATCACAAGAGGTACTCTTGTGCCCAAGCTCCCAAGCTCTTCAGTCCTAAAAAAATACCTGGTCCAGTGCCTCACTCTTAACACCTTTTTATCAAGAAATCTGTGCTTAAGGTGCCATTGAAAAGAAATAAATACAGGCTTCCACAGGGCTGTGGTTGTGGAATGGAAATATATTTGTAGTTACAAAATCCACAGATGCTTTTTTGCATGTAGTAAATTAAATTTTCACTAGTGGGTCCCCCACAGCTAAGCAACCAACAGTGCTGATAGACGGATTTTTAACCAAAATGTTCATGTTTTTGATAGTTGTACTGTAAAGTTTCAAATGGTATTCTCAGGTGCAACAAAGAAAAAAAAACCCTCAAAATCAAACTCATCCTTTACTCTCCCATGAGCTATGGGAATATTTCTGGTATTTGTTTAAAAAAAAAAAAAAAAAGTAGTAGGACATTCCCTAAGTGAACATCACAGTGCATTGTTCTGGCACAGCAGATTCTATCCCCTGCTATGTTCCAACCCCTCAAGCAGTTTGGATTTTCCCTCTGGGAGAGGCACAGGTACATACTCAGGCCTGGGACGGCGTTGTCATCATTGTCACTCATGCCACATCCGTCTGGGGAGTTGTACATTCCCTGCTCTCCGTTCTGCAGGGGTCGGGGCAGCTTTCCTGGCAGCGTTTGGTACTTGCTGCCTTTCCCCACTGGCTTACTCTGTTGTTTTTAAAAGAGGGAAAGATAAAATAAATACAGAATCAAATAGCTCACAGCATCTGCAATCCAGTACACAATGTTCTTAAAGCTGAGAAAAAAGTATGGTTCAAAATGACTCCACTCCCTGCACGTTCCTGCTTACAGATAACTCAATTTAAACCCATCCACCAGCTAACAGTTTCCTAGCTAAGACACAGCCTTGCCTTCCCTCATCTGCTCCTCCCACTTCATCCATTCTAATTACTTTAAAATATATGTTAAATATTACCTGGTTTTGCCATAAGAATTTTTCTACCTGTCTCCCTTTCCTCCAGCACCCTGTCACTATTTAATAGTTTGATCTTTCCAAGGTCAACTTTGATAGCACCAAAAATGTGTTTAGTTACTTCTCAGATCATTTTTTCTCCCCTATTTTCCACCAGACTTCCTCTGTTTCTGCCTCACAAATGTATCTGGCTGGAATTTAACCCAAAGTAATTGTACACCTCAAATACAAACATATTTCCCACCACCATTTATAACAGTAAAAGAATCAACACCAAAGTTAGGGTACAGAAATTTAACTTTTGTAAGGACAAAAATCTCTTTGCATAGACAGAATTGTAAATGTGAAGGTGTTTTTTTTTTTGTTTTGTTTTGTTTTTTTAATAATTACAGCTAAATGTAATTGCCAGTTCATCTACAGAATCTACTTTTCCTTGCATTCAAGTGATACCTACTTGGGCACCTCGCTCCTTTTACAAGGGTAGATGAAACATTCCCATAAATCTGATAGTTTTGAGCCTAGTAAGTTACTTTTCCAGACAAAGCACGTGTTTCACAGAGGTACTTTTGCCTACAGTTTTGGAAATGGTTTGTTGGGATTTTTTCAACACTGAATCCAGATGAAAAGAGGGACAAGCCAACACTCTGGGTGAAAGCTGTAGGACAGAGATGTTTTTTGTGACAAGCAATGAACCTGCAGCTCCAACTGACATTATTAGGGGGAATGGTGCACATCCAATATGTGTTTTGGAATAAACTCACACTGGTAAATGTTTCAGTATCAGAATGGAGGTTTCATAGGAAAACTCTGCACTGGAAATATGCAAACCATATTTAGTATAGAGGAATGTACAGTGTGCTCCTATTCAGTAACCCCATTCCAACAAAATTGTTTCAAAACATTGTCTGTGACAGGATGATGCATTAAAAATTCAATGAGATAACCACTGTTTTATCTGTTCTTATTCCAAGGCCTAGAGGATTCTTTGGATACTACAACTGCAGGCCACATTGCTCAGTTCCTCAACTCCTGCTCCTTTTTGGCAACTGCAGGAATACATCCCGACTTGTACCAAAAATATTGTAAAGAGTAGAGAAATTGTCTTATATCAGCAGTGTGTATTCTGAGACTGACTGACCTCAGCTTCATGTAACAAACTTTGAGATAAAAAGTAAAAAACCAAAATATTTCCCTCTCAAATCTTTACCCTCTGTTTTGTTTGTCAGTACTGGAACTATGCAAACATTTTGAAGAGAAAATGAATATAAAATGCAAACCAGCCGTACCATCACAGCACATCACATCACACCACACCACACCAGAGAATTGTTAGGGAAGGTTGCAGTTAATATACCTCTTGTTCTACAACAGGCTGTGCTGGTTTTCCATCTACATACTTATGGAGTTTCAGGGAGGGCAATTTCAAAGTTTTATGGAAAAAAGCAACAGACAAATGTTAGTATTAACATACATACATGTAACATCAAATGTAGTGTTATTGCTAGAGATGGTGCTTAATGTATGGACAATATATTACAAGGACTGTCACCTCTTAATTTCATCTCAATCTAATACTATTAAATACTAATTGTGTTTGTTAATTCCCCACTCTACAAAATTCATGTTTAAGCTCTGTTGTGATCAAAGGAATTTTGCTGTTTTCAGGTTTCTGGGTGGTCCCTTTAGAATTGCTTTGAGCTGGGAACGTAACAGCTGTTTAACAGACCGATATGAAAACAACTGACATAAAATAACGTACACAATTCTGTATGGATCCAGCTGAAACCATAAAGAGCTCTGATAGAAACCAAGTGATAAAAATTCCACCACCGTTAGGTCAGGGACACCGATGTGGTTTATTATTTTATTATTATTATTGCTGGAAGCAATAAGAATTTGACCTTTGAGCAAGGCAGAATAAATCCAGCATGAATGTGTAGGTCCAGCCTTATCACAGCATATCACAGAGACAAATTCAGAATTTTGGTTTAAGACAAAAAAATAACTAAAAGTTATGACAAGAAAACCTTCATCAGTTCTTAGTGGAATGAAATGTTAGTTCTGATTTGTCACGTGTGACTACAATCAAACAAATGCAGCACAAATTTCACACATTTGACTCGGTCACTATCATCTCCAGCACTTCAAGAAAAATATTAAAATATTTAAGAAAAATTTTTTAAAATTTAAGAACTGGAGCAATCATGTGACTGGTATGTGGTTTAAACGGCATTACTGGGTGTAGGTAACCTGGTATAAAGCCTAATTTGAGTACAGAAAACTACAACAGTCTCACAAAGCAGAATTACAAAAGTGTAGAAAAATGTCAGTGTACATAATGACAAAACAAGACTGTGGGCCACAATGTAACAAGACTTTGCAAATTGGGAAGTTTTATTCTGGAATGGAATGAAAGCCTTTGAAGTACTCCTGCTGCTTTAAATAAGGCAGCATCACTGTCATCTTCAGGAATGCCATTTGTATCAAAAAGCTAAGGGAAAACACAGTTACATGCAAACACACAAAAAGGAATCCTATGTGGATATACCCAGTCCCAACATTTAGCTAGTTTCAGGATTAGCTGCCTTAATATTTTTGGTGATTTGGAAGTAAAAATAAAATGTAAAAACACCTATAAACAAAATAATACTGCAGTTTAACAAAATGACTCCTCATTATTTCTTGTATTTCACTTGAATATTTTTGTTTCTCTCAGGGCAAAACCTGAATTTGAAGGTGTGTCCACATGGGTGTGTCAACCAGCTTGGAAATGGGGGAGAAAAAGAACCTGAGCTGTTTTAGAGGTCTTTCCCTGCACACAGAGTTAGTGGTGATTAAAGTTACTGTATGTATAACAAAAAGAATATTTATACTTGGTCTTTGTCTTTTAGTTGTGACATTAAACACCAGAAGCTGTGATTACAAATAAACCAACCTTTTCCAAGGATTCGCTCTGCAAGTCTTCTAAACTACTTGACTTTTTTTTCTGTGGAACCCTTAAAAAAGGGACAGGCAAAAAAGCAGCAGTTAACACAACATGGTTTGTTTGCCTATCACCGGTGTCTCATGCAAACAGCTGTATAAGTCACATAATGTCTGCATAAAACATAGCTCAGAATTAAGAGATTGGCTTATTTTATTATGTTTTTAGTTGGAAAGTCACAGCATTGAGAACTGCAAGAGATGAAGGGAGAAACAGCAACAAGGCATCCTCTGACCAGCAGTGAAAGGCAGCCAGGCCCAGTAGGTGGCTTTAGCCTTATATTTCTAGATGATTTTAGAAACTCTAAACAAGCACAGCAATAACTCTCTGTGAGCAATGGGCAACATTTAGGGATTTTAGAAAGGAAAATTGTTTTACATTTCTATGAAAGTTACTCATTCTTACCTATTTGTGATTTCCAAAGATTCTTCCTGCTGAGAGGTTAAATTACTTGAAGGTACTGGAATGCTTCCACTTTAAATAGAAATAAATTTTATCATTTTAAAGACTACAGTGCATATATCTTCTGATATAAAAAAAATGCTGATTTACTGCTATAATTAAAACCTTAAATATCGAAGCATTGCAAACCTCCATGACAAGCACAGATTTCACAAGTGCCCAAAACTGCAGCAAAGCCAAGAACAGTCAAGACAAGATGCCAACAGTTAGTCTAACTAATTTAGCATTAGCATCATCCACAAGATGGATGATTTAGCATCATCCACAAGAAACACGAGAAAGAAAGGTCTTGCCTGATTTCCATGGCTTTGTGTGGCATTGGAGGGAGCACAGCTGGTGACAATTCTCCTGCAGAGGCCTGGGTAAGATACAAGAGTTTCAAGCCTGTAGCTCTGGTGTCTGCTGCTGAATCTACCATGCCCATACCAAGAAATACAAAAATTTGGCCAGGGCTGAACCCTCATCTACATTACTACAGAGAAACCAACAGCAAAAAATCATCTATACAGCAGAACCTGCTTCTAGAACATCTGTACCTCTGTTTTCAGCAATTCTCCTTGAGAGTTATTCAAAAGATTCCACTTCCTTAAAGTTGCCTCCAGTTCCTCTTCACTGCCCCCAGAGACAGAAGAGCCTGAAAGCATTAGAGAGCAGAAGTAGAAAGGGAGAGAAACAGGCAAAGTTTGCTCTCTTCAGTCTCAGCTCAATAAAGCAGAGCATCATGGCTTGTTCCTTGCTTCTTTTTATTTACTTAATGAACATTCAGAGAGGGATTTACTCTCATTCCCTATTTTGTGTGTTAAATGCATTTACTCTCATTCTGTATTTTTGTGTGTTAAACACAAGTTTCCATTCTGCCATGCAAGGCCTAAAAATATTGCTATTGCTTGTTAATATGATGGTGTACATGGAACAAAACAGTCCTTTCAGGAGGCCAAGTTTCCCAGATTAAATTCAGTGCTGAAAATTATGGTGGCAACTTAAAATGAGATTGTCCTAAAACCGACTCCTCGTCCTACAGTGTAAACGAGAAATGGGACAAAGGTTTTTTTCTTCCCCCCAGATTTTGAAGTTATATACAAAGAACTGTGTGCAGCAACATGGGTTTTCAGTTGTTCCTTCCAAACAAAACTTGTCTAGTCAGCCTACAGGGTTTTCCATCGTGGAAGGGAAATGAGTTCTCCCTCTCTAGTATCATTTTATGCTCTAAAACATGGCTGATGGTCACAGGCCATAATGGTCACAGGAAACACCACATAAACAAAAAATCAAATCAGGAAATTATTCACAAGACATTTTACCATGAGCTGCAATCATTATGTCCTTGACCCTCCTGTACTGGCTTAGCAGTAGTGTCAGCTCCTCTATCCTACGGTCCTGTGGAAAACATTAAATAAATTAAATTACATTTTAAATCCTTCATTTTTAACTGCAGAAACACTGTACTACATCTCTATGATTTTCATGAAAACAGGCTCAGCCTTTCACATGCCTTGTAAGGAATGTTATTTGCCTTTGTACACAATATTTGCTGGACAATGTGAAATTATAGGTAAGGAAACCAGAGGAGTTTGACATTTAGGCTTTTTTTGAGGAATAAATGTTATGAGCCACATTAATGTTCTCCAGAATTAATGTTGCCCTGTCTGGATTCCCCACTTGCTAAAGGAAGTTTTTAGGGATGCATATTATTGTCTATGTGATCATATATGAGTGTGCCACCATCCAGGAAAACCCCACAGCTTGATTTATTACGACGAAAATGACAGCCTCCTGAAGAATGAATCCCCTTTCTCATTTAGTTCTTACAGGAAGTGTGTTATTTAGAACATTTCAGAGATTCAACACCATAATTTCATTCTTAATACGTAGAACAGGGATTATTTTCTCACCTTTTCTTCATTTGCAGCCAACAGTGTTTCCATTCCTATCTTCAACCGCTGAACTTCTTGGTCTGAAAATGTTTTAAAATGTTGTAAGAGATATAAGACTTGCTATGTTTACTGTAAATAGATGTTTTGTGATACTCTCACTATGTTCTTACTAAGAACCAAAACCATGTCAGTGGCATGGCCAGTGCACTACTAAACTACATTTAATGTAGGTTTTTTCAGAAGCTGAACTATTAAAAGTATTGCATAACACAAACATTCTGGTTTTGCTTACAAAAGACTACATAACACTATTTTAAACTATGAAAGTCAAGGAATGGACAAGAAAAGAAACACTGAAGCCCATTTTGCAAAAGATGAGAGTGTGTTTGCTGTTATATACTTAAGGCAATAATTTAAAGTAGGATTGAAAATATACTCCATCTGAGAAGTAGTTAAAGTACATCCATGAACTTGGGAATGAAAAATAACAAAAAAACTGGTTTGATACAAGGAAATTCTGTAAAATGTCATTTACTTAAATGTTTCAGTATGAATAATTTGGTTAAAATCTATGTCACGAGCTAATGGAGAATTTCCTCACACACAGTTTAGTGACAGAGGTTATCCAGTAATGTTGAAGGCAAGCCAATTAAAACACACTCTCTGAAAATGTATGAGGTTGTTAATCACGTCCTAACTTTGCTGAACCAAATCTCTCATTTTTCTCTTCACAATAGTCCCAGCAAGTCCTTCTAAGCAGACCAAGTGTGATGGAGACAGAACCTGAAATAGTTCCTCTGTTGTAACTACCACTCGAGCTATTCATGCATTGACATTAAACCAGACACAACTGTTCCTGAAAAACCATGAAAACAGATATGGCAGCAGGCATGGAGGGAGAGAGGGGGAAGAAAATCAACATTGCCAAAGAGCATCTGTGAAAAGAGGTTTTACAAATTAATGTTGAACACACAATGTCATAGCTAAACTATTTGAAAAAGCTGTAATTAGTTTTTATTGCAGGGATTCTGAAAAGTGCATACCTTGCAATGATTAAGTTTCAAAACATGTAAATGAACCTCACAGGCATTTTCTCTAAAAAGAGACACAGGACATGCACAGACACAGCCAAATCAAAAACAAAAGCCAGCAGGCAGTGGGCAAGAAATTGGGAGACTTTTAAAAAAATCACAGTCCTACTAATTTCTCTTTATAAATATTAGACTTCAAAAAGAACTGGTGTCAAGGTAGATTTAAGCACACTAAAGCAAATTTTACTTACAATATTCATGAACATCATCAAATATGGGGACATTTTTTCAGACTTTTTTTTTTTTAATTTAATGCAGTGATTAAAAAAAAAAAAAAAAAAGCCTAAATCCTCCCCTCCAAAGAGAAAGGCTTTCAATTAAAGCTGTCTTCCCCAATATTAAATGGAGTTTACTTATGTGCAGATAAAAGGGGGTAATTGTTAAGTTTTGGCTCTGTTAACCTTGACAATATTCCTTTGAAGCCCAACAATTTGATTTGTGAACCTCTGACCCTTATTTCTGCAGTGAAATCTTATTGAGCAGGGCAAGGAGCTGTCTGCTTGCTGCAAGCAGTGAAAGCAGTGTCTCGTGTGTACTACAATTAGACAGCCAAATCTACACAAACATGGAATTATTGCTGCAGAATGCATCTGAGTTAACATTGGTGTGAAAGGAACAGTGAGATAAAGCCAAAAGGGAATTGCAAGGCTTACGTTTTTCTTTTAGCCTTCTCCTATAAACTTCCTCTACGATGGTAAGTGGTGAGAGTCAAGGTATGTAGAAAAAGCACATATTAGATCAATTTTGCAATTTAATTAGAATATGCATTCTAGCATACTACAAGTACATTGACATCATTTTTCAACTTTATTTGAGAAGACCACCTCAAATTCTGATAAATCAGTAAATTTGTTTTGTTTTGTTTTCAGAAGGATTGCTACTGTTTCCATTCAAATACAGTCTAAGAGTTTTCCTTGAAGGTAGCCCATGGATTTTGTAGAGGGTTTGATTTTTCTGCCACTGGAATCAAGGACAGTTTCACCACACTTCTAGAAGCTGAATGCTGCTGAGCTCTAGATTTACTGTCATACCACTATCTTTCCTTTGAAATACTATAAATTATTTGGGAATCTCACAGAAAATATGTAATTCTATTAGTAGAAGGGTTCCTCTGCCAAGCACTGCTGTTTAGACAAACTAATTTTCTGGTTAGACATGCAGTTCTCTACATGCACAAGCTCTGCAGCTGAGTGAGATCAGAACAAGGAGATGTTAAGTCACTTTGTTGGAATGAGCCAGAGGAGGTTCTTGGGAAGACCTGGGAAGGAGGAAGCACAGCACATGGAAATTCACATCCCAGCCAGGGCAGTCTTGAGAAGCCTCAGTTAACGCCCACAGAAGCTGTCAGAGCAACAAAGCTGATGCCCTGTGGTAAACTGCACACAAATACTCCTGCATGGGTGAGTGTCAGTGCTGCAGAGGAAAAAGGTCCCTAATTCCATATTCTCCTGGCCCAGCAATTGGCAGGAGCCCCAGGGAGTGAATATTTCAGAGAACTGTGGCACCACTGGTTGAGACCAAAGGCTAAACAAACTGGTTTGTTTGCCATTGACCTGTGTCAACAGAAACAAACAGAAATCTGCAATATTAGAGAACCCTAAACCAGCCTAGGCTGGCAGGGACACTGAAAGTTCATCTGGTGCAAACTTTCATGGGACAGGGAGCCTGAGTGAGACACAGCCATGAAGAAAGGAAACAATGACTCTTTTAGGATGTTTGGACATTGAAACTTTAGGCTTTGCTACTACTGTGACCTTTTTTCCCCCCTTAAAAAACAGAAACTGTAAAGATTTTTCTAAGAAATTTTCAAAGTATACCTGAAAAATAAATTCCCATTGAACTACAATGAGTCTTTACAATTATAAATAAAACACCACCAGAAAAAGTTTCAGGACCCTGAGGATACCTATTTCAATTTGTGCTGCCTCTAAAATGGAATAGAATTTCATACATTAAAGGCCTCTACCAGAACACAGAATTAATTGACACCACTTTTCCTCCCATAGCAAATTTTAAGTCTATTCTTGTATTTCTTTGTATCTCTTTGCAACCCTGAGCCAAGCTGGTACCAAAGAAAAGTTAAATTAGGGTTTTGAATTTCTAATTTTGTTTCCCCTCCTCTTACCTCTTTCTGCCACTTCAGTGTATGAGGAGGTCCTGGAGAGCTGACTTTGTAAGCGTTCTATCTCTGTGTCTTTGAGAGCCAGTTGCTCCTGGAGCTGGGCTATCTCAGCCTGAAAAAGAGCACAGCAGAGTCAGAATAACTTCCCCACCCATTGTCTGTGAGTCTTTCCCAGGAGCTAGAAGATGTCTGAGTGTAACACTGTGATTGAGGTCAGTTACCAGCTCAGGATATTTCACAAACACTAGAAAAACTATACATATTTATGCTGCTATTGCTATTGGAGAAGCTCATTTTCCCTGATGCAATTAGCTCTTGGAGAAGACAGATGTAGAGAAAGGTAACATTTTCAAGGATTTATGTAGGTAAGGAAACTCTGGAAAGCTCTCAATGCTACAAAGTTTGCCATATAATAATAATGTCTGTTAACAGGAACTCAAATTTGGCATGAAGACCTCTGAAAGATATCAAAGGATCTTTAAATAGATACTGGTTTATTTTTAATCAAAGTTACTACTTATTAGTATAACTGAGAATCTATTAATGCTGAGCCTTCTCAGTAAGATAACAAAACTGTTTTTCCTCAAAACAGCAAATAGGATAGAAGGAAAGCATGGCCTGGAAAACCACCACACACAACAAAATACCATATTCATTTACCTTTGCTGGAGATTTAGGGCTGCCACTAGATTTGGATAGAAAATCCCACAAGAAAAAGCTCAACAAGACAGAGGGAGAAGAATCCTGTGATTGTTCTGCTTGAAATGCAGTGATTCTAATCTGGTTTTTGTATTTATGAGAAAAACTGCTAACAGCATATTTTAGGAAGTCAGCAGTTTGATAAGATTTTCTTCAGAGGTCTCAAAACCTCTGTGCATCAACATTCTGCATTTCCCCTGTAAAAGCATACCAAGCCTCCTTGCAGATGGACAAAAAAAGAAAAGGGGGAAACAGGGAAGAAAAAAGCAAAGAACGAGGACAAAAAAATCATGAATGTGACCAGTTTCTCAAAATACTAAAATAAAGCAGGAAAGATGCAAAACACCAAACAACATTATCCAAATAGGGAGAAACACAGATTAATTAATACACAAACTTATTTTCACCAGGAAGCAAGTGGTTGGATTGGAGGATAATGTCACTGCTCTGCCTAAAATTCCATGTGGAATAGAAGAATCTGCCTTGTTGCATCTCTGAAGGGCTCCTACACTTCCCACTGACTAATATGCTTTTTATATCCAGCCATGGATATATTCCAATTTCTCATCTAAGAAGCTGGAACAACAGGAAGACGAAAGCTTGCAGACCTCTTAATACCAGATCTGGATTTGCCTCCCTGGTCTACTCAATCTCAGAGCTCTTTTAAAAGTGCTCTTTCCCCTTAATGTCTAATTCCTATCATCTCTGATTATTTTTCTACTTCCTCTTTCTTTCCTTGTACTCTTCTTCCTTTCCAGTCCTGCATCTTCTCTCCCTCAGTGGGTTTTATGATTCTTCTTTCCTGTTTTCCTTCTGCTCCTACATTTTCCATAATTTCTATCTGTCTGGGCAGCTGGCCACACACTGCTTGAGAAAATATTTTCCCAAAGACTGTTCATCTCCACCACGTCAGAGAAAACATTTTCATGGATTGAAGAACTATTATCTTAATGAGAAAAAAGACATGACAGCAACATTCTGTTATTCATCCAAGAATTCTCAAAAGAAAGAAATGCTAATACAAATAATAGCTGTTTGTCAGGTCTGGATCAAGCTATCAACCATTAAATAGAAAATGCAGTTTAATGATTTGAAATGTTTCTTCAAGGTTCAACCACAACTCAAGAGTCAGTCATTCATATCAACAGGGATTATTACACAAATGAAAGGAGATGTGACTTCAGCACAAGAAAGAAAAATAGTATGGTGCTTTTTAATCTAGTTGAAAAGGGCTAAAAATTCAAACTAGGAACAACAGTGAGAATGTTCCACTAGAAAAATTAATTACTGGGGAAAATGATTAAATGTTTCACATGTCAAGTTTCTCTGGATTATGATCCAACAGCTTTGCAGGATTTAAGGTCAACAAAAGTGTAAAGAAGCCGTGCAATGTGATATACACAAAGTCAAAGCAGATGATCTAATGGTGTATTTTGGGCTTAATGTCTATGAAAACAAATTCCATAGTAAGCAAACACCCAACAAACTTTGCATGTCTCTTCAGACTGGAAAGCATATCCCACAGAGGCTTGTCACCAGTACACAAATCAAGGCCAGGAAGCCTTCAAAGAGGCCTTTGAGCAGCTCTTTGCAAGTCAAAATGCCTTTTGTGGTTTCCTAAAATAAGAATTGTAAGAAGTACCAGACTCAAAACTGCATGGAGAGAGCAAAAGGCACAAAGAAATCTACAACACCTTCAAACCAAGATATTTATTCCAAAGATGGTTAAAGAAAACTTGACCTTATAGCTACCCGGTCACAAGGTAAATGTCAGAAAAGTAAATATTGATGAGAAGTGGAGCATATCCTTTCCCAGCTGATAGAGGCCTGTCATTACAAAACACCAAGGATTCTGCTTACTTTAGTTGCTTTCAATTTCCACTCGTACTGATTTCTTTCATTTTCCAGTTCTTCCACCTTAATTTTCAGGTGTCTGAGTTCCTGTAACAAACCCTGCAGAAGGAGAAGGAAATTAAAGGTAAGGTTTTTCTGGCAGATATTAATTTTTCACAGATCTGAATTAAAGATCATGCATGAACCACACAGTATTCAACATTGAACTGCCACACTAGAAACTGTGACCTACTCTAGGAAGCTGTCCCTTAGAGGTCCCTTCTCCCATTCCTTGATAGAATTGTATCTTGCTCATTCTAAAGCACAATATTATTAAAACCTCGATGGAGCTCTGACAAGATAAAATGTCTTAAAATGAACTGAGGAAAGGAAAAGTTTGGAGGAGTAACCCAATTTTGGACTCCTGTGCAGCATATACATTAAGCACCACCCTAACATCTTGGATTGCATTAAGATTTATTTGGACTGACTCCTAGATTTGTCTCTCAGATTATTTCTCCAACCTACAGCTTGTAGTTCTAATAGTCCATTAAGCAGTTCTGCACAAAAACAAGCCCAGAAACAACAGCACTATTCTCAAAAAAGGTGTAACACACAGAATAGTTATTTTTATAATATAAACCCATGAGAGAAATTACTGAAAAACTCCGTCACAATACAAGCAGATTACTTACGAGTTCTGGGCATGCAAATTTTGACCAAAGAGATGTGGCAACAACCTGATTTGAAATCAAGTATTAAAATGTTTTTTTCTAGGCATACCAATATCATTTCACCTTCAGTGAAATGAAGCCATTTATTCAAAGTAGCTTTTGTTTTGCCATGTGACATATTTTTGATCAAATACAACCAGGATCTGTGATGTAAATTCTGGTACCTGCTAATGTCAGAGAATAAACAAAACCGTGTTGGATTTACTATTTTAAAGGTACAAGCAGATTATTTTTATTATGGCTTTTTTTTGTTAGAAAGAGTACATGACAGAGAGTCTTAGCTGAAATTATTTCATATCTGTGTTAAGCTTTTAAGATATTCAGAAATCAATAATCTGTGTTCAGAGGACTGGTTAGGCCACACCATCAAGTGCAGCTGTGGTGGCATCATCATGAGGAAAAGTGGCAAACTACCAAACCATGCCAGCATGCTGCACACCAGACAAATCTCAACCCCCAAATCCAAAAAACCCACACCACACCAGCACTGCAGACTTACAAGTGAAATGGAAACTGTGAAAAATTTGAAAGGGGTGGTTGGATTTTACAGATTTCTGTGCTTTAGTAGACAGCCATCAATGGTGACCAAATTTCTCCCAGTAGCTGGGGTGGAGAGTCTGGGGTGAGATTGTTTTTTCTGCTCATTTTTTATGGCACTCTCACTCTTTGCTAATGAAAGCCACTAAGATTAATGTCAAAACATTCCCAAGGCAGCTCTTGTTAGTGGAATTTAGTTTCTGCAAGAGAGAGGAGGCAATACAGAGGCTTCTGCTGAGGGGTGTTTCTCGTACTTCACACTGAGAACAATTCTTCTGGCCCAGAGGCTCTACTGATCTTGCACCAGATTGAGAACCATTAGGGGTCAAGTCTAGTTTCCTATCTTGAGATTTTCTTTCTTGGATCCTACTATTAATTTCCAGCTGCAGTCTACACATCTGCTCCTGTAGGTCACTGATCAGGTTCACTACTGACTGAAAACATGTGAGGAAAGGGAAAAAAAGACAAAAAAAAAAGTCAGGTGAGAAAAAAATGATACAAAGAATATATTTCTACAGCTGCAGCACAAAGAACTACGTGAAGCACATCAAAGGCAAACTAAAAAAAGACAGATTATGTGTTTCCTTTCTGATAAAATAGATGTAAATGAGTATAAAGCTGGAATATTGCACAAAGCCACAGTTTACATGGAACAGAATCTACATTCCAGACTAATTCATGATTCTGACTCTGAAGTTAAGATCAGAAACTTTTTTTGGAAAGTTTTACAGTCATGTGAGGGATAATTTGGAACGTATTTTAATATGCTGGCTCAGAGGTACCCTTCTGCTGAAATGGGACTTGATTGCATTCATTTGCACTTCCAAATCATCCAGTAGGAAGAAACTGCAAAGTTCTCAGCTTGGGCCATAGCCTACTCTTTCTTAATTTATACACAGAATGTACTAGCAAAGTAATTCTGTTTCCAGGTCTAGCACGGGGCAGAAAAAGAACTCCATTACCTCTCTCTCTATCTGGGCAGGATCTTGACTTGGAGGAGGAGTTAAGCAACAGATGCAGGAGAAATCAGGAGGATAACACAGAAGAAAAAGTAATTATTTTAAAGTGCACCAGTCTGCTAGTCAGCTTCTTGGATTTGTGTATATCAGCGATACACACACACACACACACAAATCCAGCTTAGAAGGCAAACCGAAGTCAAGTATGAAAATCTATATGATATTTCACCTAAATTCCCCAACTCTGTAGCACATAGCACTGAGTATTTTTTTCAGGTATCACAAGTTTGAAATGCCTTTCTCCTAGCTTTCATGTACATTAATAAAGTAAGTTTTGTGGTTTCTCAGTCTTCTCAAGTGGAAAAAATTTGAGGAGCTTAATCCATCTTCCAAAGGAGAGAAAAGATTTCAGTGGACAGAACAAGAGATGACGTGGCAAATAATTTCTTTTTTTATTATTTTCTTCATTAGAGTTGCCAACAATTCTCCTGTAACCTCAACTCTGCAGTAAAATCAGGAGTCTTAGAGTTGGGGTACAGCAAGGACAGGGCAGTAACAGCATCCACAGTCAACTTTAAACATTCACAAAGATTCACCTAACTCATACAAAAGAGTTTCACACATTTGAGTATTTTCTAGCTCACTGTGCTTAAGATGAAATTCAGAAAAGCCATTACATCCATCTTACTTTATATATATTATGCTCAATCAGGGTCACAATGTCTGATGCTCACCCTCTTTCACCCAACAAACCTTTACTGGATATAAATGAGGATTAGGTTTGTTTTCTACCATCCTCTCCATGATCAGGTACCTCCCAGAGCAGCACCAGCTGGGGATTGGAACTGGCAGGACACACACATCCATCTCCCTCGCTTTCTTTTGAGCACCAAGGCTTGGTCTGTGCTCCTCTTTGGCAAGAGCTCTGTTAACCCACACAGGGTTCTGGAGAGGGGCAGCTCCAGCAGGATGTACAGATTTCTGAGCACAAACTGGCAGCTGCTCTGGTTGTGGTGACATGGGGCAGTCCAGAAACACTTCTGCTGCCGCCTTGCAATTCTCTCTTTTGCTTTATCATTAAAAAAGGGGAAAGGGAAGCATTCTGCATTCACAGAATCCCCACAGGGCCAACTTGACAGTACAGAAATGGCAGAAACCCTTATCCCAGTGGAACTCCAGCTTGTGCCTTCACAACTGTTTCCAGTTTCAAGGTAGAACAGCATTTTGAGGCTCTTTCACAGCATGAACATTCATTAACACTAACTGCAACACCTTGATTCAGATGGGACAGAGCACCAGACTCCCCAGAGGGAGTCAGTGGCTCACTGACTCAGGTTTCTTTGGAATTGCAAGTAGCTTTACACTACATATTTAATTCAGAAGTTACAAGAGCCACAAAATACTTGTGAGCAGCTTACAGCCAAACCCACAGACTTATCCCATGCCACAAAAGGAAGAAGTAGGACAGACAGAAAGTCTCTTTTGCCCATGTTCAGGTAGAGCAGACATCTGGGCAGCCATAAATCTTTTGACAATGCTGCTTTCTCATACCTTGCTACATTAAGAAAAACACATTTTCAAAATTTCTGAGGCTTCTCAGCTAAGAGAAAAGCTACACATCCCCTTCAGGTGAGACTCCAGAAACCTTCATAGCACTACTGTTTCAAAAGTAGGACATTATTCTCCAGAAAAGGAATTAAAATGACAAAGCCAGGAGTGAGATAGTCCATGTACCAGCAGCTATTCTTCTGGCTCCTCTGTAATATATATAAATAAATGGCACTTTATATTTAGTATGTGCTTTTGAAGAGCCAGAGACAAGTGGCATTCAGGGTGAAATCAATACCTTTGAGAGGAGGTTAGAGATGCTTGATAAACTCTTTGCTGCTCAC
Organism: Promerops cafer; assembly: GCA_013398275.1. Classification (NCBI taxonomy): domain Eukaryota; kingdom Metazoa; phylum Chordata; class Aves; order Passeriformes; family Nectariniidae; genus Promerops; species Promerops cafer. The sequence continues at coordinate 119,137 of VZSE01008981.1, forward strand.
TAAAACCAGACCTAAATGACAGCTGCACAAGATAAAGTGAAACCAATCTTACACATTAAAACTCACTTGTATTTAGAAGGATGTCTTAATTTGCTTTCTTTCCTCTCAGCCCAACCAGAAAAATAATTCTATAGATAAATTCTAAGTGACTGGAAACAGCTGGTGAAATAAGCTGACACAAAATTAGAATAGAGAGAAAAGATGGTTGAGCTGAATGATCCTGCAATGCCACATTTAATTTTAAACTTTTTAAGCCCCTTTATTATATTTAGAAATAGCAAGGTCAGCCATGAAGTATCATGAACAAGCTGTTTAAAATGGTTTAACTACTGGATGCCAAAACCAAGAGCAAACTACAGGTAGACTGTTTGTTTTTGTCACAGTGGTTTCTTCATTAGAAAGATGTAGTTGGGCAGTGGAGGCAAAGAGTTCAGGAAAACACTCAAAATATTACCAAATTCAAGCAGTGGTAGTCTAAAAATGTGAAGAACATTAATAAATTTCATTCTGATGTTTGAAATCGTGTCTGTATGGAAAAATTAATATAATTTACAGGAAAAGGAGCAGAAATAAGCTTAAAGCATGAGAATTCAACTAAGCATCTAATATGATTGAAAGCAACTCCTGATTAATGGGATTAATGCTTATTCAGGAGATTTTGGAGTAAATACACAAATAACTCAGCAAGCAAACCAAAAATGCTGTTTGTTTCCCACACCTTTCCTCACAGCACTCACTTTCCTTGCTTTGTACACACAAACGTTTGTGACTTTCAACATGCCAGAAACCTAATCACACCTTGGGGTAGTTAATAATTCAGCACACACTCAACACAAGAATTCTCAACTTTTCCATCAGATTAGAATCCTTTTTTCCATCTCAGCAGGAACGTGTCCTATCATTTTGCAATACCACGAAGGCATCCAGGCCATTAAAGCTCAACTTTTCCACCCAAGGGGGCACACACCTCACTGCAGCAGCAGCAGCAATATTTCACAGCTCACAGGATGAGACCTCCCAGGCACTCAAAAGTCCTGTCCATAAATATGCACCCACAATCTTTGCTGCTTTCCAGGACCCAGGCTGCCTGTGCATGCCCTGCAATAGTTTAGGCATCCTCATCCCTGTGTTCCACACATCATGGGAAGCACTGGGAGCAGGCTGCCACCTGTAGCCATCAGGTGCTGGTCAGACCTGTTCAGATTTTCAGGTAGCTTGAGAGTGCTCAGGTCCTCTGTACACAAGGCACTGGCAATTATGCCTGAAAGAGCACGAGAAGGGCCACAGGTGGTAAAAACAGCAGCTGGTGCAAGCTCTGCCAGAAATTGCTCTCTTTATGTTATCTTTGAATCTCTAAAGAAAACTTCAGAGAATAAATAAGTTGAAAGCAAACACACCCCAAACACACACAATGTCACTGCAGGCAAAGTACTGATGCATAGTTATCACCTATTCCACGAGCAGAGTCATGGAGAGCAAACAATTCCTAATGCTGCCTGGATTTCAAATCCTCCTAAGTCAATATGGAACAAAGTTTGGGGTTTTGTTTTTTTTCTTCAGTCAGTAATGTATAAATCTCAGACCCAGCAATCCCTCATTTCCAGGCAGTCCTCTCCTGCTAGCTGGTTCCCTTACAGGACAATGTGTATGAATTTTTCTCTTCCATGATTGCTTTTCTTCCCAGCTCCTGCCTGCTGCTCACCACCATGATATGGATGTTGCTCAGATGAATTCCCTGAATTTCATACTCTCTTTCTTAACCAATACAGCAAAACCCAAAGCTCCTTTGATGTCCAGAACTCTCCACATCTGAAAGGGAGTAAGGGCTGGAATTGCCTCCAGCCCATGATATTTTTTTGCACTATTATTTAGCCACAAGGGGAAAGACACATTTGAGGCAAATGCCCTCTGAAGTGCCACAAATACATTAAAATCTCCGATCTCAGAGCTTGTGGCACCCCTGACACTACTGAGATGACAGTCTTTTCTGCCACAAAAATGAGGGAAGAGCTCTGGTAGCCCTGGCACAGCCATGCCAGTCCAGCTCCCAGGGAAAGGAAAGGGTTAAGTGAACACCCACTGCAATAAATGCCTCTGGAAAGGACTCTGCCTTGATGAAAGCCAAACAGCAACCTCCAAAGTATAATGAGAGAGAGGAAAAGAAACTTCATCCTGTAAATGCATAATCATACTCCTCACTGAATTCATAGGATCAGTGATATGGGCTGTGCTGCAACCATGGAAAATCCTACTCCATGCCGATTTCAGCCCAAAAGCTCAGGTGTGTCACAACACACCACAGACATGTGATGGGAAAAAATTAAAACAAGCTAATGAAAAAAACTTACCTCAGCTTTGTTCTGTTTCTCTTCATATTCACTCTGCTCCTTTTCCATGCCAACCAGCTTAATCTTCAGGTCTGAAACTTCAGCCATCAGATCTAATTTCTGAGTCTCGAGCGATGTGCGACTTAGCAGCTCCTGAAAGCAAAGCAAAATATTTTCCCCAGTTATTTATGTGAGTACTGACAGACTGCCATGTATTTTATTGGCAGGCCCATATTAAACCCTCAGTTTGAACCTCAGTGTGTTTCTCAAGTGCTGCAGTTATTTTCATCTAAATGTTCTGTGTTAATCACCAAACCACTGTGTCCCACTCCTTATTTCAAGCAAATGTGTGGCAAAGTTAATCCCCGGGCTAGACATGAAATCAAAAACAGTACTAAGGCTGAACAAACCCAAACCTACATAATGGCACATTACAAAAGAGTTGGCGTCTTCCTAAAACACTCATGAGCCAAAGTTATGTTTTAGGATTACCTTGTAGACCTTCTTGTCACGTGTCATCCAATAAATGTGTATCCAGTAAAGGATGTATTGCAGAATAAGCACCTTAACCCAAATTGAATAGCAGAGGCAAGCAACACCTCTGCAGTTACACCAATAAATAGTAACATACACCATGTAGTACCTGATGGCTTTTGAAGGCTGCACAGTGTGGAGGGAACTGCAGTGAACGAAATGTCCTAACTGGAGCCTAAAAGGCAATGTCTAAACTAAGAAACACTGTAAAGGAGAAACAACTGCTCATGGCTTTTGCTTGTGTGCCCCAAGTTTGTATTCCAGATTGCAGAGTAGACATGCTTTGGATGAAGTCGTATCAGTGTGTTTGGAGAACAGTCAACATTCACACCTTCATTGAATCTTTCATTTTTCAGGAAAGCCAAGGCAAGAAACCATCCAAAATTTAACAGAGTGTATTACATAGATCAAATGACTCTGTCACCTCTGTTTTCAAAAAGAAAAAAGTCCCATCAGGAGTTTAAGCCTTACTGAAAAATTCATACTTAGTTTTCCAAGCGCCAAATCGATTTTTAACGAAAAGAATGTAGACTTCCAAATGGTTAAAAGATTTTATGATAATCCATAAATCCCATTAGTGTGTTGATCATATGAATCACACTGAGGAATCACAGCAGACTGTGCTTTGAATTACATTAAATGGCAGTCATTTAACTGAAGTTGCCACAGTTAATCTGGACCTACGCTGATGTTATTGAGGGATCAGAAATCACCATGTCCAGCAACCTTTTCTCATCTCTTCCTCTGCCCCAAACTGTACAGTACATTATAGACCATGGCTTGGAGAAGCCACAAAGGTTATTTCAAAGATTACAGAGTTAAAGTTTATTTCAAAATCTGCTCTACATGTAAGTTATTTTAGTCTGGTGGGGAATATTGCACAAATTAAAAATAGTACTAAACTTGCATCTGTATTGCAACACCAATTATCTAAGCCACCCACTATTCCCAATGCCATGCCCATTCCTGCTGACATTGGCAATGATATTTGTGGATAGATGGGAAAATAAACAGAAGTGTATCCTCATACTTAGGGCTGTTTTCTTTTTTTTTTCCTTCTCTGAATGAAATAAATCAAGCACTAATCAGGAAAAGTTATTGCACTGACTTTTTAAAATTGAAAAACTCTAAGAGGCAGTCACTTAATGAAATCCCAGGAGCTGCTTTCTATACAGGTGATTACAAATTACAATTGTAATTACAAATAACTCCTCTGTCTTCCAGGAAAACACTAATTTGCAGGAGTTTCAGAGGCACATCCCAGTCCAGAGGAGCAGGCTCTGCACAGCTGTTAAGATAGCAGAGTGCTGCAGGTTAAGGCAGAGTTAAAAATGGGAGCTTTGATATGAAATAAAGCCACTGAACATCAGAAAGAAGAGCAGGATGAGGCAACTCTGGCCCCATGGACAGACTCTATTCACTCTTGAGCTAAAACAACATATAGAATTTTTTGGACACTGACATGGTATTCTGTGATATGGGAGGAAGATTTCTTAATAAGGCAAGGAGCCACAGCATCCCTCTAGGGATTCTAAACAAAAGATCTATCCTCTGAGTGCACCATCTGGCATTACTCCTTATTTTTCCTACAGACCCCTAAATTACCCTTAGTTATGCAGTGGAGAGCAATCCACACTCACTCCTCTCATCCCAAGTTCAGGAGCTCTCTGTGAACATGGAGGCACTACCTGGTCCAAGTGAGCATGAAGGCAGCTGTTTGAGTTTGTTTTGTTTTTAATCAGCTCAAACAAAATTTTACAATTTGCTCTGAAGCTGGGGAATCAGATTCTCAGCTGGAGTAATCTGGTATAAATCTCGTGACTTAAAATAGGCAAAACAGCTAACTACCCCTGGTTTGTTTTCAGTGGAGCTCCACTGATTTAAAACAGCTGACAATTCCTCTTGCATCCAGAGGACCATACTTTGCTTTGAAAGCAAGTGCCGTTTAAAGTAAATGTCTCCTCTTGAAACGGGAACATCTGGAAGCAATTATTTTGATCTTCAAGCAGATGCTCACAGTGAACAGCTCATTAAGAATGTGAACCATTTTGTTACAGAGAAATTATAGTGTATTTCAGCGGTATGATGCAACTTGAATTCAGCCAGAATAAATATGCAATTGTAAGAAAAGAAAATACAAATTTATGTTATTGGTTTGAAAGCAAAAAAGATAATATAAGACAGGCAAAATGGTAATTCAGGCTGTAGCAGCTTTAGGAGGATCTTAGCTGAAAAATAGAACAGATATAGAACATATCCTAGGGAGTCTTCTTAAAAAACAAGATACTTGTTTTTAGTTTTAAAATGTACTATACATTATACTATGTAAGTGTAATTTACCTTCTTAAAGATCTTTTTCTAAACTCAACTTTTAACTTTAAAAATTGAGGAGGCGTGCAGAAGCGATGATACATGTATACTAGACAGATCAAAGAACAGCAAACTATTTCTAAACACAACACACTTTTTAAAACTCACACTGTATATTTCTGAAATACTTAATCAACTTTTCCAATATTCCCAGTGAAGCTGTAACACATGCTGTATATCTCACTCTCACATTTAGTTGTCTTGGAAATATATAATTCTTATAAAACAGTTTATAAAATGTAACATGACAAAAATAGCTTGAAAAGAGGACACTACAATTTTTTAGGCTCTCAGCTGCAAGCACAGAAAATTCCAGGATATTTAGCTCTCCACGAAACAGAAGAAACAATCATGCCATACACTGATTGAGAAACCATAAGTAAGATTTTAGTCAAGTGAGGGGGAGAAAAAACCCCCAAAGATCCCATTTTGCACTGTGCACCATACAAAATACAACATTTGAAAAACTCCTTACTTTTCACCCTTATTAAAAGCCTTGAGAGAGACAGACAGACCAAGCTACCTACCTGGGAAGCAAAATCCAGCCAGAAGCCCCCCTAATGAGGACTGTACTTCTCAAGTGCTGTGTGTCAGCTGTGGCAGAAATAAGATATTTGCTTAGCTGGAAACACAGCTGAGAGCGATGTACGTGTGCAATCACCATGAAATGGTGCAAGGCAGTAGCAGGCAGGGAATTACAGCCCTCCAATCCATCATTTGCCCATTATATGGCTAAGGCAGGGAAAGGACAGAGCTTCCCATAGCCCTGCCAACTTGACCAGCCCTTGGATATGCCTGAGGAGCAGATTCCTGCCCACATTAACTTCAAAAGCGCAAAGCAGTGCAGTGCTCACCTGGAGAGATAAAGCTGCACAGCTTGAGATCACACTCTGAAAACCTTAGAGCTCAACCAGAGCAGCACAGAGCACACTTCAAAATCTGAAACACTAAGCCAGCTGCTGGCAAGAAGCTCCTGCATGCTATAAACAAGTGCTGAAATTCATCTAAGATCAGATAACTCAGGCAACTGAAAGTTGAAGGAATGGTCTTTGCCAGCCAGCGAAGTTCCTGAGGAGCAAACAGATACACACCAGATTTATACCCTGCAACCAAGACAGGATTCTGGCTCCCCTGAGCATGAGACAACTGCAAGATGAGAGCAGGTACACACTGAACAGCGTTGGATTCGAGTTCCTACGCTGATACAGCTCCTCCCTGCATACTTTTAATCCAGTTTTTTAAAAGCTTTTCCACTGTCTGGCACACCTTCCTCTGGCCCTTGCACCCGGACAGAAGTGGGCCATAAACTGGCATGAGAACAGAGACCCATTCCTGTTTACACCCAAACATTTCAGTTTTCATGTGTATTTTTTTAAAACACAAAGAACCCTAAAACCAAGTCCTTCATACTTTTCAAGAGAATTCACTTGTTTGAAGACACAATCATGTTCACACAACAGAGCTATCCAACAAGAGTCCCCTAGATTGTGTCAGGAATTATTTGGAAGGCACAAAGACACGGTCAGACCACATCTAGGATTTGGTTCAGGTCAGGTACAGGAAAGACCCTGCCAGAATTGTCCTTGGTTAAGCAAACTGCTGTCCCTTATGCCAGAGAGCTTCAATGGAAATTACTATCTGTTAAATAAAGAAAATGCAACTCTGGATTAGAAAAGAGCTAACAAACTAGAATTGCTTATGAAAATTACCAACAAATGCACATAAGGGAACCGTGGAGGTGAAATCTGTATGTGCAGAAGCTCACTTTTCAGATGGTCATGGCACAGCTGTCAAGCATGATAGCACAGATTCCACAGCACTGATGTGTTTATGTTAGGCATGGCTGGTACTCTCTGTTACGGGACAGTTTAGGCAACTTTATAGAGCAAAAATTACTTCTGCTTTCCAATTCTACAGCATGTTGATAGGAGATTCCCCCAAGGCCCTCTCTTCTCAAAAAAAAAAAAAAAAAAAAAAATACCCCCAAAGCCCCCCCATTAAAAAAAAAAAAAAAAAAAAAAAATCTTTCTTAAAATTTACTGGAAGAAAGTACTTAGTAATGCCACAGAGTAACTTAGAACAACACACACACACACCCCCACCCACCCCCACACTCATCATTGCTCTCTAAAATTGGCTGTAACTTTACAATTTAAAGCAGTTGATATACTGGAAATGGCCTGTCACAGTATAAATTATTTTCCTAGGATAATTCTAGGAAGTTTTTAAAATTTTACTCCTAGACATCTCCATTACAATGTGCTAAGGGGAAAGGCAGATAGCTATTCACACTGGCCAGCCTTTCCATTTCCTTTACACATCAGGAGCAGGACAGACACCCCACTGGAAGGTAATTCCATGAGATTAAATTTGTCTCTTGCTCCCAGCCATGTTCCAGAAAATTTTCTGTTACCATTTACTATGAAGAATGACCCTGTTTCTTGGCCCAAACCTGAATTATACTTCAGGACTTAATTAAAGTTTTGCCATTGACTTTCATGAGTTTTGAAAAGGCCTGCTTCGTTTTTTTTTTTTTGAAGGAAGAAAATTCAGACACCTTCAAGGTGGAAAAATACTTTTCTTCATTACAATCTGTGGTGGAAAAAGTATCCTTACAGAAGTAAAATGTTGGGTTTGATGCCATAAGCATCACATTATCTGTAACTGTGCACACCAGAGCATCTCTGCATCTCTCACACAGGATCCTCTCATTGCTCAAAAGCTGCTGAGATGTATTTTCCTTGGCTGTGTTTCCATAAACAGTGAGGTCAAAGCACATCTCTCCATTGCCCTTCTGCCACACCTTGACCTTTGCTGTGAGCTGTTTGACTCGGCCATCACAGAAACAGCCCCTTCCTGCTAAACCCCAGGTTAGTTTTCTCCCATTCATTGAGGAGGAGGTTTGCTGAGCATGACAGTCTCAAATCAGTTGCAGAAGCAGCATGGCCAGGAAGAGGGAGAAGGATGAAAGGAGAATGAGGCCTTCTCCTCTGTTGCTGCAACTCCACATTCAAGATGCCCACCCAAAATGCTGAAGAGCCACTTTATGTATTTGTATAACTTTTATTTCAGTTGCTGTTTCAGAAGTGGTTCTATGATCACTTTGTAGCAGGGTTCAAAACAACGGTGCATAAATCATAAGCCAGAAGGATTTTTTGCCAGTAACCCCACCCTGACAAGTCTCTGCTAGCACAGATTCAGCAAAAACTACTTTGCAGGGTGGCATTAGATACCATTTCTGCTGTGGAACTTCCAGATACCATCATTAGGCTATCTTAAAGTTTATGAATTTTTTTTATTGAAGCATTTTTTGCACAGAATTAATTATGAGTCACTCCTCTTATAGTTCTTGAAATCAAAAAGACAGGGATTTATCTTATTGTTCCATTTTCCACTTAGAGGAAACAGCTGACTTAAGTTCACAAAGACAAAAAACAGAGGAGTTCAATATATTGTAAATAATGAAGCAGAACCATGAAATAAATCTGAATTTATACTACACCCCCTTCCAAGAGGGTAACAGAAGGCATTCTGAAAAGCAGGATACCAGCAGCAGCTGCTGGCTGAGAAGATCTGAACCAAAATCTCCCCAAAACCTGACTGATTCATCTATTGAAACCCCTGAAGCCACACACTCACTCTACTTTTGACAAATTATCTGCAGAAACGTCCACTGGCCACATATCTTACATGAATGTCATGATCACCACATGATCAGGTCATTCTCTTCTGCCCATATCTCAGCTCATCCCTCATAGGGGATAATCTTCTCAACAAGGTGAATTGAGAAGAGAACCTTCAAAATAAATGATATTAAATAGGATCTTCTGCTGAGACAATAAAAGTACAACTACTCTGCTGAGAGATCTAACTTGGGTTTCCCATATATCATTGTCTACTGGGAGAAACAACAACTACATCTGCTCCAAGTAATCCCAAAATTTAGATTTAAGTCTTATTTTAGACATATCTGGAGATTCTCTGACTTCTTTAGCTTTAGTAGAGCCTTTTGTAGCTTATCACTTTAGGATCAGCTTTGTAAGCAATTTGTGCACATGCCTAAGGCCAGACGAGCAGATGCAAACGTTTTCACTGAAATGGCAATGTTCATGCAACATTATATTCTATTTTCAGATGCCACAGTGTTCTGGTAAATAAGGCTCTAAGTTCACAGTCTCCTCAGAAGACCATCTGGGCAAAAAATTTTAAGTCAGAGAAAGAATAAGCAGTTTTAGCAGAAGTCGCAGAACAACTATCTAGCTTTAGATTGGAACAGGAAGCCTCTACACTCTGTTGTGAATGCTTTCCTGGAGCCTGAGAACAGATTTTCACAGCTTAAATAATCATTGTTCTTCGAGTTTCACTTTAGATCTCACTGGAAAACTACATGTACTCACTGTTTGCATTTTCAAAGATGTCCCCTCAGAATACAACCTTTCCCAGCTGGAAGCATTTTGGACTGTGTGAGATGGAAGGTTGTATCACGAACCTCTGAGAATCATAATTTTAAATGTTTAGGATAAAAATTTATCTTATAGGAACTGCTGCTCTTTGCATACATATGCACAAGGATCCTTATAATTTAAAGCTATGATCAGTTCATAAAAAGGCTTGTGTACCTCACATGATCTAAAATAGCAAATTTATAACACAAAATATTTGTGTGGGGAGAAGAACTTAGCTCATCGAGAACAGTATCTATCCTAAAACTTCCTGGCATCAATTTTTGAGGCTTATTAACAGTTTCAAATCTTTTTTTGGTATCTGTGTACTGCATTACAGTGGATGATTTGCCTCTGTAACAATAGAAAATTGCACAGGGAAAGAACTTAAGCATCAACAGACCTGCAAGTTCTGTAAGGTATTTAATTTATTATTTGCTCTGCTTCCTCAACATAGAACATCAAAGAGCAAAAATTAAATCACATAGCCTGAAACTGCTGATTAAGAAAAAAATGTCTTTATGTATTAATTTTCTCATATCAAAAAAGGGGAAAGCTCCGAAGTTAAGCAAAAATGGTTACAGAACAGAATTCGATACAGTAATTAATTTCAAACTGCTGCTTGTTCAACTTCAAAGCCATAGGAAAACAGAAGGCATATAAAAAAAACTTCTTAATTCTATAACTCCCACATGTATTAGATACATTTAACCTGTCTAACCAGTTACTCAGCCATGTCCAAATAAGCACAGTTCAAATAAGACACAATAGTTTCATTTTACATGCTGCCACGTACAGCATTATGCAACCAGCCAATAAAAATTTTCTGCAACAGGAAAACAAAGAAACATTTATTGGGGGGAAAAGAAAGTGCAAAGCAGGAGGAGAACAATAAAAGAAGCATTTTTTTTTTCCTCCCTGTTTTATTCTATTGCAAAAGGCAGTCACACATGCAGACAAGCTGACCATGTGTGCTCACCTCGCCTCTGGAGTGGGTCTCCAATCCAGATTTTTACCTGTTGGAGCATTTCTTCTGTAGCATTCAGCTTCAATTGATGCCCCTCAAGACAGATTTCCAAGTCCCGGATTTTCTCTCCTTGAGCTTCCACCTGGTCTGTGAGAACACTCACCTGTAATTTGAGAGGAGAAGCACAGTGCTACTGAACAGACTGTAAATAAGTTTCAATTACCTTATGCATATAACATCCAAATGCACGTTTTGACAAGAAGTTCCCTTTTAACGCCCTCAATGCTTTAATATTCTTGTGCACTGCAGCAACCTGCTCTACCAAGACAGACAGTTTTGCAGTCTTACCTCTATTTTGCTCCAACCCCGCCCTCTCATCTCCCCTCCCCTGCAACTGTTTTGTTTTGATATAAAAAAGAAAGGGCATTTCAAGAAGAGATGGAATGCTACCTATAGGTAGCCTGGGTCCCTTCATGCAGAAGTCTGGAAAATTGGAAAGGAGCAAACAAGAACAGAGGAAATATTTTATGTGGTTTTGGAGCAGCATCGCCATTTCGGGCTCTGTTGGCACTTGATTCCCTAAAATGGATAAGTAGGAAAACTGTTCATTCCCAACCCAACTAATTACTTTTCTTCTTACAAGAACAAAACTTTATTGATAACTCACCTATCAGTAAAGAGTTCTGAAACTATAGAGAATGTAATGAGTAAAAGGCAAGTTTTAGCTGTGGCAAAGTTCTATTCCAAAAAATATCCCAGGGTTTGGCAAGCCAAAACATGAAAGCAAAAGCAGGGAGATACAGACAATGAACCCCAGGAAAAGAAACAATAAACAATCCTGGTAAAGAACTGTGGGAATGGTGGTACAGAGAAGTGAATGTGCAATAAAAAAAGCCAAGCAGCTGAACCTAAATCTTGCTAAGCAGAAAAAACTGCACTCAGGATAACATTAGAAAGATATGGGAAAAACCCCAGGGATAATTCTTAAGTTAAGAAGAACATACACGCTGTATATTCATTTTGACTATTTATTTATATAAGAGCCTTGATTATTCTAGAAAAATATTATCTAAAACAAACAAACAAAGGAGCCTAAGGTGTTTAAACTCCATTTTGAAGAAAATGCATTAACAAAAACTTATATATGCTCTCATATCCAACCCCACAACACCTTTATTAATAAAACAAAATAAAAATGTTCGGTATGTGGAAGTGAAACTTTTAAGATATATCCACTATGTACCAATGAACAATTGAACAAAACCCAATGAACAATTGAGTTCACTTCAGGGAAGCTGCAGAGGGAGAGATCTGTATTTCTTTTACCTGCAGACATAATGCCAAGCATGCCTGGGAAAGAATCACAGAAAAAATGAAAGAAAAAGAAAAAGACTAATTTATTTCCCATTAAAGTAGTTGGCTGTAGCTTAGAGTACAGCTGAACTCAGGATGAGAGGTGATAAGAAGGAGTGGGTGGAGGCAGATGGTAGGGGGACACATCCAAGCTGGGGCAGGAGAACTCCCTGCAAGGAAATCTGTTGCTTGTCTACTTTGTTGTGTTTCCATTAAATGAGGGATGATACACAAATAACCCACATGAGGTCAGAACGCATGAAGAAACAAACAATTTTCTCCTTCAGTGTGATGCAAGTTCCAGAGAAAGAAAACCAGCTTTATTTAGAGCATCAAGTTAGGTTTAAATACCATTGCAACCTGGAAGGAAAACTCCGGATGTTAAATGTGACCTGTAAAGGAATTTAGTGAGAGCTTAGCAGCTTCAGAAGCATGTGTTGGGTGTTCCAGCAGCTGGGCTTAAAGGCACATCAGCCACTTGGAGCTCATATTTTCCCCTCTGTCCAGGATCACATCTGCCAGACTCTTCAAGGAACCCGTAGGCTGCACCCAGAACAAAATCCCAGTTTATGCTGCGCTGGCAGTTCCGTCTTGCCTTAGGAGTGCAACACCTGCAAGACTCAGCCTGTAAGTAACATATTTTCTGTAAAAATGAGGGGTATTGAACACTTAGCTAAAAATCGAGTGTTAGAAAGGTTTAAAAATCTGAGGCAAGACTGGAGTGGTCCCAGCCTCATATTACAGATTACAGCTATGGGCCAGTCACTGGTGCAATTCAGCATGAGCCACAGAACAGAGGTGCTCTGTTCCCATTCCTTTCTCATTCTTCCTGCCAAGGGTCACAGCCAGCAGGCAGGTTTGCACCAGCAGAGTCCCTCCGGCCATAGAACCTCAGCTTGGGGCTTGCCTGTGCTCCTCATACTTGACTGCCTGGACAGAAGAGCTGGTGTAAACCAGGTCCTAAACCCAGCACCACCTTGGCATCTTTGTTGTTTTTGATGTTCATGTTCCAGACTGAAGTTTTAGTCTACCTTATTTGCCTGGGGTTTCCACAGCAATGCTGTGCAGTGGAAAAAGAAAATGCATAAATATTGACTAAGCCTTTGGGTTTGACGGGGGGTGGAAGTGATGGGAGTAAAATGCAAGAGGGACATATTCTAGTTCTGATTTTACTCTATTCCTTCTAAGATAAACTCTAGGCAGGTCCCTAACGTGTCATTAAAACCCCATGTTTTGTGCATTTGGCTGGCTTCATTCCTGGGTACATGTTTGTGTGGATGCAGAAATAGTTACTGAAAATCTGCAGGACAAAGAGAGGAAAAGCACATCCTGAGCAGCAGGCTGGGACAGTCTTCTTATCAGCAGCATTTACCAGCACTGGCCCTGTTAGATGCACAAAAGCTGATGCACAGGTCACAGGACTGCACAGAAACGTGGGGAACAAAGAAGACCCTCACAGCCAAAGCCACAGGTGTGCAAGTGCCACCCTCAGCTCTGGAGGGAACAGCTGGATTTGGCCCCCTGATTATCTCTCCACTCATGAGTTGCTCATGCATTCAAGACATAAATGTACAGTGTGAAAAGTTGTTTGCTATTACTAATAGAATCAAGTTTTAAGCATTAACAACCACTTGATTAATAAAAGATGTTCTAATAAGTATCAGTTGTAAAGGGAATTTGTAGCGCACACTTAAATTCCAACCAGAAGATTGTTTTTCAGTCAGGTGGGTTTTTTCCTAAATTTTGTAATAGCAATTTAGTTTAACAGTAATGAAAAAAAAATCCAACCAAGCCAAAGCTTGTGTCTCAAAACATTTACTGTTTATTTAACAACAGCAGTGAGGCTTCTGTTCAGTAAATGTACACAAGCGTGAGCAGAACATACAGGATAAGACATGTTTACAGAAACTTGGGACTGAAAACAGGGAGAACACCTACCCAACACACTTCAGTTTTGTTTGCTATAGATATATGTGCTTATAATATGCATTTGAAAGCATGAAGGGAAAGAATATGAAAAGACCATTTAAATAATCTCCAGCTTCATTTTTTAAAAAGCATAGAATGTACAGTTTAGTACTAGCAAAAATACACAGAAAAAATTATTTTTTTGAAGTTGTGCAACATGTGTTCTCTCCAGGAGAACTTACACAGGACATGGGATCTGCTTGAAAAAGGCTTGGTAAACTGAGAAACAGGAAACCTGGAAGAACTTAGGCATTCATTTTACTGTCAAATTTTCTCTATCCTTGTTTCCCTCCCCCTTAAGCTTTTAGAAGATGTAAACAGTTTTGGTACACCATATAAACAGGAAAAATACCAGTTCCATCTACCTGCCAGTCTTCTGGTTCATTAAAAATGGTGGCACACAGAATCTAGAAAATTGGCACAACCTAGCAAACCTAGAATGAGAAACACTACCCCAGCAGTGGCCTGGGACAGAATTATTTTTAGTCCCTTTGTCATCCCCACCCACTTTTACTGCTGTTACACCCCTCTCCTCTACCAGGCTACCCTACCACGAAATCATTTAGAGGGATTATACAGATTACAAATTAATTCCTGGTTAAATATCAGCTACATTTGTCAACCTGTTAACATTTTTTTAACAGAAAATACTCTGCCACTTCAGTTTTTATGCACTGAATATCAACTATGCAGACAATATTTGTCTCTCTTTTGGACATACCTGCAGGATGAGGGACTCTTTATCACCTTCTAATCGTGCCAACCTTTCTTGATAAGTTTCATTATTGGATGAATGATGGTTCACCTGTGACTGGGAGGAAAAAAAAGTGCTGTGAGAATTTTTACAGTTAAAGTTAATAAAAGTTTTGTATATTAAGCAGTTTTTACAAGACAAAAAACATAAAAAAATGTGTGTATAGACCAGAACTGTTTATTTCTTATATATTAAGCCTGTACTTACTGTACATAAAAATTAATGTACATTAAGAATGTACCTTTTTTTTTTAGCTGTATTTTGAATACTCTCTCATTTCCAGCACTCAAGATTGGTAAATGAATAGACTGGTAATTTCTAGAAAATTATAATATCAGTGGAAGATACCATCCTACCAAAACAAAACCCATTCAATTTAAAATATCTAGTCTCCACAGTCTTTTGCCAAAGTCAATGAATCTTGTATTTACTTTCAAGTGGTAAAAATTGCTAAAGGTGTATTATTCCTAGAAATTACTGAAAGAAAATTAGAAGGTTTTTGTTAGCAATTAAGAATTTATTTAAATGATCAAATTCTTATCAGGAACTACTCTAGCCACTCAATCACTTATGGACTTCTAAATGGCTCTAGGGAGCAAAACCTTCTAAAATATCACCTGTCCTTAACTATCATGCCCCATTTCCTGTGAATTTTAATACTTCATATAGAAACAGCACAATTTAAAAAAAAAATCTGCAGATTTATTTAAGTTTAGAAGAGTCTCCTAGGTTCACCCTGCACACTGAAACATTGTGGGAATGGAGCTGTTTTCTCAGAGCATCAAGAGTAACCTGAGCCCCCAGAGGCTGATTTCCAAGCTCCACTGCAGGCACTGCATTTCTGCCAGGGAACACAACACTCAGCCTGGCTTTTCAGCTAACACAAGAATCCAAGGAGCTCCCTTCAACTGCAGCTGACTACTCATTTATAGCTACTTGCACAATGGCACCAATAGAATTATAATCCTCCTCCCCAACTGCCCTTTCTGCTCAACTGAACATTTGTGAACAGATTTTTTTTTTTTTAATTAAACATATTTATGGCTTCTTGATCTATACTGAGGCCTACAGGCCCAAATGTAAAACATGCTGAAAATAAACATGGTGCTAATTAACTCAAATCAAGAAATCAAATTTTTATTCAATCAAAAGACACTTTTCAAGCTGTAAAGTGCTGCACTAGATATAAGTGTGGCACTAGATATAAGTGTGGCACCTTTGTAAGCTGAGAGAAACCGAGCACCCTTGTGTCTGATTATTTTGAGAGAAACTGAGAGAATCAAAATGGCACCAACAAACAGGGCTGAAAGATGTTTGAAGAGATCATCTGATTCACTATTTCATCCTAGGGCCAATGATTATTTGCAATATTCTGGTTTTGTCTTCTTCTAAAGACCTCCAGAGATGGAATTCACAGCTTCTCCATCTACTTCTTACCTACCCATCATTAGAGCCTATTTCTTCATGCCTAATCTGAATAATCTCTTCAACTTCGTTGTTATTATACCACCACAAATTAAAAAATAGTTCCTTCCGTTCACTTCAGAGACTTTTTACGTATTTGAAGATTATCGCTACATCTCTAATTAGCAGGTCCCTCTTCATGCTGTGAAAGAAAATATGAGTTTTTCTGTCTTTTCCTCACGGTTTAATTATTAAAGATTTGTTTTGTTGCTTTCTTTTGGTTCCTCTTCACCAACTATTTCCTGACTTCTTTTGAAATTATGGGCCTAAGAGGAGACACAGGACTCCAGCTGAAAGTGGCTTGAGTGGTAAAACCTTTTCACAGACTCTCGGGCCATATTGCTTTCCATATTAAACATATTGTAAAATTAATATATTTTCAGCCTAGGACCCGTAACTTTCAGATCCTTTCAAAATGCTTTTATTCAGCTGCCAGTCTGCTCTTCATTCTGCTTTTACTCTTCGTTTCTGCTTAAATGTATAACTTTGAGCAAGTCTGCACTGACTTGCATTCTATTATTTATACTCTTTTCCTATGCATCTGGATCTTCTGTTTTAATCATGTCCTTTAGCACAGCTGCAAGGCCCTTAACTAGAATCACTTCTAAATTAAATAATCTTGGTGTTTTGTCCCTGTTTAAGGGGTCAACAGGATCACTGAAAACAGAATGTGCAGGTGCTCACTCCACACCTCACTTACAAGTATTCATCATCAAAAGATGAACATGTTAACTCTACTCAAAATATACTTTTGTCACAAGTTTTTGACCAGTTCATAGTAAGTACAACTAAGGTTCAAGACGTCACAGAAATGGCTTTAAATATGCAGGTGTGAGATCAGCCAGAAAGGCCTCAGATAAGCATAGGAAAGTACAGTAGACAGAAAAATGACCTGCTAAATAGAAGTATCTGATTGACATACAGCAGTTGTTTGAGCCTCGGTAATTCTTTGTGGCATGTATAAAGACAAGATAAAACAGTGTAACATGAACCAAGGCCATCTGTGGATGGTTAGAGTGCATTCTGCATTTGTGTCAGGACTCAGAGGAAACTGAGCAAGATGTCACATGAATCCGCAGCAATTGAATACAGGACCTATAGCACAAAAGACACAAGATCACAGATGATTCCAGTTGCTCTAAGAACTCACAAACAATAAATAAACACTGGTCATGTGGTTACATGGGTTTAAAAGGCTGAATCTGCAGGATTTCCTATAAAGCTGTTACTTCAGAAGATCCAGCATTAAAGACCAAAAATTGTTACCTGGGCTTGACAAATTATAAGCCAAATATGTTAACTATGCCTCTGTCAATGAAAGAATGAGAGAGACTGCACAAAACATGTGAAAAAGTTTATGATAACTAAGTAGAAGGAAAGATACGCTAAGACAAGGTAGCTAAAAATATGCTGATGGCAGTACCACTGCAGATAAAAAATCAACTGTACGCCATAAATACTTTGCCTACAGGAACCATAGAATTCTTAAGACTGGAAAAGAGTTTTAAGATCATTTAAGATCAACCAGCACCACAACAATTTTCACCATTAAACCATGTCCTCAAGTAACACATCTACACATTTTTTTAACTGTCCCAGGGATGGCGTCTCCACCATTTCCCTGGGCAGTCTGTTCCTGTGTTTTACAACCCTTTCTGTGATGAAATGTTTCCTAGCATCGAATCTAAACCTCTCATGGTGCAGCTTAGGCCATTTCTCTCATCCTGTCACTGGTTGCCTGTGAGGAGAGGCTGATCCCCATCTGGCTCCACCCTCCTGTCAGGCAGTTCTAGAGAGTGATAAGGTCTCCCCTGAGCCTCCTTTTCTCCAGGCTGAACACCCCCAGCTCCCTCACAGAACTTTTACCCTCCAGACCCTCCCAACTCTGTTTCCCTTCTCTGGACTCGCTCCTCCTGTCCTTCCGGAACTGAGGGGCCCAGAACTGGACACAGCACTCAAGGCATGGCCTCACCAGTGCCCAGTGCAGGGGTACAGCCACTGCCCTGGTCCTGCTGGGGACAATATTTCTGATCCACACCAGGTGCCATCGGCTTTCTTGGCCACCTCGGCACAGCTGGCTCAAGTTCAGTCACTCTCAACCAGTACCCCCACATCCTTTTCTCTGGCCACTGTCCAGCCACATCCCCAATAGTGCTCTGTGGGGTTTTTGTGATCCAAGGACAGGATCCAGAACTTGGACTTGTTGAATTTCATACCACTGGCCTCAGCCCATTCCCTACAGCCTGTCCAAATCTCTCTGCAGAGCCTTCCTGCCCTCCAGCAGATCAACACTCCCACCCACCTTGGTGTTATCTTTGTACTTGCTGCACTCAATCCCCTCATCTAGACCATTAATAAGGACACCAAACAGGATTGGGTCCAACACTGATCCCTGGGGAGCACCACTGTTCCCCAGCTGGATGTGGCACCATCCAACACAACTCCGTGTCAGGACCTCCAGCCAGGTTTTACCCACTGAAGAGTGCACCTGTCCAAGCCACGGGAAGCCAGGACCTGCAAAGCAATTTCTTGGAACACCTGTATTACAGTCTCCTTAGCGATTTTGGATATAGTTTGTTGCCCATCAGATGGCAAAAGATATTAACCTTAAAAGTTTCCTGGAAAAATTCTAAATCCGCTGTTACTCCCAGTTCTAGAGAAAGAAAAGAATAAGAAAGATTTCCATTTTTTTTTTTTTTGGTCAAAATGCATTCCATCAGCTGTTTTAGCCTCTTCATTTTTATTTTCCAAATCTCTCTTTGGAATATGCTCACTGATTTAATATGAAAATAATATAAGAAAGTTGCTGGGAAGTTCTAAGTATCACTTGCATGATCCAGTCATTACTGAGTCCTCTTCCAAGAAAAGGGCTTGAATTTTCCATCTCACGTGACACAAAAAAATTAGACTTTGGAGAACAATTCAATAGCTTTGATTTAAAGTGGGGATAATCAGCAAAAGTATCAAAGGAATGTTGGTGAGTTGATGTTCTCCTTGGGTGTGCCTTTTCAGCACCAAGAATCTCCAACACAGCTAATTTTAATCCCAACCCCTCCAACTTCTGAAGTTGGTCAGCAAGCTGTGACTCAGAAATTTGTCACAAACACCACAGATCTCACCCTGGGCTGTGGAGCGGGGAGGACCTGGGAAAAGAAACCTGGCAGTCAGTTAAAGTGGTGATTTGAGAGCTTTTTCAACAAGTCACCCGCCTCTGTGAGGAGACAGATTATGTCATAACCCTCCTCTCTTCCTTAGCCACATGAATCACCTTCAGCTCCACTGATAATTGAATAGGATGCCTGTGGCAACAGTAATACTTGTATTAATGGGGAAGATTAGGGACATGCTTGATGTATTGCCTTTTGTTGTAGTTTAGAAGCTGAAAACAAGGAGTATGGCCAGCAGAGCCCAGCCAGTCAGCTTTACCACAAACTACCAGCAGCACCCAGACCTCAGGACTGCATTCCAACACAAGAAAATGTACACTGCAGACTCTTCCCAGCCTATTTGACAATATTTAGAAGTGTATGGTCTTTCCACCTCTGTAGTACTCTTTTTGGTCACTAGAATTATATTCTGAGTCACAAGGAGTTGTATTATGATGAGTGATGAGTGAGCAGCTTACACAGTAAACATTTTTATTTGCATCTGACTATTGAAGCAATACAAATTTAGTCACTTGGCATGCTACCTCAGATACACACCCATCTCAATATATGTGCATTCCCTCACTTTTCTGAGAGAAGGAGGAGAAGGCTGGAACATAATTTCTGGATCTATAATTCTTGCCTTTCATCTGAAGGCAATTAGTAAATCAACAGCAGGATTTTTTATTTGCCATTGTTACTGGTTGGTTAAATGAAAGTAGCAGTCACTTGAAAAAAGCTGACAGTGCATAGTCTGTAACTAAGCAAAGACAGAGCTAGGTAAATTTTAGTAGTCCTTAAACCAAATAAATTTTAAACAAATATTTTTATTTTATCTGGATAATTCTTCTAAAAACTAATACTTATTTTTTTTCCTCTGGACAGTTACATGGTTTAAAAGAAAATATCCTTACAGAAATGATAAGATTCACCTTCAATATCTTGAATTTAATGGCTACACCATGGGTTTGATCATTCCACCTCTTGCTGGTACAGGTTAAGAATCTCCTCCGGAAAAAAAAGGGAGGCATAAAACCAATGTACACCAATTTCAGGCCAGCCATCAGCTCTGTGCCATATAGTTTGCAGTGAATATTAGCATTTATATTAACCATTTTGGGTTATAACTACATGTCTACGTACCAAAATATGGGCTGTACTGTCTTTATTTGGAATGGTATCTTCCAGTTAAGGGTGGGTGGAAAGATAAGAAAAAAGCAACAGGATGAAACAAAATTGTATGTGAACCCTTGCAGTGGTTTTGGTTCACCAGTTTGAGATTTCCCTCTAACCCAAATCCCTTGGGGGAACAAAAGAATATTTTATTTTATTTATTTAAAACAACACACTTTCAGGGTAGTGGGTGTATCTCAGGTCCCTTAGTTTGCAACTGAAACTTTTAACAGATGCCCACTCAGGCCCTGTGAAAGAACCCAATATTAGTTACGTGCTAAACACTTGCCCCAAACTGCCCACCACTGCTCTATGACTGTGCTGCTGGCCAAGCTGTGAATTTAAAGGCATAACGTTTATACACAAGGAATTTTCCCTCTCCTCCTTCCTTGGCTCTGTCCACATGCTCTCAGGTTTTGCTGTCCACTTTGTCCATCCCTCTGGCCATTCTTGGCCCAGCATTTCCACAGGTCATGTTGACACCAATGAAGTCCAATGGAAAGAACTCAAGTGTGGAGACACATTATTTCAGCTCGATCTGCTGCGGTTCCAAGATGCCACTGTACACATTATGTTACAAGACTTCTGCTTAAAACCAGACCCTCCATTCCGAGCATCTGAAAATAGCTGTTGTATCTGTTGTTTTGCCTGCCTGGATCTTGTGATTTTTGTTTCTGTTTGCTGCCCTAACCCCTCCAAGCCACAGATACCACACAAATCCAGCCTAGCCAAACCCTGCAACATCAAAACCCATCTGGGTCTCTGAAATGATTTCTGCTAATGATGAAATTTGAGCCAGCTCTGGCATACTTCACCAAGGCTTTATGGAAGTCTGTTGCAGTTATTCTCTGTTAAATGCCATGTGCCATGCTCTGAAAGCAACTCATAATTTTATTATCAGCCAAAAAGCAACAGTTTATGATTGCAGGAACTGAAATCTTTATATGCTGTAACAGTCAGTGCCAGATGTGAGACACTGGGATTCTTGGATGGAAGAACTGATAAAGCAACTTAGATTGTTTCAACTTTTTTGGTTTCTAAATCACTTGTCAAAGGAATTTGGGAGCAGACTGCTTAACTTCTCCTGGGAACAATGCAAGATCACTTTCAGTCCTCCTCCCTTCCCCAACATGTGCTCACCCCTTTAAAGAGCTTGCAAGGAAAAGCAGCAGTATTAATATTCTCCTTTATGTACCTGACATAAAGGGAATTACATGCAACAACAGCAGGAGCATTATTAATTCCTGTAAAATCTTGTGCTACATTTGAACACTGTGTGCTTTCTGAACACAGCCCACAAGCTGATGGCAGCAGACCTTATTAACTTTTTTGTTAGCAAACCTGTCTTTACACAAATGAAATTTCTGGAAGCAGAAGTGGCAGACATGCCATATCTATAACCTCATTTAAATAGCAAATTAATATGTGAGCTCCAAATATACATTTTTAAAGAGGCAATTAGCTTTAACTGCACAGAGCACAGGTTAGTATAATGTTACCAGCAGCTACTTCCTGTTGCCTCTTCTCTATCCCCTCACTTCCCATTTAATCCCCTCCACAGACACACTCCAGAAATGTGAAAGTTCGCATTATCTGATGCAAATATTTGGTAAATTAACTTCAGGATTCTCAAGCTCTTGTTAAAGACTGACACATCATTAATATTTTACACTTATTCAAGAAACTACCTGAAATAAATGTTCCTAATCACATTTCACATTAGAATTGACAGATATTTTATGTTTATACAGCTAGTAAAAACTCAAGAGAGCATTTGCACATGTATTCATGTGTTTATACATACAGACAGGCAAGAATTTGCAGGAAAAGCACACACAGGTTAAAACAGATTTTAAAAGAATAAGGAGAGAGTGTGCTTCTTTCATGACACACAATTAAATCCATATTCTAATTTCGGAACCAGCCAATTCTGCAGGATCTAGTCACATCCCATTCATGGATTTTTCTAACACTGAAAAATAAACACCCAGAACATAAAAAATTCTAAAAGCTGACAAAAACAAAATGATTTTTTCAAGGTGATGAGAGAACTGCACAAACCTACCTTTTTTTAAAAAAAAAAGGAAAACAAAGACAATTTCATGCAGTTAATCTATGTCTGGGCAGCTCATCAACAAAATTAACAAAATTAATAGCCTTGCCGTTTAAAAAAACCCCAACTTTTTAGCAGAGTAACAGGCACAGAAGAAAACCACCACCATTTTTACCCGAGACAAAGGCATCCCGAAAGGTCTCATACAGTTCCCCGATGAAGAATCACTTAAGTGGAGAGCTGGTGCAGAAAACTTTTCCCTTTAAAGCACAACATGGTAAACAAGAGCCTCTCCTTTCTTTTGCTATACGTTACCATGCAGGATTTGTTTTGTTGCACTGCAATCCCCGGAAGGCAGAAGCACTTGCCAGAATCTATTGCCATTTGCTCAAAGTTTGATCCTAGAGTTTCATTTTTAAAGACAAAGACAGCTGATTTTCTCCCCCCTCCCTAAGCCTCCTCCTCCTACACCAAGGCATGTCTTTAATTCACTTCTCATGAAGAAACTCACACCATTTAAAGTCTGAGGCACTGAATGAGTTTCCTTTCACAAAGCAGAGAATTCTCACTAAGATTTTGCTAAATGTGCATTTAGAAAGAGAAAACAAAGCCCAGCAAATCACTTACCCTCTTCAGCCACGTGAAGTGCTTGTAAATATCAATCTCACCATCCATGCTTTGGGCCCATCTCAGCAGTCACATTCCCAGGGTTAAAAGAAACTTTTGGAAGCAAGCGCTCTGCTTTGTTCTACAGGATGTAGCTGTGATTTCTTCCCCTTTCAACCTTCAACTTCTTAAATCTTCAATGCCTGGTCATATTTTAAGCTGAATCCCCTGCCCTGTCCCACAGTCTTATCCCAAAGGCTTCTCACAGATGTATATATAATATGCAACTGTATAAACTTCAGGCTCCCCCCCAAACATCTGGTTTTTTTTAAACAGCAGATCAGTTAGCAGCAAGAACAATGAAACCCTAAAAACATTAAAAAGAGAACTTGCTAAATGATCTTTAAAAAAGGATCTTTCAAGAACAGCATAAATCTGCAGGAACTGTTCCCCCTTAATGCTGAATAACAAGCTAAAAATTATTAAGCTGTCACTGAGAAACTATTCTCAAGTAATGCTTTCTCTGGCTTTCTGTTTCAAGAGTGACTGGAACTCATTACCAAAGACCCCCTATTTCCTGTCTCTGTTCTACTCCCTGTTTATTGTAACACTACTCAGGCTTCTCAATTTATTTCAGGCTCAGACTAAACCTAAAAATAAGTTCTGGTCTTTGAATTACTTGCCTGTCCTCTCAAAAGACATTATAAAAGGGGAGGAATTCAAGGACGATCCTGTGAATAAGATAATGATCCCATAAATACTGCTATTGCCAAAGAGGCGATTTTCCATCCTAACAGAAGATGATGATACCCTTCCAAGATATTTGTCTGCTCCTGCTGAAGCTGAAATCTCACAGCATGGCAACTTTTCAAACTTGCAACACCAGATAAATACGTGTGCAACGCAATGCTCTGGCAAGAAGGGAAGTTTAAAGTGTTGCCTGTTATTGTGGTGTCCTCTAGTGCCTCCAAACAGCAGTTATCCATAACTTCTAATTTTTCCCAATAAACTCCAGTTTACAGTGTTGTTTCTTCCCCTAGTTCAAAGTGGCTTTGGCTTTAAACTGGGAAGCTGATTGTTACACACATGAGGACAACTGCTTGGGCAATGCCTCTTCAGACCCAAAGGCATCTGCCCCCATGGAATCTTTGTGATCATATCAGAACATTTGCTTATCTCCTCACTGCCTTCAGATCCTACAGCCAGACTGACCCCTGGGCTTAGGGAGCCATCAACCCTAAGAGCCAGTGTCAAAGCTGCCTGTGGTACTAATGTTATACACAAAGAACTCAAAGTCTGAAGCTGTATAAAACCTTTCCTACAGGGACCTGCCTCACTCAGGCCCCTACCCACATTCCAGACTGGGGAAGGCACAGATACGTGACAAAATTTCTTAAAGGGGATGTGGGTTTTTGATATTTCAACCATTCTTGGTCCTTTTGACCTGATGGAGCTCTTTTGAGAACCTCCCACAACGCAAAGTAAGAGGGAAGGATATAAACCTAGGCTTTCAGTTCCCTTCATGTATTTATTATCTGTTCTTACCTAAAGTCACATGACAAGAAAAACATGACAATTTTTTTTAGCAAGTCAGTGCTACAAGTCTTCTAAAGGTGCTGGAATACCTAAAATCACCAGTAAATATGAGGAGAAAAGAGCTGTCTGTTTCCAAAAGCAATGCTACAAGACAGATGTGACTTGGGTTGCCCTGAGCATAGAATATACTTATTTTATGCTGTCTGAAAGTGGATGAGAGCAGTTATTTCTTGAACAGCTCATACTATCTGACAAAAGTCTTAATACATCTTCAACAGTGCATTTAAAAAAAAACAACTCAATAGAGTACATTTCCCTGTGCATGACAGCCTTCGTCAAGTCTGGCAAGCTGGACACTGAATAGGGGTTGTCTTGACATTAAACATGAATGTCCAACAGTATAAAGCATTTTTTGTCTCCAAAAACCTTGTTATCTAATTATGGAGATTAGCAAATACATCAAACTTTATCTCACAGCATTGCATATACTGTAATACCACCACTACAGTCTTAAGTTCCACGTTTCATCCATTTCAAAACATCAGCTCTAAGACTCCCGTTTCAGTCTTATTCAAGGAAGAAGGAAATACCTCTCTTAAAACACTCGACCACACTTTATCAGCTAATGATTGTGTATTTAATTTTAAAAACCACAGAAAAACTGTGTTACTAAACTTCCTAGTGCCCCAGTGTAGCATCTGCATTTAGGACAGTATCCATTTCTCCTTTTAAAAGTATTAAAAATGGTAACATACCTAACTTCTGCCTTGTCACTTGTGCTGGATTTCATGAAAAGGCGTCTTGATTTCTGTTAGTCATTCTTCCTGATTAAAAGGTGAGTGTCTGAGTTTTCTGCATCTTATCAGCCAGAATGTTGACAGCATACATTCCAGACAGTCACATGCTCACTGGGAGCCTGTCACCTGCATAGTGAACTTTACATCCTGCTTGAGCTTTGGTCTGAAGCTCTCAGAAACCAGCTAAATGCAAATCAGTTGCCCCAGATTTGCTGAGAATGCTTTTCCATTTCACTGGGGAAACAGGTTAGCTTCTCTGGTCAGTGTGAAAATAAGGAAAATAGCTTTCAATCTCAGGATTGCTTCATCAGGTTACCACTGTATGTTTTTCTTATTTTCAGGAAATCCATGTCTGTGTGTAGGTCTTCACTGAGCACCAGTTTCTGGTTCAGTGGAGGGCTAAAAAACAAAGAAGAAAAAGCCCCCCTACTTCCAACTACAAAACCACCATCCTCAAGTGTTACCCTAGAGAGAGACTGATCCATCTTTTGCTCTCTTGCCCCCATCAAATTGTCTGTTTTCTCCACTGCCATCCCCAAAAATAAAAGAACACACCCATTATGGCAATACAAATGCAATGTAGGGCAGTAAAATATTTCAAGTTAGCGAATTTTATCTACTCCATAAGCTGTATGATAACCCATTAGGGTTTATTTGCCAGTTCCATGCTTCCACAAAAAACTGCTGCCAGACTTGATTGGACTAAAAACTCCATTTGCAGAACACCAAAGGTGCCAGCCCAAGAACTTTTGTGCTGATACACAATCAACAAAACCCACTCAGCGAAGTGAGCCATTACTTTCAGTCAGCATGTCAAATACTTCAAACAAGGCTTGAAGTCTCTTTTAAATAGTAAACAAACATGCTGCAAGAGCTTTGAAACTGAAAGCAACAATGCTTTAAATGATCAGCTGCACTTCTCATGTCCCTCCATTCCAGACTATGAAGAGGCAAGAAAACATCCAGAAATCCTCTTAGAACTGTGGAGGAAAAGGCACTGTCTGGTGTTTTCCCTCTTCTACCAACACCGAGCTGAAAAAGCACAGAGCTGTTTGCTTTTCCACCACTTTTCCCCCTCTTTCTCCCACTCAGCTAGGGCCCTATGGACACAAAAAATTATATTTATTAGCATTGTTTTAGCAATTTTACATTTTATTTGTGATAAAATATAGGTTTGGGTGCAGCCCAAATGCAAATGGTCAATCTTGTTCTTCTATTGCCTCTGAATCTCCTGGGAAAATAAAGGGCAAAGGAATAGGAGGAATCAGAGCACTCCTCCAAGTCTTCCTATTCATCAGTAACTTATAGATTGTTCTGGTTTGAAATCCCATCAGCCACTGAAAACACTAAAAGAACTTACACTTGCTCTCTTAGGCCAAGAAATGAAGTGTCCAGGTTTGCATCCTCCCAGCCTCATCAGGGGACCTCATCCAGTGAGGATGGACATGCTACAAAGATTGACTCATTCCCAAAAATTATTATCAACTTTTCCTACATCTCTTCCTCTGTGTTCCCCCTCTCCCTCCCCGCCCCAGTCCTAGTGTCTGGGCTGCTTTGGAAACAAAGGGATTATGACCAGATTTTAAAAGGGAAAAGGTTTTCAGCATGCCAATCCACACATATCATTCTCATGCTGCAGAAAAATGTGAGAGCTTCAGAGTGAAAAAAGAGAGAGAAAACATGGGAATACTTGTATATGAAGAAACTTAGGCCATTTGTGTAGAAGACAATGGAGGAAGAAATCCCTTTTTCATGGCAAAAATGGCTTCAGGAATCTAGATGAAGTATTTCCAGCAAGAAAATTTGTCTTAGAATCTTAATTGTGACTGACTGATAATGCCTACGTGACAGAGAAAGAAGAAACTCTTGGAACAAAATTTTAAAAATACAGTGCTTTCTGTGGATGAGCATGTTTGCTTTGCTTGTGATAATTAAAAAAATAAACAATATCCTGGGAAACAGACAAGAAATAACATTTTGCAGATGCACAAACAAATAATCCTTTCCCAACATAAGACACGCTCAATCCTAATGCCTTAGTTCACTGATTAAAATCAAAAATCAGACTTGACTTGGGATTAAACAGACTTAGATGACCATTAGTTCCCTGTGGTGGTTAACCCTCACCCTTATTGCATGTTGGTAATTCTTGCAGCAGGTGCTGCCATCTCTGGAGCCATTCCATATCACATATCCCCAGCACTGCCATGTCCTCTCTGGTCACCACTCAAGCAAAAAGCAGCTCCTTTCCCTTGGCTGGCATAAAGAACGTACTGCTGGTTCTGAGATGAAGTTACTGTCTTTTAACTCATCTGCAGACATTTGCACATTCTTGGCAGTTTCACACATTCCTCACCATATGCTGAAATACTTTGTCCAGCCCAAGTTCTACAAGAACTGTGCCTTTTTTTTTTTTTGCCTGAAAATTATTTAGAAGAGAACGTAAGAAACCTGAGTTCTCTGTTTTCACATAAAATCTAAAAAATATTTTCTCCTTAACACAGCATCAACATCACTGTGAACACTCCCCCCAGTTATATGCAGAGTACACTGATACATAAAGAAAATAATTAAAGATACTTATTTTCCTCCTACCACACAACACATTACAATAAGTCAGGTTTAGTTTCCTGTCTCAAATGCTTCAAAGCACTGTTGAAACGACTAAACCTGCAATAAATCAGGATATGAGACATTTGAAACAGGATATTTACCAAATATTTGCATACACACCAATAACATTACCAGGTAACAGTGTGCCTCTCCTTGCAATGATGCACGTCAGATTTTTCTCCTCTAAATTTCAGAATGGAAAAAATAGTAAAAAACCCCCCCAAAATAGAATAAGCTGCAGATACACCTTTACAAGTCCTTATTTCTGATAAGGAATACACAAATATTCTTTTCATTTCTTTTCTTAAACATCTCACTACTGAGGAAAATTAAGCACATTGTTTCCAACTTCTGGGAAAGAATAGGATGCAAACATGTTTAGACAATATGTCCAAAATGAGTGGGTTTTTTTCTCATTTTTGAATGGTCACAAAAGCTGAAAAAATATTTAGTTTCCTGTTATCAGCACACTAATCCAAAAGAGAATGAAATAATTTTGTCGTGGATACAATATTGCTATGTTTGTCATAACTAATAAGATTTAGCAAATTTCAAT
This sequence comes from Promerops cafer, assembly GCA_013398275.1. Taxonomy (NCBI): domain Eukaryota; kingdom Metazoa; phylum Chordata; class Aves; order Passeriformes; family Nectariniidae; genus Promerops; species Promerops cafer. The sequence continues at coordinate 147,796 of VZSE01008981.1, forward strand.
AGGTCAGCCTATCCATCCAAATTCTGTGAAATGTGAATAGGGGTTATATAGAGAAATACTTCAAAGTTATGTCCTTCTTCTATTATTCAAATAATGCCTCCAAATAAATGCAGGGACCTTTTAAAACTAAATTTTGTCTCCAGTTTCTTTATGTAACCTCTTCACCTTTTCTGTCAACACTGTTGTTTAAGGAAACAATTCTCTTTTACCAATCTCTCTGTTAATTACTTTATGGAAAACATTTTCCAATGTTTCCTGTAGCTCCACTTGAAAAATACATTTATGCATTAATGTTTGTTAAATGAATACACTGTATAACATTTAAACCAGTGAAAAGTAATGCAGCTGGAGATTCTAATGAGAGATCAGAAGGTGAGATGGAAAAGGGACTCCATGCGTAACATCAGACACAAAAGGAAAGATGAATTAATGGGATATTCAGCCACTTAATGCAAAAGAAGGCAGTGAAGCTAAGAGCTGAACAACACTTGTACAAATGGAACTGAATAAATCATATTTTTGAAGGATAACATGCAATTTCTGTACAAGATCATGGCTTCCTACAGAGTATTCCACTGACAGCATCAAGGTGTGGATAGGCTAGGATGGATTGGTGTGCATAGGTGTGAGGATTGCACCTGAGGGCAAACTTCATATATGTCAGTAGAGCACCTTGAAATCTTGGAAAACTTACCTAAAATACAGGCCCTACTGTTATAGCAGGAATATCACCTGTCTTCCATGAGTACGCTAAGCCTCAGGCTGTAACTCAATCCTGTTTAAGCACTTCTGGTCACTGTAGTTTATGGTGGCTCTGTTAAACATTACTGATCATTACAAGGGTGAAAGAAAATTACAGTTTTAGAAAGAGGTTTAAATCAGTCCTGTCCACTGCAAAACTGTTTTAAACTTCTATTAGCTCTTCATGCAGAGGAGACCTTCTTACTTCTTCTGAGAGCTACTCTAGAGAGCAGTCATAGTCAGAGGTGATGGGGTTGCTTTCCCAGACAAAGCAACCACAGAGCACCAGAAAAATTAGGCCTGGTTTAGAAAAGTTCCATGCAAGCTCTGTACATCAGCAGTTCCACTGTCTCCAAGGCATTCTCTAGTATTCATAAATGGCTGAACACATGAAGGCCATCTCTCTGCTGCCTCTGGAGTCCTGTGAATTGCTCTGAAACACTTGGGGAACTCGGAGAGGACCAGATTTTCCAGTTCAGGCCTTCCTTGCATCATCAATTCACCAAAAAGGAGCTGGGGCACTGTGGGGGACTGGGATATTTAACTTTCAAATCTGAGTCCTTCTCAGAAAACAGAACCCATCTAATGTTTCAAGCTGGCAAAAATAAACATGAATGCTTATGGAATGACTGTTTTTCTACGCTGTCCCAAGCAGGCTCTGCTGCTCCCTTTTCAATCTAACATGTGTTAATATCACTTGGCGTGGGGAGATCCAGCTATAAATATCTCCATCAGGATGCCCAGCAGCTGAGTTCTGCAGTCAGATCTACCAGCAGATAAATGCACTCTTTAACTGGTGTTGCTCAGAATACATTCCCTTCCCACTCAGCTGTTGCTGAAAAATGCTATTGATACTTTTATAAAAGCGTGTTTTCAAGTACATGGAAGTGCCCTGAACTCAGTCATTTTCAGCCTTTTTCTGGACGGATAACCCTGTGAAATGAATCTTGGACAAAAGTGAAATAGAGAGGCCAGTGATTAGGTTTCAGCAGAGCACTTTAACACATGCTTAAAATAAAACTTTGAAGTGACTTCAAAACTCCACAAGCTCCGTCAAGTCAGAATTTTGAACTGGGCTTTACTGTTTTCATTCAGGTGTTTGTTAAGATACTGGGGGAAAATATTCCTTGATTTTAACCCACAGTGGAAACAATCTCTTTTGAACATTAATTATGAGTGAATAGCAACCAAGACTGTAAGGAATTTATCCTGTTTCTGCTAAAAAGTCTCTGAACAGATCTTCAAAAGAAACAAAGCACAGCACATACCATAAGGTAAATCACATTCTATTAAAAATTGCCTCTACCGCATGTTCCTCTACTATTTCTTCTGCTCTTCTCTCCATTTCCTCAAATTAAGAACATTCAGAAAGGTTTTCAGAGTCAAGCTTCTGAAAAACCTTTGAATAATCAGGAAAATACTAATGAGTTTTCAAGAATTGGCATTTTAAGGCTCATTATATAAAGCTACACGATAGAGTGGTTTGCTTTAAATATAGATGTTCCACTAGGAGGAAGATCATGTTTTGCAATCCTGAAAATGAGGCTTAAGGTCTATTGTAAGAACACAAATGTTCCTCTTTACTCAAAAAAGGATTGTATAAAGGTGGATAGATAATGAACAGTATGGAAGTTCATTTAGAGTTATGAAACTGTAACTAAATACATTCTCCCGTAGCTCACAAAGCCAAATTGTCACTGTTAATTTTTAATGCTGAAATTATGATCTGCTTTGTGATAGGTCACATGGTCACTGGCAATACTGAAATATTTAACAAGAAACCTTAACACTATCCACAAATTTGTTTTGTATGAACTCTCTCAGATAATACCTAGGTCTTTGTGTTGTTTTTAAGGCCAAAGAATTTACCATCATAAAGCCATGTAAAACACTTCAGACGTTCTCTTCAAGGTAAAAGTTTTTAATACAATTCTTAAGTAGTTAAAAGTCTATAATGAATCGTGTTTTCTTCATTTTAGGTTTGTCAAAAGATTTGTACAACTACAGCAACTATAAAATCCTCATTCTATGTGACAAAGAATCTTTCTAAATTCAGTGCTAACTTTGTCAAACCTATTTCATCTATCTCAAAGCAGGGACAGCACAGTTACTGTGTCCAGTTACTCTGTAAACTCAGGAACCTGAATTGTTCATAGATCCTAGACCACAGAAACAAAAAAAAAAAAGGCCTTTTCAAACAGAACACCGTTAGTTCAACAGATGCTGTGCCTTGATCTTAGAGGAACACCAAATCCCCATTGGCTCCATAAGAAAAATGAATTAAGCTGCTGCTCTCAAATAGTCAATGGGGAAGGTAATATCAGGTATGAAACATGATGCCTGAAGTTTTCCTATTCCAGTCACATCTAAGTTTTCCCACATCTTTGGTATTCACAGCTAGAGCAGATGGGACAAAGAATATAAAAGTTACCACCGGTTAAAAAAAAAAAAAAATCTGAAACATCACTTGGTGATATTTCATGCCTGATAAATTCCAGGGTTTGGTGCTATGGGCCTGAAGGAAGGTGAGACCAGCTGTAGTATCTATAATCACCACAGAAACTTCCTGACTGATCAGTGATAAACTCGTGGGCCTCAAAGCTGGCCAAAGGCTAAACTCCACAGCTTTTATTTATTTATTTGAAGGTGTATTTCAGCACATTAAGTGGCAATTACCAAAGCTGCAAAGCCACTTGAGTTATGAGGCCAAGGGGCAATTTTCTGCAGAGGTTATTTTCCCCATGCAGGTACAACTGATCTCTGGTTTCTAGACGTTACTCCAATAAGAACAGCACGAAGAATACTCAGCCACTTTTCTGTCCTCTGAGCTGCAACCCCAAATCCTGCCGTGTGGCAAACACAGAGCAGGGACACCCGCCCTGGGCCTCCAAGAGCTCTCAGGGCTGCATTAGGTTATGAAGATTGCTAATGCAGAAGGAGCACCCCAGACGATCTTTGGGACTTTTATCCCATAATTTGCTTAAACCCAAATGCTGTAAGTCAAATGCTGCTGTTTGACACTATCCAGCAGGAATGAGCCTCCAGTCTTCCTTCTGACTTCCCTTTCTGTGGTTTCCCAGCAAAGCAACACGGGGCAGTGGCAAAACACACATTCAAATTATTTCCATTAGGCACATTGTTTGTATTCTTGATTAGCTGTGGCAGCTGAAATGATTTTTAATACAATTTTCAACCACACACTGAAGTGAAGGAGAACAACACACTTTTCTTGAAAGAAGCACACTTATCTTCTTTTAAAAACATGAAATGGCTTTTTGTATCTTTAGTTTCCAATGTGTGCCTTATCATGGTAAGTTGGGAATATTTTTGGTGCCCATTCGAGTAAAATGTTAGAAACAAAGCAATTGCTGTAGTCTCTGAAGCTATTCAGTGACATGCTAGAGCAGCTCTCCAGCTTCAAAGGAAGGTGAACGGACCCCAAAAATAAACAGATGTGGAATTAATCCCCCAAAAAAGAAAATCCCTCTCCATTTATAGCTGTTACTTAACCTCTAACAGCTCTAAACAATAAAATTTCAAAGGAAGTAGTTCACTGTTTGTTGCATACATTTCACATACAATGTTTGTTGCAATTCAAACACTACTGATATTAAACAATGTTTTATGTAATGTTTCAGTTGAATACAACAATTAAAATACACTCCAAATCTCTGTGCTCAGTTATTAGCTTACACTTTAGATAGAATGCTTAGAAGAGACACTTAGGAGCACATTCCACTGGAAAAATGTGCCACATCTGAGTGGGTTTTTTTAATGATACTGCCCCATGTCATAGAGTAATGATCACCAAACTGCTTTTGAGGCTTCCAGTGTGAATGGATTCAGAGATGCAGAGTTCTCATTCTTTAGAACTCACTACCTCAGCTATCCTGACATATGACACACATTAAGTCTCATGTTTCGTGGCTCTCGGCTGGAACGAAGGAAATTTCAGTATGGGACACAGCTATGAAATACATCTTCCATTTCATTGAAATGAGCTGAATTTTATCAGATTTCTTCCACAGAAATTATATGCATGCTTGCAAATTATTTGCATTTAAAAAAAAATAAAAGAAAGGTCTTCAAATATGTAAGATTACTATCTATTTTCAAATAACAGTTGTGGCAACTATGCACAACTATGCACAACTATGCCCTCCCTTGATGCAGAGCAGTGTAAAATATCTTAAAACCAGTCATCTCTACGTGCTGAACTAGAGATGCCAAACCACATCTTCCCTGTTTTCTTGGTTCTGAATCCAGAGTCCCCAATTGCTTTGTCAAATGAATACTACTCTTGATACAGGTCCAATTTTACTGTGAACAACTCTGAAAATTTGACTTTTATGCACTAAACTCAACTCTTACCTACCATAAATATTAGAAAAATCATTAAAATTTCTGCTGAGGCAAGCATTTGATAAGAGCTGGCCTAAGGATATCTAAATCAGAAATCTAATACTAAATCTAATCAGTAAATCCAAATTAAACATTGCCTACACCTTCAGCTTTCAAAACTGGGACCGAATTCTCATTCCTTTCTCTCTTGTGGGCCCAAATAGGATTTTCCAGCCACAGACCTGCACTCTGTGAAGAGTGCCAACGAGCCAGCAGCTGACAAGTTCAAACAAAAGCAGCCACCTTTCCAACAACATCAGGTTACAGCCAGCACTGGCAGCTACAGCAGATCATAAACACCAAACCAGAGGCTACAGGCATGGTTCCATAAGAGTCACATGCACTGACAAAGCCAGAAGAAACACCATTAGTCTAGGAAACTTTCTGAAGCTGGGGAAGCCACAGGTAGGTTTTACTGGTGAGGAACCCACCAGTCCCTGGCAGGGGCAGGTTTGGGGAAGTGGAATGTTGGTTTCTCCTCCTTTACATCCAGTGAGTCCCTTCTTTTGAGGTCTGCCTCAGGATCTGCTCCTCGCCTGGTAAACCTCAGTCTTTTCCAGTGCAGTCAGATGTTTATTCCCCATCTATCCCAACAGGAATATCTCCCCTTCAGAATCAAAGGCTTTCCTGCATTTACCCCCACTGCCTGGTGTGCAGGATGCTTTGGAGATTCGTAATACTGATAGCAAAGGAAATGCAGCAAGGAAAAGGAAAGGAGGATCATACAGTCTGAATCTGTCCCTTCAACAGACAATGCCACTTTATTATAAACCGACAGCTTAAAAAGTAGAAGTTTTGTAAATAGTTATAAATTTGTTATCTCCAGCAAAGAGTGAAATAAAGCAAACCAAAGAAAAAAGAAAAAGACGGAAAAGGCAACTTTTTTTATACTTCAGTTTTACTCTCTTCTCTCCCCAAAGGACAAAGCAAGGTCTTTTATCAACTTCTTCTATGACTATATCTGCATTACCTCAGAAATCAGCACATAAAGCAGTGATATCCTCAGCTATTATTGTTCACCACCCCTGGCAGTTTTTTAAGTATGCAGATTTGTTATTATAAAAATAATTTGAGTATGAAAATAGTTGACCCAATGCTGTTTGCAGACAAAATGGAAAAGCTCAAATAACAACTCACCAGGTTCTCCTCAAACCACTCCCTCAGACACACTGCTGTGGCCCCTGGGATTTGGTTTCGCAGTGCTTCTTTCTCCTGAGGGTCCTCCAGCATCTCCAAAGCCATCTTCAGATCTTCCAGGAGGTGCAAAATTTGAAATGTGCCCAGGTACACTGATGGAGCAGGTGACACAATACCATAACCCCCATTAGCATACTCTGTGGCTGACTTTGTGCCTAAAAAAAAAACCAAAATGAAGAGAGAAAATAATATCATATAATTGCTTTGTAGGTAGCAAATTAATAGGTACTGCACGCTACAATATTTGGACTTCAGACTGACAAGTTTCACTCTAGGCTGAAAACCTTCATTTCAGGCTTAGAAATCCCTGAATTAGTCTCTAGATAAATCATGAAATCTGAAGAATTGAATGCAAGATGTGTGTACATGCATATCAAAAAAGAATTTTGACCTAGATCATATTTGCAATGTCCAAATTATAAATCCCAAAGCTTATCCCAAATCACCTGTAATTTTCCACAGTTACCATGAGATGTCACTAACTTCTCAACTACATCATTGAAAGTCCCCGCACAGCACACTGTTAAGCAATGTAAGAGTGGCTGGTGCAGCTCTTTGACAAGAAACTGGGATCAAAACAGATCATGTTACCAGATCTAGAAAAATATAAATGACCATGAGCAGGTTTAGAACTCTTCCACGGAGAACAACACCAAAGAAGTTAGCAATAAAAATGGCAAATTAAACTTTTCTAGCTCTATAAATTACAAAAAGCTCTCCAAATTGTATTCCCTTCTGCCAGTCCTCCAACACCAATATTATTTTCCTCAGCAACAATAGGCACAAAAAACCATAACTCACTTCTGGAAGAATTATAAATAATACAAATCCTAATATCTCCAAAACTTATTTTCTTAGTACCCTGTGTGTTTCAATGAGATGCACACTTAAATAAGCTCTCTTTTCTCAGTCCTGAATTTCAGACATTGATTTCATTTAATATGCCTTTGTGCCTTTAAGACCCAGTCAGGTAGAAAACTTCTATTTGCTCTACTTTTTAAAGTTTTTATTTACAATTCATTGCCTCATGTACATAATAGATTGTACACGTCTTCATTCATGTTCTCTCTGGCATAAACAATCACAATTTCCCTTCCTATTTGACTTAATTGGAGATTTTTTTGGTTTTGATCATTCACATTGTACTGGCATTTAGTATTCATTAGAAGACTACATAATTGATGTACACAAGGGGATTTCAATAATCTCCTTGCTGTTATTCTTTTTACTCCTGTGTTTAACATAGTTTACATGTTAGTGATGAAAGGAACAAAAATCTTCATGAGGTCTTTGAAAATTATCTGCTAATTTTGTTTTTCCCCTGAGCAGATGTATCTAATGTGATGTACAAATGTATAAGGAATTCAGATTTTCTTCTTGAATTCATGCTACCTCACATTAATCAGTGTTAGTTCGGCTGCTGTGGCCATTTATCTACCATGACCTGGGCATTGCAAACTATGTTTGAACCCAGTGTTTCATTTTATGTGTAGCCGGATACACATCTCATGAATACACCAACACTGTAGGTCCTAGGACAGAGAAATAACTTCTGCACCTAAAGTAGCTTTTAACCAAACTGCTAATTGATCCTTTAATGTTAATATTATTCCCCATGTCAACCTGTTTTTGAACAAAGACAATACTTGGTCTCTCATTTAGTGAATGCTTAATTTTACTCACAGCTTTTGGGAAAATTTAAATAATATTAACCAAGTTTTCGTAAAAAAACTCTTTCAATGACCCAAAGTAGTCTGTCATGTCTTTGCAAAAAATTGTGTGGCTTGAATTCTACCATACAATCTATGTGGTTTTTTGTTTTGTTTTTTTTTTACTGTTTTAAATAATGAAAAGCCCTCCCTCGAAATTTTGCAAGGCTCCGAAGTAGGATTTTTCTTTTTTTTATTTTGGTAAAGCAACAGTCATTTTCACTACTGGAGCATTTCATATTACTTTAATCTCTTTTCAGACTCAGAATATTCCATTTGATCCTGTTGACCTCCGCTGCTTATGAGTTTATTTTAATACCTCAAGTGCAAGATCTCATCTTAATTTCTGGCCAAGACCATGTCCAAGATAAGGTTTCTTCAATATCCGGTGCTCCAAAGTCTGCCACATGAGACAACCTCACCCTGTAAACCAACCTTGTCTTCCTGAATTACTTCCTTTTGAGGGGAGGATCAACTGACTGCTTTGCAGGACTTGTGTTCTCTCACCACTAAATGATATTTTCTTATGTATTTCTATGCTCTCAGCTACTCAGGCCAGCTTGTTTCTGTTTATGTATCTCCTAATGCAGATTAATATTAAACTATTAAACTAAAAATAGCAGATTTCCAAATTAAGTAAGGGCCATTTGGATCATACAACCAATTACACCTTTTCATTCAGCCAGAGAGGCTTATTACATGCTGAGAGATGCACACACAAACTGATATATGACACTGACTTCTTAAGTAGCATTGATTCCTTTGTTATTGTGCCATTTCTCACTCTTTTGGAAAACTCCATGCTAATATTTTCTTTTTGCTTAGCAAGCACTTTTCACTCTAGAAAATCAGATAGGATTCAAAGGTATTTCATAATCAGCTCTGGTGGCTACCCCTTCAATGAACTGGCAATTTAAAATATTTATGGAATGGGAAAAAACTGAAAGGAGCATTCTGCTATTGATTTTTTCATGTTATTTTTATGACTATTTTTTATTTATAGACAAGAGAAAAAACCAAACAAAATTCCACACAATCCAAGAAAAACCACATAAACTTAGAGGCCTGCATCAAATACTTCAGGTGTGAAAAAAAAAAGCCAAGCTAAATACAATTTAAAACAATTGTTCAGGAGTTCAGTTAATTGTATTAGGTAGATAGTTTATATAGTCAAATATACACCTCCATCAAACGCACAGCTGTAACTTTCTCCAGGACAGTATTGGTCACATCTTTGTCCGCCAGACCAAGTGACTCACTGTGTATCACCTCTTGCCTCAATCCTTGCGTTATCATGACTACAACATTCCTGGCAACATCTACCTTCCACAGAGAATAATCCCAGGTTATGTAGGAAAATTCAGTGTCAGTGATATTCACACGTTTCATCATGCCTTTATTTGATTTGCCTCTGCCAAAATACCAGGGAAAACAACATATACACGTGACATGGACTGTCACCTTTAAGAAACTAATTCTATAAAGGATAAAATTTTTAAAGTGTTGAAGCGCAGGCAGAGCCAGACAGGAATTCTGTGATTTCTTGAGACTATGCTCCATATGCATCCTTGAGTTATCCCAGGCTCTTCAATTGACAGTTCAGACTGGCAGAATTCTCTGCATCCTCACCTTTTGCAAAATGCTGAATTACTTTAAAACTGGTTTGCTATGGATTGCTAATGTGGTACCTTTTATTTTCCTAGCTACAACGGAAAATGAAGAACTCCTCTGAATGCAACAAATAGTGCACTTTGTACTAGGTACAGAAATGCAGAAATACAGAGCCCAACTCCGCATTTTAATTCAGAAAACTTCCTGATTTACTGCTAAAATTCAAATGAATCACAGGCTTGCTTCTCTTATTTGCTTTCCATGTAGTTTCATATTAAGTAGGATTGCACTGCTCACCAGAAAGACAACACACCCTGGAAAACAGAAGTGTGTAGGAGTAAATAATTTTATTTCTCTGCATTGCTTTAAACCTTGACATCATAGTGCTGCAAAGTACATGAAGTTTTAGCACCAGAGAGTAAGAATTTGGATGTTCTTGCAGATTAATGGAAATAAAAAGAGATGCCACACAACATTGTTATCAGCATTGTCTACCATTAGCAGCTATTTATATCTGTGTAGCTTTATTATAAATAACTGAAGAGGGGAAGAATGCAGTTCAAACATCAGAATTTTATCAATACTCAGTAAAAATGAGTGTAGTTTTGAACTCTTGCAAAAGGACTAATTTTTTTTTTGGGCAAGTCACAGTCTTCCTGTACCTCACATCTTTTTCCAGGGGTAAACAGGACACAGGGGAATCTTTTGTCGTGATGTTTATATAATACTCAACACCATGGTTTCCTTGTGTACTACTGGAACACAGTTATTCATCATGTATGTTCACTTTAGAAGAGCAGGAAAAAAAAGAAAGAAAGGGAGAAAAAGTGTTGAAACGAAGACATTCCAAGTAGCTCACTCCTGGCCTCCCCAAAGAGTCAGTGAGTGAAGGAGGTTAAAGGCAGCTGCACATTATATGTAGGCAGAAAGAATAAGTAATAAAACAAGCAAAACAACTTTTAAGTTACACATTTCTTACACTCTGACCATGCAAGCACGTTTTTCTCTCAGAGTTCCTTTCAATTAAGAGAATGGCTTCAAAGAAACATTCCTTTTGGGCAAATACATAACCTATTCAGAAAACAGCACTGCCAGTAGCTTGCAAAAATAAGTTACTAGGCACAAGTAAAGAAAGAAGCAAAAGCCCTGCCAGGTTGAAAATCCCCTCTCCTCAGCTTATGTTGCACACATTCATCCATTGCACAGCTTCCATCTCTCTTATCAGTAGATGTTGTGTCTGATCTCTCACTTTCCCTTGCATCTTAACTTCTGATCCCCTGCATTCATCTTTTTCATCTCAATTTTTCTGCTCTCAAACTGGCTGAGTTTTGAAAAAAATTCAGGTAATGCACAACTCAACCATCAGTGGTTAAAGAGAGATTTTCCTAAGACTGCTGGCTCCTTTAGATCAGAAATCAGCAAAAAACCAAAAAAAAAACCCCCAGCAAACACCAAAAACTACATCTATGCTGGGTAAGGATGACTTTCTATAAAGCTGAAATATTCACGAGTAACAATACTGACATCTGACCAACAGTAGTTAGAATAAAGTTATAAAAATACATTTTCTCTGGCCTTTCAGGCAATCATTACACTGCTAGAGAACACATTTTTACCTGAATTTTTACTCAGTGAGCATATAGGTTGTCCAAGTTCTTCCTCTCTCCTTCAAGATTACACAGTGTAATTTTCTTTGAAGCAGAGTTTTCTTTTTCTCATGAAGACAGCCATGAAAATGTGAATTTATGTAAACTAGCAGTAAGGGCTGGACAGGACATATTTCAGCCTCCTCGTTCCTAAGCCTCCCGCAGAATGAGTGAAGAGGGAGCTCACACAATCCTTTCTTCTCATACTGTAATGCAGAATACATCACAAATGGTGTGTTTTGAATCACAGCTCATATTAATTTCTCCTCAAATCTCTGCTTTTAGATCTTTAACTACAGGGAAAAGTAACTATTAAGCTGGATTAGCAGGAAGATCTAGGAAAAAATTTCCAAGCCTAGGAACACTAATGAGCACATTCAGATGAGAGCTTCACACAGCTCAGATGATTTTCAGCTGAGCTCTGCCTACAATCACACATGGAATCTTTGAGACAATTTCCGAGAAATGTGTATAATTTCTTATGCAAATTATAGGTGTAATTACTCAGACTTCTTTCCTACCTGCTTCTAGATGCTGAGCAGCACTTTTAGGGACTGCACACAAAGCTACAACAAAAAAGTCTCTCCTATCCAGAAACACAAGCTAAGCAGCCTGGTGAAATAAAGGAGGATGGATTATGCAGCTGTGATGGAGGTTTGAGGCTGAGTCTGCATTGCACAGGAAAAACAGGACCAACACATTTATTAAAGAGTAAAAAAAATACTTGCAAGAATTTTCTTTTATTTTTTTTTTTTTAGATTACACATAAAGAAGTGTATTTAGTGCCAGTGAAACCAGTAGTCTAAGTAAAAGAGTGTTTTTAGCACAAAATCTATAATTGTTTATAATAAGCAGTAGTAAGAGCATTCAGTTCATGAGGAAGTGAAGGAAATTTGTTTCCTTAGGATTATACAGTTTTCATTTTTAAAAAGACTCTCAAATCAATTTCATTAGCTTGAAGTAAGAAATGAACAAGATATAATTTTGAATTTAATGATATCAAACGTCTTTAAATTTAAATTTTAGAAATCTGTTCACTTGCCTGGCAAACAACTGACTCACGCATGTACTGAAAAACAGATCACATCATACAAACTACAAAAGGACCTTTGTGTCTCAGATTTTTAATCCCATGGGGTTTTGGCCATCATGGTTTAACTGCCTTTCTTTGCCACATGCTGTATCTGCAGCTATTTAAATTTCTGTTTCTTTTCAGTCCTTCCTCAAAACTCAGTACAAATAGCGATGATGTATGGAGTTTATTTGGTATAAATGCAATGCATTACTGCAGTTTGGTAGGCTGGTGTAGATGTCTAGGACATGACAGTATTTTTGCTGTTTTATACCAAAAAAACCTATCTCTTGTCTGAAATAAAGAATTTAAAGTAGCATGTTTAAACTGTAAGTATTTTTCCATTTTGAATTAGTTTTAACTCCCATTTTCAAGAATGCTTCTAATTTCGTTGTTTTGCTGGAAAGGCAGAAACACTTGCAAGAGAAGTCAAAGAATAAATTGATCAGTAAATCAGTTTGACTTGGACCTTCAAAGGACCACTTTGCCCCGCAGCAAACAATTTTAAACGCCTATTTTTTAGATGATAATTAAGTATTTATAGGAAAGATGCTCTCTGCTTTCAGTTCTCTAAGTTCGGCAGTACTGCCCTCTTTACAGAGGGAATCCAGCGGTCCTGCTAACAAGATTGAGAGTCTCCCCTCTCCACCCTGTGCTCAGAGCCCCATGATTTTGAGAAAGTGAGAATGGGAAGCATGTAGCGACCTCTTGCAAAGTTAAGCACTCAAAATTGAGGAAATTCCAAAGGTCAGGTTGCTCTGGCAACCCTGGGGAAGGGATCAGTACCCAGGGCTGCACATGCACAAATCAGCATGCAAGGTGTCCTGATTTTCACATGCCTTTAAAACACAGATCACAAATGCACCTGGACACTTATGCAAGGTCTTACCCTGAAGGCTACAGCATGTGTAAAAGTCTAATAAATATCTGGTTATAGTAACAAATGGCTGTAATGGCTATTCAAGGGTGTATATTTGTTTTAGGTGTTGTTAACAAAATTAAAAGCAAGGCCACAGAGAGCTGACATGAAAAATGATGAACTGAGTAAATAGAAAAACAATGAACTGCTTTATTCTTTAACGTTTAAAATATTTTTAATTGGTATAAATAGGTTATTGATGATATCTGAGGAATTAACTAATCAGCTTTTCTGAAGTATCTGAAGATAATGTCAGCACCTTAAACAAATTTTAAGTGTTATAAAATAAAACCCCACAAATTATAAATTATAAATATTGTGTTCTTCTTTTATATTTCTTCCTTTAATATCCTGGATATTTAGAGGTCACACACAATTTTTATCTTTCCCTTCCCCTCAAGCCCTCATCATTCTTGACACATAATTTTCTGGAACTGTTGTGACAGGAAGTTATGTATTCCTCTATCAAAGACCTCCTTTCAAGTAATTTTCTATGTAATTTCCTTTTTCATATCTCTATTGCTGTAAGATCTATGCATAAACACACTGTAGTTAATGGTTAAAAAAGCAACAATATTATAATTTCACAAATGCTCGCCTTACTTCATACATAGCAGTAACACAATAAACAAGTGCTCTAGGTATATTATTTCTTTTGTTCAGAAAAAATAGCCTAAATAATTGATTGAAACATAACAGAAAATAAAAAGGAAATGCACTAATAATAACTGAAGCATAGACTTTTAACACATTTGTAATTTATTTAGAAAATGCAAGAAAATCCCTGCAACTGTTGCTGTTCACTTACTCTGATCTACAATGAAGGAAATTGCTTAGTATTTAAATTGTTCTGTTTTTCTCATCATTATTTTAATTACAGTCAATTCAGTGCTCTGAAGTGAAATTCTACGAAGATTCCTTTTACAATTATAGAGTTATACACCTTTACTATAGAGACCAAACTTTGAATTTGAAAGTATTGTGAACCTTGAATAGGATTTAAGTTATAAAAATATAAAACTGTCTAGAAGTGTACAAACTGAAAAGAAAAAATAGAAGCTATTTTCTAGCCATTCTACACAGTCACAGCTGTGCCCATCAACTGCATGTCACCCAGCATGGACTTCAAATAAGACACACCAGTGCCTCCCCAACACACACAAAAATAGGATTAAGTGCTCTCTGTCTGGTCTGGACAATTTCAATCCCTCATGAAGCAGAACAGAGGTGTCCATCCTCTTCAGTTAAAGTGCTGTGAGACTGAATGAATCCTGTGATGACGTGTGGCTATTCAAGGGTGAAGGATGAGGTCACCAGGGAATACTGTGATTTCCTTTTATTTATCTAGGAACTCAGTGAAAACTTGATTCCACAGAACCTAAAGTCCATCCAAAGGAGTTCAAGTGAGTGTCAGTATTCTTTTTTGTTTAGAAACCAAATTCTAATCACTTATTAGAGGTGATTTAATAATCCTCACAAACAGATCCTCCTTCAAATTCTGGCTGGTAAATCCCATGAGGAAAATATATTAAACTTGAACTAAAAGCCTGTTTATCTCTCATTTTTTTTTCTGGATGCCCCTTTTCCAGCAAGGCTGTGGGCAGTGGCTGGGACAGCAGCCAAAGCCATGAACTGAACACCAACATTCTGCCAGCTCAGGAGAAGGGAATTCAAACCTGAATACTCCTTGGACAACTCCTTGACCAACTTTTTAATTGTATTCACTTTTTAATCTTCCTGTGCTAATACTGAAATAATTATATAGACCCATGTGATAACATGTTTAACTTTCTCATTATTTTCCACTGAGCAATAATTGCAGGAGCTCTGCTTAAAAGGAAACTCAGTAATTACACTGATGACTTGGTGAATTTGAAGAGACTCTGTAGCAAAATATATTGTGATGGAAGTTTTTAGACCTTACAATTAATGGTCACTAATCACAAAGGGAAATAGTGGATTTACAAATTGATGATGAAGAGAAGCAGTTTGATATAAAATGATTGTAAAATAAAAACTATATTAATTTGTTATGATATACTGCAAAGAAAAATAACCAAAATCTGAAGTCCTATAAAGAAACACATTTTAAGAAATGGGTACAAGCTGAATGAAAGGAGATGTAATGACTTGGTTAAAACTCAGAGGGAAGCAATGCCAAAGTCATGCACTCTAAATGAAGAATGAGTAGATGGATCTGCTATATGGTGCTTTTTTTTAGAGGAAGCCTCTGCTTGGAGTGCAAGTCACTCCAGCTAATGGGTAAGTGATGTGCATTGACAATCACATTAGCCCTTTTTGCTATTTTAGTCAAATAAGGCTAATCATTTAGCGTCCCTAATTTATATAGCTATGAGGGCGGGTTATCAGTACAGATGTAGCGAGGCATAAAAGACTCGGGAACACTGACCTATCTGTCAAATTTGATCAGGCCCAGTGAAATTCAATTTGTTAATCTTGCCTCACAATCCTCCCCTCATGCAGTCTGAGCACTAATAGGTTTTGTGTTGCACTGAGAATGAGCACAGGCTGCAGTGGGATGACTTAGTTGGATTAATCAGAATAACGCATGAGAGATGTTACCTCTTGGAGCAAGGGGTAGGACTTCTAGAACTGGAAGGCTAAAAGTGCAAATCTGTAAATACTTGTGATATATATTTGCATATACCCAGTTCTTACCCTAAAGGACAAGGCCACAATCCAATGTTTCAATGATAATAAAGCGAACAAAAGAAATGAGGGCTGATTAAAGAGAGGACACTCTCTTTTTGCATGTGTATATACATTTATACTCAAGCTTCAAAAGCCAAGCAATGTCAGATGTACATCTCTGGATTTTTCAATTCTCTAAAATGGGATTAATGTTAATTTTGTGCCTAAAGATGAAGTTTCTGAGGCCAAGAGAAGTGTGTGGCTCTCCTACTATTCGCTCAGGCCTCATTGCAAAACATCTTTATCAGCTACCAAAGTTTACATCGGTCATGAAGTTCGACCTTGGTCTTTGAATCCTGGAGATATCCACAGAATCTGGATACAGTGAATTGAAATAGAACAAGCTCCTAACAATCGATTTTTTGCTGTTTCCTGTCAACTCTAAGAGCGGCTCCAGTTGTACAGAGGATTTTCACCATATTTGAAGGAATCTCAGTCCTGGTTTGTTTCAGTACAGTCTTACAGTCATCCTTTCAAAGAGGTTTTCTACCTTATTTTTTCCCTCACCCTACAGGACAAGAGACCATTCCTGTTTAACAGTCCCTGCCCAAATTGCATACAGAACCTTACTGCATTGAATTAGGGAGAATCAAACTTCAATAACCATCCTGTTCCTCAGTTTCAGACAAACTGGGATAACAACTGTATTCAAATATAGACTCTAGCAGATCTACTTCATTCTTCAGTCATACCAGAATATTCAAGAAATTGTTCTGGAACACACAGAACATTGACTAGAGGAGAATGACAACAGATTAACCTGTCCTAAAAAGTTTTATCTATTCCTGGCAAAGGAAAATAGTAAAGAAATAAGGTAAACAACCTTTTCAAACAACTGAGTTTTTCCTAAGTAAAGGAATAAATCAATTGTTTCTTTATTAGTACAGGTAGACATAACTCTGAAATCATATGGGAAACGTTCAATTAACATCCTTGAGCCTTGACAGATGCACTGTCTGGGAAATATTTAGTTGCTTCTCCCATTGGATATCTTTATATAGGCCTGTTTTCAATGTCATGCTGCCTACCAGTGACCATTAGACTGAAAATATATGTAATGCAAAGCCACAAAGTCAACTCGCTTGAAGAGGTTGCCCATCTGCTCGTGACCACCCATGCACTGTGGAAATAAACTCCACGTGCCACTGGCATGCCTGAATCTTTTTAGTTTAGAGCTTGTTCACCAGCACAGAACAGCTGTGATCATCTGATTTCCAGGGAATAGGTCTTCCAACATTTGCTTTGCTTCTCTACATTACTCTTCTACATCACCAAGACAGCCAAGTGTGGGGCGTCAAGGTGATGTCATTTGAAAGCCTGGAAAAATTTAATTCTATTCCTTATTTATCAAGATTAAACCCTGAAATTGTATGGCATAAACTATCTGAAAAAGAAGCAGGGAAAAGAATATTAAAACCAACCAACATGAAAGCTGTCTTCTGGCCTCAATTATTTTTCTGGCATGAAACTTAGGAAAAAATATTATTTTCTTAGGCTGTCATATAATGCTATTTAATCAGTTATGCCACATATTATGAGGCTATTTTTCCATACCATGAAAAAACACCCAACAATAAACACCTATTGTCATAACCAGGACTTGCCTCACAACTGATAGCTCCTGGAAGATAAATAAGTCTCTAATCTGAAAATCAATTTAAATAGAGTGACTCTTTTTTCATTCTCCTGCTTTTTCTGAAGAGTGGAACCATCCATGATATCCCCAGTGAGTGCAGAGCTACGTGTAAATCACCACACAAGAGAGATACAAAGTTTCATTTGTGTGCAGGTGATTTCTGAGCACAGGTTCCATAGCATCCCAAGGCTTGCAGTGGCTAAAAAGAATTATAGTTTCCTAGTTTATGAATTATGGTTTTGGACTTGCTTTTCTTATTCTCTCCTTATACATCTGAGGGAAGTTCAATGCTTCCCTATCTCTGTTTTGATAGGTGTCAAAAAATGAAATCCCAGTTAACTTCCATTGGTTAAAGTCTTGTTAGAATAAGATTTTGTATTCAGGAGAAAGAAATATATGTGTGATTTTTCCTATTTGCCTAGAATTTTTTCCATCAGCGTGAAAAGTCATTTCAGCTGTATCTATCCCATATTCATGTTTACAATTCTGTGTATCTCAGCAGTCTGTTAAAGTTTGAATATTTAGAATAAAGTGAAGACTCATATGAGGATGCAAAAAAACAAACAAACCAAACCCCAGTGACTGTTTAAACTAAAAATCCTGGATAATGATCTAACCTGATGGTGACATTTAAAGCCCCATATCAGCCTCTGGACAGAAAGCTTTCCTAGAAGAACAGGAAGAAGATCAAGGAGCAGCACAACCTGCAGCAACAAGAGGCTGATGTCATTGTCTTCATCACCAGGGAAGAAGGCTCAGTTTCGGTGTCACTATTTAGATTTATAAAGCTTTAGTGAATTCTTTCCCATTGAGCACAAGTGAGATCATTGCCCTACCCTGACACTCCTTTGAGGAGTTCCTACTGCACGGTGTGTGAGCACAAAACCCAAGGCATAATAAAAATTATGCATATTTTTATATATACTCACATTTTTATATATCTATATGTGCATGTGTTTGATGCAGTTATATATTATCCAGCTAGCCAGAAGACTTGGTGAAAACTTTTTTTAAAGACACATTGAAATAAAAAAGCTAACATATGAAATATAAAATGCTACCATATGGCTGAAGATGTGTTTAAGTTACCAGAGAGCATTAAAGCAAAGCAAATCTTACTTCAATATTCACCTGTCAGAGGGGAAATTGCAGGATTTATTTTACTTTCAATTTTCTACACATAGCTATTGAACTAGAGTGTTAATAGTGAAATCTGCACGTCAGAGAACTTGATAAATTGAGAATAATTATTAAAAGGTAAACCAGACATAGTTAAATCTCAAGATAATGTGCTGTGAAATAAAGCATTGTTGTACCTGCAATGATGTCATCCATTTGCTCCAAAGCTGCTTCCAGCATATGACTGGCATCAGAAGCCATCATCTGGGATTTCTTCAGATCTTTACTCCCTCTACAGAAAAGACAGAATAAACCACATGTATTACACAAAATAGCCTGATGGCAAAATATATTTCACTGTCACATTATACATTAGGCTACACAAACAAAATCCATTCTACAGCTTAGTAATGCAGCCTAGTGATACAAAAGTACAGCCCAGTAATAAGAAAAATAACAAAACTGTTCCTATCCTTAATTGATGACTTGGGAGCCCTGTTTCATTTTTTTTAAGAGATTCTACTAAACCAGTCAAATTCAAATAAAAAAACCCCAAAGAACTTCAAATACTGGAAGCCCGAAATTCTCCTGCTCCTCATCCTTATGGTTTCCTAGATTCACAGTTCAGTGCATTTCAGCCTTTTCCTCTGTGGGGAAAAAAAGAGGATTGACTAAGGTTCAATGAAGGAATGAAAACATGGGGCAGAACATGTCTAGCCTATAAGCAGAAATCTGTAGGAGCTCCGCTTTTTGACTTTTGCCTTAAGAGTAAAGAAATTTCTGAAATAGTTTTTACTCCTCCTTTCTATATCCCCATTCCATCTTTTCACCACCTCTTTTATGACACTGAAAATCCCATTTTTTCTGTTCAAATAACCAAAATGCCCCAGGTATGAGTTCTCTGAAGTTACTGCTGCTACTTTAAACAGGGTTAAATACACTCATGTTACCATCTGACATAGGGAAAACAAAAAACCAGAAATATCTTCCAGAATAAGTCTCTGCTTGTGAGTTGGTGTTGCGGGACTCTAAGGCAAGCAGCAGTTGCTGTTGCCAACAGATGACATTTCAAAGGGGAGAAGAATTTATGCAGTCCATTTCACTGCCAGTGAAAAAATCCCCTCTGGAATAAGGCCCTTTTGCACATCACTTCATCGCTGAAGCACGAGACCAGTGCCCACACAGTGAGGAAACAGGGATGGTTCCTGTGCATGTGATTCACAGGGCTCTAACACACAGCTCAGAGTGCTCACAGAGCCCACAAAGGGTCACAGTATTTTGATTTCTTTTCCATGAAAGCTGCAATTCAGTCTTTTGGCATTCAGTCTTCTTTTACAGCAAGTTGTAAGAGCTGTGATTTAAAACTGTTCAATTTTAACAGCTATCACCAGACACCTGTCTGACAATGGACAGAGACATCCTTCAAATAACTCAGGTTGTGGATAGGTGTAAAGGCAATGGGCCTATGTTTGTGGGGCCTGTTATTCCAATGTTACTGAAATGCTACTAATATGTGTTTATCATGGGATTACTTGGGCTAAGAATTCAAGTAGTTTGAATTGAAATAAATATTACAATGAAAATTTGTACCATCAAACCAAAATTATTTTCTTCCCTTGAAAACTAAGTATCCTGAGACATGGGCTTTTCTCCATGGTGCTGGAGAAACATACACAAAGAAAGCTAATTTATTAAGAACCTCTGTGTTATCAGCATCCTATGTTGATTCCAGTTAATGTAGATAACCCCAGTATCTAGAGAGACAGATGCAGGAATGAGTCAGAAACTGCAACGTTCTAATTTGAACTCTGCCATTTATAGCTTGTCACAGTGGGTAAGCCATGATTTAACTTCAGATCACATTGATGTGAAGAGCAATGTGAGAATGCCTCATCTTCAGTGTCATCCAAGGCTCAGATTAATGTAAATGAATGGGTGGTTTTGGTCCCTCAGTTTTTTTGTCAAAATAATCTTTTAAGTACAAACAATGCTTAATTTAACCAAAGTATGCGTCACCCAAATATTTCATGTAATGGCGCTGGAAATAACAAATTGTGCTCGGAATAATCTGGAAAGTCATTAAGTCAGCTGATATAAACTTAAAATTTCAGAGTGCTTTCTTTCACACGTGAACTTTCCAGACACTCCCCCTGATTCTGCTGTTTCCATTTGTTGGTTTTTGGGAGACTTCCATCTTCTTTCACCCACATCACATGCCACCAAAGATCTCTCAGCTGCAATGATCCTCCTTCCTTGCAGTATTTCCTCTAGTTCAAAGCAGCCATACCACGGGGAATAATCACCTCAGTGACAGGAAATCCACCTACAGCAAACAGGTGCCAGAGGGGCACCAAGGCTTCCTCGTGCCACCAGCCACTCCCCAGGAATGCCTGGCCACCAACCGTGTTGGGAAATCAGAGCAGCAGATTTCTGGCTCAGAGTTAGAAGGCAAAAAAGGAGTGAAAAATACTAAATATAGCATAGAGTTTCTATTTCTAGGCTGCACTTCATGTTTTTATTTGTGATGAAAGCTACTGGAGCAGCACACGGCTGTTCAAACAAGAAATGCAGGACTACATCTCTTGTTAACATCTGATATAATGTTTCATCATTTGTAGTGACAAAGGTACGGAGAACGCTGATACACTGCATTACAAACTTGAAAAGTCACTGATGGAAAAACCTCGCATCAAAGCCTTGACAAAACCCAGAAAGTTTTACTGAAAAACTCCACCAGAAGTAAATCATCTATCTCATCCCTGTGTCCACAGTCAGTCTATTTTCTCACCTGTACCCGCAGTGTATTTGCTGCTTAACTGCATTAAGCTATAGCAAAACCTGCTGATCAAACAATGATTTATTAATAAAAGCAATGTTCTTTGCTCCAGAGAGATAATGTAATATTACTTGCTTGACATCTTTTTCTAGACAGACCTGTTGCGTGTGCTCCAGGCAAGTCTCACTTTCCCAGACACTCCCTTCTTACAGTTTGGCTGTTCTGAGCAGTATTATGAAAAGAGCTTGCTAGATCTCCTGGGATTTCAGCTACCACTTCTGATCTAATTCTATAGAAATATCTTCAACTGTGGATTCTTTTAAAAATATTATTAAATAACAAGACACTTGTAACAGTCCCTCAAACAGGATCCATCTATTTGCTGGTATTTTAATTACAAATCTTTTTTACAGTTTTCATTCCTGAATGACATCAGCAGATGCAGAACACCATAACTTATTTACTTACGTAAATGTATACATATATTTAAAAAAAAACAACAAGTTTTTTCAGCTTTGGTAAGGACTGAACAAAAGCTACCTCTCATTACAGTACAAGCTTCAATATTAGCAAATTCTAAACTTCAGGATTTATTAGATTAATTCTTATGCCAGCAAAATACAAGAACCAGGCTACTCACCTTTTCAAGGTCTCTAGGAGGCAAACAATTTACTTTTTTGCCTGATCAGTAAAAATTCCTCGCTATTAATAGCCAAAGTTTTACTGTTAAGCAGACGTAAGTCTAAATTATTATCATCCCTTCTAAGCCACACGCTCATACTAATTTAGAGCCCAGCCCACAGAGATACTGCAACCCTGTTTGTTATAATTGCCTGAGTAATGAGATCTTCCAGGAAGTGCAGACAGAGAAAACTGGTCTGAATTCCTGAAATTTATTTTGCTAAGCTAGTTTTACACAATACGTCCTAATCTGAGATTTGCGTTTCAAATAAAATGAAAAATCTCTGGTAGAACTGCTGTGCTCAGAGTCAATATCTCTTGCAAATTTCTTAACCTATATTCCCTCTGTAAAACTACAACTTACTGTGTCCAAAGGAACATAATATGATATGTTCACTATGAGCAAGATGTTCTTCAGAATGATGAAAAGCCTTAATTAAATTTGATTCTTTCATGGCTGGCTTGAACCAGCAGCTACGCAGAGATAAGAATATCAACAATATGAACTTAGGCAACTCAGATGTTTTCCCAAGGTTGCTCATAATAGTGAGGTTACCAACTTTATCAATTACAAGGGTGTGGTTTTTGACAGAAACTCCAGAAATCCAGATCTTGTCTGTGGCCTACGAGTTCCTCTTACGTTTAGCTGACACATGTAATAATTAACTACCACCACCTTTTTTTGCCTAGGATGAATAAATACATGTTTGTAAACTCTTTAAATACTCAGATTTGAGTATGAGATTACTTTGTATTTAACAGCATAATGAAATATCAACTGCCTTGGATTAGCCTTAGAAGTCCTCCAAGCTTTCCTTCAGCTGCAAGAGGACTCCTGCCCTGGAATGCAGAAATGAGCCCAACTTCCACCCTCTCTCTTTCCCACCTTTCTTTTCCCCCAGCCACACTCTGTGTAGCATCCAGACAGGAGCACAGCCACTGATTCATCCCTCCAATTCATGGCACCATGACTTACAAAAGTTATAAATTTGTATTTGTATCCTGGCCTTTTAGAACCTGCTGTAAGTCTCTAATTAAGATAATCCTTAGTCCTAACTAACAATCCAGGGAACAGAATAATTTCTGATGGTCACTAGAATGACTGCCTAAGGAATGCTACTTATGCAGGATCCTCCAGGGCTATCCAGCCAGAAATCCTACTTATCTGACAGCTGAGAGAGCTGGGGTTGCTCAGCCTGGAGGAGAGAAGGCTGCAGGGAGACCTTCCAGCAGTTTTCCAGTGCCTAAAGGGGTTACAAGAGAGCTCGAGAGGGGCTTCTCACAAGGGCAGTAGTGACAGAAAAAGAGGCAAGAGTCTTAAGCTGAAGGAAGGTAGGTTTGCATTCAATATCAGGAAGAAATTGCTTACTGTGAGGGTAGTGAGGCCCTGGCACAGGCTGCCCAGAGAAGCTGTGGCTGCCCCATCCCTGGGAATGTCCAAGGTCAGGTTGGATGGGGCTCTGAGAAGCCTGGTCTAGTGGAAGGCATCTCTGCCCACGGCAGGAGGGGTGGAACCAGGGGGGGTCCTTTCCGGCCCAAACCATTCTATGGTTTTAGCTTAAATATAATTTATTTCTTAACATAGACAGTACTTGCTCTATTTCCCCTTCATATGCCTCACTGGAATAGGTAGAAGGGTAAAAAACCTCTTCTTTAATTGATTACCCATTCTGAAATAACTAAAATCAAGGCTATTTCAGAGGTTTTTTCAGAATAGCTAGAATGGGAATGAAAAAAACAAGCTTATTTTCAGCTGGAAAGTGTAAAGTGCCCACACGAAGGCAGAATGGGCAGCTCAAAAGAGAAATATTGATTAGCCAAAGTTGAACAAAGACCTGATAGCAAATCACTTCAGGTAGGTGGCAGGACTACTAAACATGTTATGTCTATTCAACATGTTGCTGGGGGTCCTTTTATGAGGGGATATCCTTAAGTGAAGTACCTTGGCACTGTAAAACCACCATATTTGTGTGTTACTGAAGAGACAAGCATAAAGCAATGATGCTTTTAAACATAATATGCCAAATAATTTAATTTAAAATACAAAGGGAACAGGACATAGTTAAACTTACTGCATTATTAAGTGGCAAAGTCCAAGCCAAACATCTCTTTTCAAAAATAAACCCATTAAGTTTGCTAATACAAGTCTGAATTTCAATTTTTGGGGAACAGAGGGTGAAGGAAAAAAGAAAGCCCCCCCTTAAAAAATGCTAGATCTGACTGATACTCTATGCTTTAAAACACAGATCACCTCATAGCAACTCCTCCACGGGCCTGGTGGATATTGAGTTACAGTTCTTACTGGTACCATAACCAAATTTCCTGACTCATGTTTGCACAAAGTCTCATCCTTACATATAAAAGCTGACGCTGACAGAATGGCATGTGCAAAGTGAGCTCTCTTTGGCTCCTCTCTGTAACACTTCCAGCAACTGCAGGAAGCCCTTCATTCCTTAATGTTGCTTTAAACTTTGTCCATAAAAGCTTAAAAAAGCCCTTCATCCTTTAATTTCATGTTGTTATCAGATATATGATGTTTTCTGTGTTATAGACAGTATAAAGGAAAAATGTTATAGCTTCTGACTTTGCAAATCTTAAGACCAAAATTGCATTAATTAGTATTATATTAAGTCCAAAAAGTCTAATTATTTTAGTTCACTTCTCTGTCATCTAACTAGTTCCAGCTGCTAAGTAGTTAAAATAAAAAAAAAAAAGCAACACAATGAATAAATAGTTTGGATATAAACTTCAGCTGAACAAAACACTACCTGATAAAATACATGAGAGGAAAGTCTCTGAGCCAAAATATGAACATTTCTGCTCTTAAAATAAACACATAAAAAAGTCAGATTTGGTATTCCAGTTCACATCTAGTTCAGAGAGTTTTACAACTAAGAAAAGTTAGATCCTCAAAATTTCAACATTTAAAATAAACTGTGGTTTTTTTATTTTACTTCCAATCTCACTGGCCTCAAGGTCACAGCTTCAAATTTTCTTCCATGAACGTCAACATTTCAATGAGATCTTTGAAGTTACTTAAATCCAGCTCCACTGCCTGGGAAACTGCTCAGACCACACCTTCCCCCCCAGCCTCACATCATGTAAGTAAATTCGTGCTCTGGTAAATTGAAAGGTGAAGAGTTATAGTAAAAGTATACGCAGAATTCATGCACAAATTAATTCTGCCCTAGAGTAAAGCAGAGGACAAACCCTTGGCAGAAATGGAGAGAGATTAAGTAGATACGATAAGCAAAATTTTCAAAGCTAGCCTCTGTAAAACTCCTAAAAATTTAGACAAACTAACAGTACTAACACAGGGCCAGAAGATCTTATATCTCAAAGAAATGTATGGAGGTCCAATTTCAAATCTTCTCCATTTCTTCAGTTCCTTGATGAACAAAGGATCATTGTAAAAATCAGCTGCCGTGCCAACAAAGAGCAAACACTCCTCAGGGAACTGGCAGAGTTGGTAGAGCCCATGCAGTCCTTGGAATTCTATGGGAATCATTCAAGGTGCAGGGTATTTCTGATTTTTAGAAAAATGCAAAAGAATACATCTGCAAAAGAGTCACATGATAACACAGGTGAGGGTATGAATGTTTCCATGCAGAGTAAAAGCTAGGAATCTTTACAGAAACAACTCACTTTGGAGGTTTAGAAGAGTGGAGAGCATTAAATGCTCCTCAACTGGAATAGGGGAGGAGCAGTGAAGGAATTGGCACCAGTGGATGCTGAGGTACCCAAGATGTGTTTTTCTGCAGCAGAACCTCAGAACAAAGGGCAGGCTTGTTGACCTAGAAAACTGATTTCCTGCTCCAAAGAGGCAATTCTCTTCCACAAGCTATCTAAGGTAAAAAAACTGAGGTCTGGGTTAGACTGCACAGAGAAACAGCTCAACATAGACACAATGAAGAAAAATATTTCTTATGAATATTTACTATTACAAAACTGTCTACTCTTGGGTTACTCTGATTATAAAGCTCTGTCCTGAATTTCCCTCAGCTTTACAAATGTGACATGAAGGCTACTGTGAAGTCTAAACTCAGCTTTAGATGTAAAGGCTAAAAATGTCTACTAAAAAGTCAACTTTTTGACTTTACAAAATTCATTTTCATATGAGTATTTTTCCCCCCTTTGAAACATTCTGTGCAGCAATTTATAAATAATGGGAAACATCACTAGGCTGGTTTAATATTACCCAGCCTGCATCTGTGGATACAAATATGCTGAATTCATGCTAACAGGAACTGACAGTATCAAGCACTTCTGTATAAATTGAAGCTTCAGTAGCTATTTTGAGGAAAGTATCTGTGGGAAACAAAGAAAAGAAAAACATCCTTCTGCTAGGAACAGCAAATTCAACAAAATTGAATCCGCTTGGATTAAAAGCGCTGAACTGGGAACAGCAAATGGATCACTATGAAAAGCACCATATCCCACATTACTCAGCATATCAACAAAAATCTAAATTTTAACAGCTGTGCCAGTTTAATGCCTGTGCTTATAAACAAAACGTTCCTATATAGATTGCTTCCTGAAGATTATTGAAAACATCTTTGGAAAAAAAGCCATCTTCAAGATTTTCCTCTTTCTCTGTCTCAAGAATAGGTATAACTGTTGTCTCCAAATAGGTTATTTCACCTGGTGGGCCAGAGACCAACCCACACACAGAGCAGAGTTGCACCAGTTGCTGAGTTGGTTTTGTTGCTTTCTTCCTTGTCTTGGGAATTCTGCCCAATGTCCCTGGGGCCTGTAAATGCTGCATTTTTCTTGCCCGCAATCAGTGGTACATCTTTCTCCTCAAGGTTTACTAAGTTCCCCCTAAGTCTGAGATCATGGATCATGTCAAGCCCTAAACTTTAGCAAGAGAATTCTACAGACAAGCAACTCATCATTCTAAAACCTGGACATCATAACCAAGAGGCAAAAATTCTTCACAGCAAGTAAAACCTTGGTTTAAAATGATATATTTTGTTGGTTTTGCTCCTCCATTATTCAGAATGTGGGAGGTCTTACTCCCTGCAGAACTGGCCAACACTAAGAAAGTTTCTGTATCCCTGTGCCACAGCTGAATTTTAAATCACAGCCTCCTATGATAATTGCTTATCATATTTTATGGAGCAATACGATTTTCTAATTTTGAAAAACAAAAGGCATTATACAGATAAGTAATGCTGTAAGACAGAAGAGTAACTGGACATCCAAGAGCAATATTTAATACTTCTAAGATTCACAGAGGTGAGGGAAACATATAACATCCCCCAGCTGAAGAAACATTATTACAGGTGGCAAGAACACAACACCCTTTATCCTTGTTTTTCCAGTGAATCCTAGAAGAAAAATGAATACCAAGATGCCTAGATTAGGCATGCACTGAAATCAGAAGCTGACTTTAGAGGGAACACGGAGCAGCCCACAATGAATGTGTGACAAGATATACAAGCCTCCTCAATGACCTGTTTGATGGAGGAGCTGTATTTGCTCACAGAAACACATATTTACCTAGGGAAGGCTCTTATGGGATTCACCTCCCTGAAAATCCACTCAAGTGCTCAGCTCTTGTATTTCACACTTGACTGTGTGCACTGGTACTGTTTTGACTCTATTACCACAAGTAAAACAAGTTAAGTAATAATAAGATAATAATAATAAAAAAAGAACTGTATATCCAATTTTGAATATCTGGGGAAAACATTTTATAGGTTTAAAAAGAGTTCTGAAGTGCTCACTGTGCTGCTTCCACAAAGTGGATACTCCTATGGCACAGGATACAAAAGAGATCCCAAAATTGTCCTGTCGTGTATTGCACCTTTTAATATCAACTATGAGGGGTGTTCTCAAGTTCTTACCATCCACAGAGCCCATCATGCAGTGTCTGCCAACCATTTCAAGGCATTTATTCCAAGTTCTATACAAATGTAAATTGAATACGTTTCCATATCAAATCATCTTATCAAGGGTAAGCCAAATCAATGCAAATTTCTCCTTATACATTTTACATGATTTGAGGGATTAAGAAAGAGATAAGAAAAAGCAAAACCCCAGATCCATGCATCAGGATGCCTTTTTGAATTTGCAATACTCTGAAAGTATGTGTAATTTCCAGATAGAGACTAATTGCTCAGTAAAACTTATGAGCTTTATGAACTTATGACTGTCTAAAGTTTCCATATTCCAATTCAATCATTTTGGCTCACAGATTTGCTAAGACACCCAATTCAGAAATCTTTTGGAAGTTTTGCAAATCAACTGAATGCAAGAGCTGAACCTAGAAACAGACCTGTTCATAAACTCAGTGCTCTTCTGGGATTTATATATACATTTACAGCTGAAGTTCAGGATGCTGTCAGCATAATCCATCACTGGGGTATATTTAATGAATACCTTTTGTTCTCTGAATTCCCATTACTTTCAGGGCATGAAAAATCCACAAGTTAAGCCATTATAATGAACACATGCAAGATTTCTCTAGATTCCTTTCCAGAAAAGTATTTTGATAAGTATTTACTTGAATACTAACAATGACACAAAAGGATTTGCCAAAAAAAACCCAAAACAAACCTCTAGCTAAAATTATACTGCACGTTACTTCAGTCCCAAGAACTCTCACATATGGGTGAAATAAATAGAAAAATTGCAAATGCTAGAGTATAACTGTAGCCAAAACAACATATTGTTATAAATTTAGTCAAATTTTACTGCCTCTGAAATAAATAGACACCTTTGTACTGGCATAGCAGAAAAATGAAAAAGAATTCTTACATTACTTTAGAGGGCCTGAATGGGATCATAGTAAGTCCAGAAGTCATAAAATGCACTGTCAAGACCAGGAATGACACCTGGGGGCGTGCTGATTGTCAGGCTTTTACACATCCTGTCTTGCTCCAGAGTGATTCATGTTAAGACTCAGAGCAGCTTTTTAGAACTATTTGAAAGTCCTACTACTCATATTTGGTCTGTGAATACACCTATGGATTTTCCTGAGGTAATAACTTAATCATATATTTTAATGCTTGATAACAATGCCTTTATTTGACCTGTTTATTAATACAGCCACAAAATGAAATTATTTCAGGCTAATGACTAGCAAAGTCCTTTAATCCCTAAGAGCTACCAGCTGATTTGCCTGCATAAAAAGTTTCTCCGAAGTTTGTTGTATTTGGGGCCACTTGCATCAAAATCAAAATAAAATACAGACAAAAGAATAAAGTATTGAAATGACCATCTGTTGGATAACATTATCTTTCACTTCTATTTCAGGAGAGAAAAGGGAATAAGAATTCACTATCAGTTTTTTCAGTTTATTTTATTTTCCAGAAAATGGATCAAAGTCTGCTTCCATATCAGTAATTGTGGCATCTTTGTACTCTTCTATTAAATTTGCAAGGAAAATTTGATCTGCTATTATATAAGAGAGATTTAGTCCCCTTTGTTTCAGTTGTTTTGAAACCTCCAAGTGGAAATATCCAAGACAGTTTCGTTAATTCCAAAATAATATAGATCCTGTCCATTCCTACTTAAAAAGAATATGGTCATATTGGTAAACACTAAAATACAGTTCTGTCATGAAGAAATTTTTTCCTCTATTTGTGTTTATTGATAAGGGGTAGTTTTGCTTCAAGACTGTGCTGTAAACATGTACATGTAATAGTTCTGTTTACTCAATAGTTAAGAAAAGCAAATAAAATACATTTACAGTGAAATTATATTTATGAACACTCTGCCTAGCATGGCACTTTTATCAGTCTCTGCTAATTTGGAAGCTCATCTTCTAAGTACCCAAATCTGGGTTTCCAAAGGAAGTGAGCAGCTGCTACTCCCATTTGCAATTAGTCCTGGATAATCAGAAGCTTTGATTAAATAAAAACCACAAATGGCTGGTGAATCCCAGCTAAATTTTAGAGTATTAATTCCTTTTATAACAAACCATTTCCTCTGAACACAAATGCCTCTCCTCATGCTAAAAAAAAGTTAAAAAAGCAGTTTTCTAAAATCTGCCTTTTGCTATTTAAATGAGAACCAGCTGCGCTTCACAATCTGCAGAGGAAACTGAAGATGCTACCAAGTTCCCAAATTAAAATCAAGGCAATCAAGGCAAAACAGATTTGGACCACAATTCTTGAAATAGTTTTGTAATCTTTGCCTGATTTACGATTATTATGAGATGTTCCACGCACTGGACATAGTATGGGTGAGTAGCTATTGAGGGTTATTCAGTATTTTTCACAACAGAGCAGCACTATGCTCTGCAAAGCAGGCCAGAACAGACCTTGCACAAAATCCTGTTAGAACAACTTTCCTTTCTTTTAGTGACAAAGGTTCTAATACAATTTTCTTTTTATACATACAAATTCTGCCAGAGCAGACTGAAAATTTTACTTTTCAGGTAAAATTTCTACTTTGCATAAATTCAGCTTTCTAAATTGAAGAACATTTTAATTCAAGAAATAGTTAACTAATCACTTATAATGCCTGTGACTGAAATTTTCAGGTTTAATATAATCTGTACTAACACTAAAATACTTTGAACATATACTTTTATTTTATTTACAGAAGATGTACTTTACTTCAAGAGAAGAAAATATTGACTTCACTAATTTTACTTTTTCTTTCTTTCAGATGTAATGAACACTCTCTCTAAGAGAATAACATAGCCTACTTTCATAAGTGTTTTGTGCTTGTTTCCTTCCTATCCACATAAAACAGGTTATCTCCTCAAGGTTTTTGCTGGAGATTTTTAATTTTTTTGTCTGGAGTGAAACATCAGCATTTTTCTGTTTGGCAGCTGACTGGATTATCTTCATTAGTTTATGATCATCCCAGAAACACACTCATAAATCTTTCTGCAATGCCATTAGAATAAGATGTTCTGATTATGCTTTATTAAAGCAGATGCTACCATCTGCACTGTAGAGGAATAAAAATATGATTCACTACATTCAAGACACACTTGACAAATATCTTCCCTGTCCAAATAAAATTTCTGAAATAAACTTTGGGTTGAAAATTGGAAATAAAATTACTTTTTTTTGTATGAGCCTTACATACAGAAGAAAGGAGGCAAGCCCAGCTAAGTCACCTCTGAATGAAGAGACCAACCAGACTTGTTTTCAGAAGATAAGGTAAAACAGGAGTTCCCATACTGTAAGTGCTGGAAATCCAGATTAGAATGCAACAGCTTAGATTTATCTTCACTAATTACTTTAGCTGACACACAATCTGTTGATCTTAAAGAGTATGAAGACCTAAGCAGCAAGTGAATCATTCTCTATGAATATTCATACACTTTATGTTGCTCTAATGAAAACAATGCTCACAGTCAGCACTGGATAAGCAAGACTTGTAACAGAGGCATCCTTTGGACCTTTTTCTTGACTTTGAGCGTTCAGTCTGATTTCACCCCTCCAAACTAATTCAAGGTTTCATTGAAGGAGAATCAGCTGATCTGTTTTTTCCAAATTCACATCTGCTTCAGGAAACCACCATCAATTTACCACCATTTCCTTGGGTGATATGCCAAAGGCTTCCCATACAATCACCAGTTCATACTGGCAACTTTTTGGAAGTCAGATCCATTATTTAGTATTCCTTGAATGACACATACTATCTGGTCACATCAGGTTTCTTATGTTTACCCCTCTATAAAGTGCTCTATTTTAACCTGTATTCAATCCTCAACTTTTATCCTCAGTTACTTCATATTTAACCTGGAAAATTTGACTAAACAGAAACACAAAATATATTTTATATATCACATATATAGAATTGAGAAAACCACTAATGGTTCCTCATTTGTTTGTTGATGATCTGACAGAGGAATAATGCCCTGTTTTAGGTGTTTGAAGATACCAAATTTTCCTTTTTGATCTGTATGAAAATATACAACTCTTTCCCCTCAGCAGGTTTCAGTCACAGGTTTTGCAGAAGTACTAGTGAACCACACAATAGTCATAAAATCTTGCCTTACAGGTTATCAAATTAGAGTTTGAAATCCAGGTTGTACTTAAAGTCCTCTAAACCACTACATTGGAACTTAGCAGATGCACATTATAAACACAAATTGACCTAGACTGGCAACAGTGCCATCAGGATTTACTTTTTATGTTTGTTTCAGAAAGAAATTATCCTCGTAATTTAACTTCTTTGTTCTCTGCATCAATGAATTGCCAGATAAGAGCGAAGTGCTATTGAGAAATGGTTTTATAGCAAATAAACACATGAAGATGGAAACAAAAGAGGTAATTGTAATGTTACAAGGTCAGAGAGACCTGAAATAAAAATGTCACACTAAAACATATAGGCAGAGGCATCTAGCTACAAGAACAGAAGCACCTTTATTTTGTTGCTTATTGTGCATCTATGTAAAATAAGAACTAAAATGTTGTAAAGGTGTGACAGGAAGAAATTCAACCTGCCACAGGTTATCAAAGACATCATCTCAGAGCTGGTGCTTAGACAAAGTCAAAGAACAGATTGCACGAAGGTGGGACTCTCAGTGTCTTCAGCTTCAAAACAACAGGTGAGTTGATAGCACTGAACAGACAAAAGCAAACTGGGGAAAATGTAAAGAATTTAATTTACTGCTCAAACTTTCCAATTCTCAGGGTATTGACTGAAGCAAAATTATTTCATACACATCTACAGAACTCTGGTAACTGATCAAGTGTCCCTCCAGAGACATCCACTGCAGTAGGTTATGAGATTTTCAAGGTATACCTAAAGAGGTTGAAGTGATCTTTGGGGATGAGCTGGCAGACAGGAATGATAAACATCTCCAGAGACTGAAATGATGCAACTTCACTGATAGAAAAGTGACTTCTGACTGTCCTAATCTACTGACTAAACAATGTCATCTTCTACTGCATTTGTATTTCCACACCATTGGGTATTTCTGGAAAACACAGAAAAGCCTTTCATTGTACAGCATGTTCAGTGATTTTGTACCTATACTGAGTGATCATTATCATAAAACACATTTCCTTATTCATCATTCTCTGCTTTGATAAACTAAACCATCACATTATCGATTTCTAAAGCAAGGAGGAGGTTTCATCCTATTGCTGTGAATGTCTTTTCTGGGGAAGGGAACTGGAGGAAGGTGGATTTTTTTGCTAACAAGCAGAGCCCTATTGAGACCTGCTTTACCTGAGTGAGAAAAGTCCTTTGCTAATCTTACCAGGTTAAGGCTGCCTGAGCTCAAACAAATCCTTAGCTGTAGGGAAAATGAACTGAGTTTCTGGTCTGCCTCTGAGTAACCTAATAAGAGTGAAAGCAGTGTCTGGGGATGAGTGCCTTGTAGGGTTTTGTGGGAGTTTGTTTGTTTGGATGAGAGAGACCAGAAAGAGGCAAGCAGGAAACAAGTTAGGTAAATGAGGGCTGGAAGCAGGTCTGCACATGGAATAACAGAGAGGTGGCTCACTGTCTCTTGTTGTTTCATTTTCTCATCTTTTGCAGTCATAGGACATTGTCCCTCTGCCCATCCTGCCTGTTTGCTGACACTATCAGCATGTTGAGGGAGGGTGACTATTAAGGTCTCCACTCCACTCTTGTCCATCTGGGCCCATCCTCCATTCAAACACTCTCTGCCACATGGAGTCACACTTTGCTGCCTCAGAGCCTGCATGGTCTGTCTGGAGAAACCCCAGCTTAACAAGCATGATGGGAAAATGGATTCAAAAACCCAGAAAGCACTT
This sequence comes from Promerops cafer, assembly GCA_013398275.1. NCBI lineage: Eukaryota > Metazoa > Chordata > Aves > Passeriformes > Nectariniidae > Promerops > Promerops cafer. The sequence goes on from VZSE01008981.1 coordinate 181,709, forward strand.
CTGTGGTCTGTGCCTACACCAAAACATTCTCCCTTTGTCTACACACACACCCACTGATCACTTTTCCACACTGCTGGTACCACATGAAGGAAGATGATGTGAGATCAGGTACAGGAGGAGAGAGGGGAAGATAGCTCTTATTATCTCATCTTTACCTATTCCTTCCCTACCTCCTTCCTGTCTTCCCTGCTTATCCTCATGTGGACAGGGCTGCAGGAGCGAAATCAGGATGGTAACAGCAGTGCCCCCTGCACCATCGCTCCAATCCCTCTGCTTCCTGGGATGGCAGATTAAAGCAGCCAGGGAACCTGGAATCAGGGAACAATGCTCCCGGCCCAATTCCTACCACGTTCCTGTCACACAGATCAGCCAGTTTCTACCCCCCTCCTTTAATTTGGGCTTCCCATAGGGCAGAGTCCCAGATGTGTGGCAGATAAGCTGCTATATGTTTTGTCAAGACATTTGATTACTACCTAGCTTAGGTAAATAAAGCATTTAAGTTTTCAAAAGTGATGCTAACATTAGTTCAAAAGAGTTACAGGCAAGTCATGTGTCTCTACAACAGAAAAAAAAATCAGCAGTCAGTGGTGAGACCAGTCTTGAGTTATCCCTCAGCTTAAGTCTTGTTACTTGGAACTTGAAATTATTCTATATATTATGAATTATATTATTATTATTTTTACATATGATTTTTTTCTCATATTCTGGTACCAAGCTATACCTGTCCTCAAGACAAAGCTAAGATTCTTTTGAGTTCTCCCTCTGCTTTCATGTACATTCTGTTTCCTTCAGGTTCAAGAGGTCTTTACAATTGTTCTCAACTGGAATCATGAGCAAGTGTGTAGAAAACCCATATCATTTAAAAAACAACAACCCATAATTGCTTATGTTTGTCCCAGTTCAACCTTTCATTTTCCTGGTATACCGTGTTTTACTCCAAGTATTTCTCCATTAGAAAGATGGAGAGACGTGTAAAGATTCATTGGTTTTAAACAAGTTCATACAGCTGATGCAAGTAAAAATCAGGGACACAGGCAAAGTCAATAAACAAACATGGAAAGCTGGAATTCTGCTTTCTTTGCTCTCCCACCTGCTCTTTACACATTTCCACACAAGTTTCAGAATGAAGTCCTTCATGCACTTGTTCATATATTTCTTTTTTTAAAAAAACCCAACAAAACAGCCCCAGCAAAGTGCCCCTCAGTAATTCCCCTCCTTCTACAACCTTAAAATTAAAAATCTGAAATTGCAAACGACCTTTTTGGCCATGGAAATGCAAAATGTGGTACATGCAAATCTTCAAAAGCACACATTGCACTGCACCTATGCACAGTCAGAGCCGCAGCTGCTGACCTACCAAATTGATACTGAGCATCTTCTACCCCATGCAAAGCTGAGCAAAGGACGATGCACAAAGGAGGGTGGTTCCTTATCCTTCTTGCAAATGTTAGGAGGAGGTATTTTTATCCCAGCAGTGCGATACTGCAAGCGCTAGCCGATGGGACTGGGGATCCCTTGACATCCCCTCATCCCCTTACCTCCCTTATCTCGGTGCTGCTTGAACAGCCAGCTTCATCTTCCAGCTGCTTTTTCCTGAACACTCTTTAAACAATCTCCTTTTCACCACTGTGACACTCTCACATACAGTTTTCCTATAGTTAATTGTCAAAGTCTGGGGATGGGAGGAAGGGGGGACTCCCACCTTAGAGAGGTCGGCTGCAGCTGGATGTCATTACTGACAGCGCTTGCTGAACCCCCTGCCCTACGCCAATAAAGCGCTTTATTTACCGACCTGCCAGTCGAACTCGAATTTCGGAGCTTTGCTCGCCGCGAGAATAAATATTTACCTTACAGGAGCCGCGTCTGTTTAAAAGCCCTGCTCCCGGCGGGATGGAGCGGGGGCGAGCGGGAGAAGCAACAGGCACTGCTGCAGCCACAGCGCCGGGAGGGGCCCCGCTGAAACACCCCGGGCCCGCCGAGCCCGCGCCCCGCTGACCTGGTCCTTGTCCTTGTCCTTCTGGTCCTGGTTCTGGTCCTCTTCCCGATCGTGCCCGGCGGTGCCTCCGCAGCGCCGGGACAGCCGTGAGGGGGACTCGGGACAGCCGGGACCGCGCTCCGCCGCCTCCCGCACCGAGGGTTCGTGCGGCTGCAGCCGGGCCTTCCAACGCAGCCCGATCCGGTGCCCGATCCCGATGCCAGCCCCGGCCCGACCCCGGCTCGGCCGCGCTCGGGGCCGCCCCCAAATGACGGCGCCTGGCGCTCCGGCCCCCCCGCGCGGGCAGGTGCTCCAGGGAATTCCTGCGCTCAGGGAATTCTCTGCGCAGAATTTCCCCCCTCGCTATTGCTGGAATCAAAACTATGTTGTTTTAAGAAGTGGTACCACGCGTATTTTTTTGCTGCATTTTCCTGCACTCCGGGGGTTTTCCAGGTTGACACAGACATCATAGTATTGACTGAGAAAAACACTAACTACTCCAAAGATTTAAAAATCAGGTGTTTCTCTACTTAAAGCACTTCTTACCTACTTTAATTCTCTTAAATAACAACATAGATCGTTTATATTGTTATAACTATTTCATATCACCCCCCTGTTGACTCCTGCTTAAAAATCAGCCTCTAATGCTCTGTTTATGACTGGAAAAAATCTCTGGTGCAGGAAGGCTCCACGTACACAAATGTTAAACAAAAACACACTCATGAAGTGTAGCTTTTCTTCTGTCTCTAGAGATTCCAGGATCACTTGTAGAAATATGAAAGGTGCTGCGAATTTTGGTCATTGGGAGTTCCCTGCTCACTTGGGGCGCCTGGATGAGCAAAAATCTGATAAAGGGTTTCTGTTGAGCAAAGGGGTCACCTGTGCTGTACTGGCACAGCTCTTTCACAGCAGCCTTGAGTGCTTCTGAGGATGTCAGTTTTTATGGAGCTGGCTAAACAAAAGTTACTACTTAGCAGAAAGTGAGATAAAGAGGTTCCAGACACATATACAGTGCAATTAACACGCACTTTCCAGTCTTTGTGGAGTGGTTGTATTTCGACCACCACAGTTTGCTGTCTTCCTTCTGGGATGATGATGTCTTTCACCTAAATAGTTTAAGCATGTCTATTATACATGTTGTTTTAAAGTAATTTTGTCACTGATAACACGTCTCAGTTTTAGAATCTCTTTTTGCCTAGAATAATCTTCCAGTGTATTTGGGGTGTTAAAACTTGTTCCCTGTTACCAGCTGAGCCCCTCTCTGACCTTGGGAAGAATTACATGTTATTTCAGTTTTGCTTTAAACTTACACAAAACACCAAGGCTATGAATCACATACCAGATATTCCAGGTAAAGGATTGCACCTCACGTACAGAGCAGACATGCCCAAGGTGGGAGAGAGAGAAAATGGGAAGTGAAGTAGAATGCCTTTGAAACATCTCTGAACATGCTAAAGAATAATTTAAACTGGCAAGGATCCACGGCTGTGTATTAATTTGGCTTTTGAATGTTTCTTGTCTTTTGTCTCAACTTTGAGGTAGTCCTCTTAAATAGGTCACGTAGAGGAGCGGTGAAAATTACACTTGGTGATAACATTTGCAACTTTGTAATACTGATACCAAAAATTATTGGGCAGCACTGCTTGTTGAGTATTGCTCAACCATTTGGGAAAAAATCTGGAATTTAGAGCAATCTGGGCAAAACTTAGTTGAAAACAGCCCAGTTTTGCCTCCTTTTCCCCAACTCACTGAAGATCTAGGACGGGCATCTGGACAACTTTCCACGTGATAGAAGCAGCACCTGGGAGCTCATTGGCTCTGTGATGCAGGGTTGTCTCCCCCTGTCCTGTTTATTCCTGACCTGGAACTGCCAAGCCCCTGCTGGTACATGATGTTCTCCAGTGTTTCACTGGGAGAAGCAGTGTCAGGCAGTGCCTGGGAAGGCGAGCATGGCCTTGCCCCAGTGCTGTGCAGGGGCAGGGCCTGGAATGGGGAGGCCCTGCAATTACTGCCACTCCCTTGGGAAGTGCAGGCAGGAGTGGAGGGAGGCTGAGCACGGAGCACTAGCCCCTGTCTGTTCATGGGTCATGATTTTACAGCTCTGTTTTTTTACTGTTTGACATAATATTGCTGCAACCATCAGAAAGCAGAGAGAATCTTAATTCTGGACTTCCTTCAGCTTGTTGGTCCTGTCTATCCTGTTTAATATCATTGTAATAAGTGAGTTAATTCTGCACCTCTCTCAGTGTAGTGGGTTCCAGGAGCACTCCCTCAGCTGTGCTGGCCTCTTGGTTAATTACCATTCCAGAAGTGCCCCCTTCAATGAGAGTGGTTTGTGTCTTTGCTGCAGTGGTGCAGACCCATGACTGTCACAAAGCTGGCATTGTGTTAAGACTTTGCCTCTCTTATGTAACAATGGGGTTTATTCAGGGAGAGCAGAATCATCCTTCTCAGAAAAGACCTATGAAAAAAACAAGTTAGGAGCCCCAAAGCAGAGCACTGCTGGACATGGCTTTACCAACCATCTTCATTTTTTCTATCCCAAAAAACAGAGTTACCTCTGAGATCCCACATGTGAGATCCCACAGTTTATCCTAATGAGTTTCAATCATCAGGGTTTATTCTTATGTTGTTAAAACTTATTGAGCAGACCTGACCAAGTTTCTCTTCCTCAGTGTCACAGTCACATTATGGGTCACTTTGGCAATGTTGAGCTCCAGTTTAGACCAGATTCCTGATCCTGCAAATGTGCCTGAATGGTGCTTAGGCTGATGTGTCCAGTGGTTTTTTCCTTGTGCTGCTTGCCCTGTCACTAGATTGTGCAGAAAAGTGGCAAAATGGATCACAGTCCCTGAAGGGTAAGGGCCAAAACAGACCCTGAGATGAAGAGTCTAAATGGCTGTGCTCCCAGATAGAAACTCGTGGTTCTAAGGCATGAAAAAAGCCCCCATCTTTTGATACATCACTTTGCAGTATGTTCCAAATTGCTGTTATATTTGCTGAAAGGTTTTTATAAAGCCGTAATTTTCCTGTTTATAAAGGAGAGTAAACTAGTTGCAACTAAAGTAGTCTAAATTCAGTCCCAACCACTCAGATATTTTAGCATCAATTTGCTCAAGAATTCTCATGAGATCTCAAGTCCTTCTTTATGAAATCTTTACTCTAAGACTACAACAAAGGTTAGTCACAGTATGGTTTCACTGCTTCCCCCAAATCACAGTCCTCACAGACTGCAGGCTGTGAAACACCAGCATTAAAACAACAAATAAACATTGTGATGCAGGACTGCAAAAGCTGCAGTACTGTGTAATCTCTTGTTTTTGAAAAAAGTTCACATTCATTCAAAAGCTCAGGGATTTCCTTTCATGTAAGTGGGGATAAATCAGCTGTAGCCAGGAAATATGTTGGAGAATCCTTCCCCATGGACTCCATGGAGCTAATCCATTATGTCTCACTAGAAAGTGCACTCTGCTTTATCTTTAGCTGAGATTTGTGGCCAGTCATGTTACCAATTTCCTCTGGCACAACCTTCTCTTACTCTTTGAAAACTTTCTTTTTTAAGTGGTTAAGGTGTGCCTGAGGTTTACTTTATTTTTTGGAATTAATTTGAAACACTCAAGTTGAGAGTTTGAATAAAGGTGTTTTGCCCCTACCTAAAAGTAGAAATTCTGCATTTAGAAAATAGAATAATGAGATTTTGCAGGATATCTACAGTTACTTGATACGAAAACAGAACTTTTTTTTTCTCCTCTGTCATAATTTAGCAGAACACATGATATAGAGGTCTTCGTACTAGGACAGATATACACTTTAAAATAAAAAAATCGTTAATATGTCGGTGGTTTTGTCAGAGAGAATTATACTTGTTGAGCAGTTTGGGGTTTTCCCCCAATCTTCTCTTTTTATTCCAGAAGCTTTCATTGACACATGCAGTCCTTAAAAAAGCCTTTCAGGAACGCACTGTGCCTTTCGTTCAGCATTTAAAAAAACATTTAAGCAAGCCATTAATACGGTGGTTGCTGTAACTGGAATTCCACCTGAGACAGGTGGAATTAGCCAAATTTAGGTGGTGCTGCTACAAGGACTTGGCGCCATCTCGTGTTCAGCCTTTAAATCACTCACGACTCCTCCTGAGAGTTTTTGGGATGGGGCGTTCATTCTTGGCTCCCCTAGGTAAACACACCCTCCCTATGTTGAGACATTTTATAAATTCTGGGGTTATCAAGCCTGCCTTAGTAAATCAAGAGCTGATGGGGGCAGCTGCAGTCTTTTCAGGCAGGCACAGCTGTTTTATAACATCTGCATTTGCTCTCAGCATCAGGCAGCTCGGGAGATACAGAATTTATACCGTGTGTGGCTGCATGCATTTATGTGGAGAACACAGGCCCATATAAGCTGGTATTCCATCTCCTTCCACGAGGTGATGTTGAGTCATGGGATTTGTTTCAGTCACAACATTGGGGGATTTAACAAATGCCTAAATTTGTTGTAGGAGAAAAAAAAACAGGCTAGAAAGTCTTGTGAGCTACATAAGGTGTTATTAAGCTGTTTCTTGACTGAAAAGATATCTGTTGTCATAATATCTCTTCAGGAAATCTCCTAGCCAGTTTGTTGTTTTGTTGTTTCTTTAAAGGTATTTCTTGTTTTAAAAAATACACACAAAATCCTGTAGATTCAAACATCAGGAGAGGCCATAACAGCAGAAAAACTCTGAGTTCAGCTTACCTGCATGCTTGGAGGCAGGACACAAGCTGGGCCTCTGTGTGCTCTCTTTCCCTGACGGTGTCCTTGCTCCCCTCTGTGTGTCAGGGTGGTGGTGGCTCTCACAGCCACACACCCAGCTGCAGCAAGTCATGCCTTTGCTTTTGGTGTCCAGGCAGACCTGGGGCAGCTCTGGCCAGTGCCCTTTGGTGCTGTGATGGAACAAAACACCCTGTGCTGGCTTAGCTGCAGGAATGAGCTCTGGGGTGTGACTTGTCCCAGCTCTCAGGCAGGCAAGATTAGCCTAAGCCCCTTTCATCTAACCCTGCCAGGAGCCAGAGCAGACAAGGTCAGCCCCTGGGACTCAGCTGATACGCAGGAGCTCGCTCACATGCTTGAGCTCTGCGGCTGTTCACTGGTCAGCTCTGCTCTGGAGTTTTCTGCTGTTTGCTGAGTTGTGACTTCAGAGGGTGTGAATGGTGCTTTCTGTGGAGATTAAAGAGAGGGCAGTTGCAGAACTCAGTCTCTCCTAAGTGTCAGTCTGAGAGCAGTCATTGAGGTCTACTAAATAAAAAATCCCACTGAAAACCCCAGCCCCAAACCCCAAACCAAGGACAGAAAAAGCAGCAAGTCTCTATCTCTGGGGCTTGTCTTGGACCCAGCAGCTGATAACCAACATGGGTGTACCAGAGCTTGCACGGCCTGGAAATTGTGAGTAATTGACCCTGATTGACACATCAGTGGGAACTCCTGGATTTACAGGTTCCCTGGGGACTTGCGACCTGGTTTTGCACAGTACAGGTTTCCTGTCAAAGAACCCTGCTCGACTCTCTGAAATCTGAATTTTAGCCATTTTCCCATTTCCTTTGTTCCTCTCTCTGCCCTCAGAGATAAACTTGGTGTTTTTCTGAGATTTGATTTAGCACCTGTTTTGTTTATCCAACAGATTGCAGGTTTTCAGCAGTTCTTCACTCCTAGAGTATTTTTTCTTAAAGTCTGAAGAGTTTCTTCCTTCTGCCCTGCCTTTGAGCTGTAGACATGTTTTGTAGATAACTGCCCAAATCCTCATCAATATACTTTCATTACATTTTAGAAGCAACCAGGAAAATGTCTCCTGATATATTTTTACTTTCTTAAAATTAACTAGCTTAGAAACTGGACTACAACTTGGGGGTAGAAGCTGTACAGCCTTCATGCACATTTTACCACCTTGAGATTGGAGCTGGTGGGGAACCAAGTTAATTCCAGCACAAACTCTCTTGGAAGGGTTGTTTTTAGCTTGATCTCAGTGTCACAGCTGCAGGAGTTCTGATTGACTCTGAGAAAACCTGTATTTCACTGCCAATGACCTCTCAATCTTCTTGTAATTTCATGCTGATTGCAGCTATATAAGCCTCTAAATAAACTTGTCTCTGTTTGAAAACCAAAACTTTGCTTCTGTGCTTTGCCATGCCTTCTGTTAGTTCAAATAAAATCATAGAAAAAATATTTATGAGTACTGTAAATGTTGACGTTTGGGCAGTTAGCAAGCCTTTACATGTAATTTGTGATTCAATTTTCTTTATACAGATCCAATCTTAAATTTGAGATGTATTTGTTATTGTGTGGTATCATAATGCATTATTTTATTCTTTGCAGCTTCTTAATGTACTCTGTCTTTGACTTGTAATATTATTAAATAGTTAGGGGGTCCTATCTCCCAAAAAATCCTCTCTGAACAGGAAATAATGATGGTCAGTCACCTTTATTGTGGTTCTGATATTTGTTTCAGTAGAAGTGCTCTGCTCTTGATATGGAACTAGATTTTTTTGCATATTTTAAATCACCATTATTTTCCTCCTAGTGTGAATTTATGTCCAGCCAAAAGAAGTATCTCAGAATCAAAAACTTGCTGGTATGACAATGGCTGCATTTCTGTCATAACTATAGATTCAGACACTGGCTTTCTGATCCAGATCTGAATTGTGGCTCATGGATTCAGCCTTAGAAGTGTTTCATTTCTTTGCTATGGTAAATGATTTTTTCCAGCTGTTAAGGTCTTAAGATTTCTTCTGGGATTTTTAGCTGAAATATTTAGGAATATGTTCACTATTTTCAGACTCCTTTTAAAATCTTGGTTCTTAAAGCCTAGTTCACCATGGGGGGACCTAAACCACTGGCTTTACCCAGTGCACTTGTACACAGATGAAATATTTGTTTCCCTGAAGTAATGGAATTAATAAGGACAGGAATTTAGCTTCTGTTTTAATTTGCTTGTGCATTGTCAGATATCAGGGTTCTCTTTCTGTGTACACACCACATTCCTTTTTAAAAAGTATTCACATCTTGTTTATGAGCATTCCTTGCTGTTTTTCTGGTTAGTCAGTCATGTGATATTTTATGTCCTCACCAAACAGCCCCACAAATTCTTTTAGTTTGGACACAAACAGGAATGAAATGAAAAGCAATGTTTATAGGTACTGACATTTACAGTGTTGAAGTTAATTTGGTGTTGTGAGTAATATCAGACAATGTTAATACAAATATTTCACCAAAAAGTTTGCTTGTGGACATGATAAGAAGCAGCTTCCTTGCCCTCTTCTTCCATTAGAGGGAGTCAGTAAAATCGTATCTAGTAAGAAGACTGCAACTTAATTATCCCAGCTGGATGTCAGTGCTGTGCTCTGACTGATAAACCTATGGAGGTTTACATTGCAGAAGGTGGGTGGGGAGAAGTCAAATGTTTTCTCGTAAAAACAATTAGATCTTCTGTTATCCTAACATCAAAACTTAAACATACAAGCATATGGCCATTGCCAACGTATTTTGAATTACTTGGATAGAAAAAAGTATAATCTTCATACCTGTTGGTTAGTAAAACAAACATTGTTTTAAGTAAAAACTTGATGAGGAAAAGATTTATTCTAACTGTATATTTAAAACTCTGGGCCCTTCACTGCAGGAAGGGAATTGAGGTGTTGGGTTAAGTCCAGAGAAGGGCAGCAGAGCTGGGGAAATGTCTGGAGAGTCCAGCTGAGGGAACTGGGGGTGTTTAGCCTGGAAAAGAGAACACTCAGGGAGATGTTATTGCTCTCTACAGCTGCCTGACAGGAGGCTGGAGCCAGGTGGGAATCAGTCTCTTCTCCCAGGTAACCAGGAGAAGAGAAAACGGCCTCAAGTTGCACCTGGGGAGGTTCAGGCTGAATATTAGGAAAAAATGTCTTCACTGAAAGAGTGATTAAGCATTGGAAGGAGCTGCCCAGGGAAGTGGTGGGGCTGCCATCCCTGGAGGTGTTCAAAGAAAGAGTAGCCTTGGCACATAGTGCTGTGTTTTTTTTGAAATGGCAGCATTCGGTCAAAGGCTGGACTTGATGACCTCGGAGGTCTTCTCCAGCCTTAATGGTTCTATAATTCTCATTAATTACCAACCACAAATTGTAAATTTCTTTGAAATTTAATAAGATGTTATTTGTTTGCCAGACTGACTAGGAATGTAGTGGTAACAAATATGCAACAAAAATGGGAATATGTTGTTTTTCTTATGATACCAATGCCACGGGGGAAAAAAAAAGGATTCAGGGTAGCCTGGAGATTGTTTCAGTTTGTTTGTGTGCAAGTTCTTTATACTTAGAGCAATACATTTTTGGCTTTACTGCTGTCATTAATCCTGAAAAGGATTTCAAGGACTTGAAAATTTATGTTTGCATTTTATGGCTAAACAACTGAATAGGAAATGCATTTTTTTCTGGATGTACTCACTAGCTCTCAAAATGGGGGAGTAAACAAACAAGTCATAGCATTCAGCAGAATTCCTTTTTTTTTTTTGCTAAAAAGATTACTGAAATAGAACGTTTTAGAGGTCCTCATAGGAGGTTATATTTTCCTCAGTGACACAAGTTCTGCACACACTTCAGAGGTGATTGCTGCTGGGGCTGAAATATCTGATTTCACAGTTTCCTCGTTTTTTGGGGATCTGTATAAAGAGGAGCTTAGGCTTTACATCGGGTTTTGTACCTTTTCTGCCAAAGCTGTACATGTGGCACTGGAGAGCTGGCATTAAAGCAGGATGCAGCTTGCAGACACATTAAAATTGCTTTTGGAAAAACGCACTGTGAGCATAAAGCCAAAGTAAATCTTTGTAGCTCTTCTGAGGAGACCCATCCGTCTGCGTGGAACAGATACAGATTTCAAATCGAGAATGTGTGCAGGAAATGATGTTGACACTTTATCTTCTAATCCTCAGCTGAAGAGAATGGACAGTGATAATGCCAGGCCTTTAGAAGGAAAAGCAGTTGGTCATATGCATTGTTTAAATTAAATGTTCGGATAAAGCACATGTGTAAATTAAATAGTCTGAAAAAATCTATATTTAAAAAGCCCACAAAAGCACTTAATTCTGTCTGGGTATTTGTTAATAATTACAGAGAGTTTCAGGAATTACATGAAAACTACAAAATATAAGATCAGTCCTGCTCCCAAAAATTCTATATAGAGGATTAATTAAAACAAAGGACTGGATAACAGAAAAATATATAAGAAGTTCATGATCTAACTCATTGCATTAGCAATTAGTGTTCACACGTTGGATTCTTTCCTTTTCCAGTTAATTAAGAATAAGAAAATTACGACTAACTTTGAGGTCATAGAACAATCTAGTGTCATAATCCTCTATTAAAGGGATCTTTACTTGGACATCCTAATGAAAATATGATTTCTAACCTCATATATCACACATATAGGACAAGGGGACCCAGATAAGAGTTATAAAATATTCTATTTTTCAATGATTTTATGCCAATCATATTTCAAAGGCAAATGAGTACAACATCAGATCACAACATCAGAGTGTCCCATGTACAAATACAGAAAGATTGGTCTAGTTGAGTAAACTTTTTTCAGTTTTGGAGCTCCCAGTTTCCAGAAGGGGCACGGATTCCTACTGAGAAAATAGACACTTGACAGTAAGTTCATTTTTCTCAGTAAATGTCCCAGGATGGCTCAGACAGTGCCCCAGAGACTGCTCCTCCTCCCTGCAGGTAACTGCTGTGTGATCAATCCCCTGCCAAAGTGCAAGGTTGCTCAAGCCAATCTTGTTCCTGACAGTGGAAATTGTTAGTCCTCTGTCACTGGAAATTTCTGAGGTAAGCAGGTCTGTGCCAAGGCCTTGTAGTCAGATGATTGTCTAATGCCTAACCTGACTGCAGTTTGACTTCTTTCTGTCCTTTGGTGAGATGGGGGAACTTGTTCTTCTCCTCTGCCTTACAATATTACAATATCTGCTTTTGAAGCTTGGGGTTCTTTTGGAATTGTGAAAATCATTCCTGCCTAAGCATAGGTCTTTGCTCTTGCCCTCACTGCATTATCTCCCATTTTTTTTTTCTGCCCATTTTTCAGATTAATTTTGATAGAAATGAGTGGGTCAAAAATTGAATCTTTACCAAGAACTGGACTTGACAGTTTGGCTGCAGGGACCCAAGGCAGCAAAAAATGGAGCCTGTGTTTGGTCTGTGTTCATTAGAGATGTCACTGCTCTCTTCCCAACAGGGAGTGAGGGGAATACACCTCAGTGTATATAAAGACTTTGAGCTCGCAGTTTGAGAAAAATTGCACCCTAAAAATGCCTCCTGATCTGGTAGAGTCAGAAATGACAGCACCCCTTTTTGTGGCTGTGGTTTTATTTTGAATTCATACGAGTGTTACAGGTAAAACCAACCATGTTTTTCCCTACCCAAGGTCAGAATTACCTACACAGACTGTGGGGATTATGTAACATAAGTAAATTTTTTTTTTTTTTTTTTACATGCAAATATAGTCCCAACACATTATAAAGTGGGTATTTCTACAGCTGCTCCCAAAAATTCCATATCTTTCAGCATTAGTTTTTAGATTAGTTGGGTGAAGATAGTATTGACAAATAAAAAAATAGGTCAGAGTCTGCTAGGAACTCTCAAAAATTAGCCACTTCAGAAGTATTTACTTTTTGAGGTACTTCTAAAGGTTTATAAAATACAACATTTTCCACAGATTTTTTTTTCTTTGTTCTCCTACTCTTAAGAAACAGTTCAAAAAGCCAAAAAGAAGCCCCAGTACTGTAATCATGGAGTAGGGACTGACTCACTAGATGGGATCAGTCCCATGGAGAAGTCATCCCTAAATAAGAAGGAAAAGCAGATGGTTGTCTGCAATAAATATGGCACTTGCACAGGGTGCAGTTAAGAAGGTTCTTTTATTACCCTTTTCCACATTAAGGTTTTACTGATTCAAAATTATTTTAAAAAGGGATTTAAAATAACAAGGGCTTTTGATATATTTTACAATAATAAACTCTGAGACAAATTACACCCATGGTTTATGCTGCCAGTATAAACAGCAGGAAAGAAGACTGAGCAATATCCAGATATCACCAACAGAAAGATTGTTAGACATTGGAAGGGGCTGGAGTCACCATCCCTGGAGGTGTTGTGGTACCTGGTCAAAATTTGGACTCGATGATCTCAGAGATCTTTTCCAACTTTACTGATTCTGGGATTCTGTATATTCCTTTTTCTGGGCTAGGGCTCAATATGGTGGAAGTGTAATAAAATGTTATTTTCTTATATGGAATGCATATGGGAAGTTCAAACAACTCAAAAAGCCACAGGTCCTTATTTCTGCCTTCAGGAGGAGCTATTTCTTCAGTATCAGGAGATCTGTATTTTAATGGTTTTGATTCTGCATTTTCTTTGCTGAGCTTCCAGGCACGTCTCTGCTGCTGTGTCCTGCAACTGGGTGGGAAACAGCACAGGGAGAAAAACATGCACGGTGACAGGGTGACAGCAGGCAGGCAACAGTTGCATTTTTTAGTGGTAAACCCACCTGTAACAAACATGTAGTGTGTGTTTTTCTGATATGGTGGCTGTTTGCGTGAATGCTAAAAGGGGCTCTCATCCTCCAGATCCAGGCAGGTGGGAATAAAGAAAAAGAGGAAGATTATCAAACAAGCTTATCTCTGATGGGCACTGTAAAAATAAACCCAGTTAAACTGATGTGCTCCTAGCATCACACTCAGCTCTACTGGTAAGTTGCTTTTAGCAGTTATAGATCCTTGGTATCTACAAAATCCAAATAAGAAAGCACAGAGTCGTCAGAAAGCTTAAATTCATCACACGGGTGTCAATAAACCCAGAGAGCTGAAAACCATTCTGTCTATGATAATTTTGATTGCTCCAAGTGCAAACAGAACATAATCATTGCAGATTACTCTGACCTGAGCCACCTTTCTGTGGAAGAGATGTCAGAAAGAATGGAGGGCAGGGGAAATGAGGAGCATCTGGGCAATGGAAGCCTGCTCTCACCGTGGGAAGGGGCAGTCATGACTTAATGCAGGAAAAGGATGAGTGCAGTGTCGGTGAAGAGGTGAGGGACCTTCACCACAGCCAAAGCACTGAGCAGTGCTGCTTTTGTTGGGAGGCTGATGATCCTGCTGTCAGAGCAGAGGGCATTGAATTCCCCTCTAGAGGAGGGTCTGGACATGAAAAAGCAAAAAGCCAGTGGTTCACATGGAATGAGCACAGTGGTTCAGGAGAAATGAGCGCATGGAGAAAGTGTAGCATAAAAGGACTTGAATAACAAGGACAGTAATGGATGTTATCTAGATGGTGAAGGTAGAGGTCATAAACTCATTTGTGTTTTTTGTTCCTGATGAAGTCTCCTCTGTGTTCATCCCCTTGTACCAATTCCATTTCCGTGGTAACAATCATATCATCTACCTGAACTGGAAGTCAATGCCCTCTTTCATGAAGTCTTGTCATGGCTGTCTACTGCCTCCTGACAGTCCTTTGTCCTTGCCTTTTGGAGACTGCTGTCTTGAAGCAGACTATTCAGTTCAGATATTTGTCATTCTTTCTGTTTCTGAACAGACAGTCCTTTTTTTTCCCCTTTGTCATCTGGGAGTTAACCAAATGTGTCTTCTGACTTTCTCAAAAATATCTGCTTGTGTGCTATCAGTTATGAAAATTAATGAAATCATATGTATTTAAGAGATTACCAGGAAGCTGGAGGAGAATGCCTGCCATCTTTTTCTTACAAGAATGTTAACTGATCAGCAGAGCAGACCATATTCGCAGACATGACTCCCTCAACTGTGCCACTGATGCTGAAACCCAGAGACACTGCTGCCACTACAGTCCACAAAGTCCATATGCTACCCCAACCCACGGCCCGTTTCCCAGCTTATTCTGTGCTGCAGGACCAGTAGCCTGGTCTATGTTGTGCTCCAGGAAGAGTGTGAGCAATGCTGAAGTGATATAATTTGTTTTTTGTCTTTGTCACAGCCAAGGTGAAATGTCTGCAGTGAAACTCCCAGATGAGCACAGGAATGGGACACTAAAACATCCATGGGGACTGAGAAAAACAAAAGCAGCTCGAAAGTTCATCTTAAAACTATAAAATAGAGCAAGAGTGAACCTCAGACTGAAAAGTGCTCCCCTGCCTCCACCTCCAGGGCTGAAGAACTTTCCTCAGTGGCCTCCCACAGACTCCTTGTGTGGTGCTGGCACAGTGGCCGAAAGGATGCCAGCTCCTGTCCTGCCCTGTCCCTTGGGGCTCCATGCAGAGGACATGGGATCTCCTCACACTCCCGAGACAGAGACAGGGGATGGGGAAGCAGGGCCCAGGCAGTGTTTGACAATGAGCAGTTGTTTTACAGAGTGCTGGGAGCCCTTGTGCAGGCTGGCTGTGCCTCCCTTTGCTGCTGATGGGATGTCTGGGTGCTTCACCCCCTCTTGGGCTTTAATTCATCATGAAGTTTGGATTTCCAGGGCAGCAAGGCTCAGAGAAGACGCTGCCTGAACTTTTGAGGATTGCACATAAAAATCTTTCTACAGAATAGTGACTTGGGCTTTCTCTGCTGTGTAATAGTGTGGCACAAAGCACATCCCAAGAAGCCCTTTTAGAAAAGGCAAACTCAATCCGTATTTACATCTAAACACTTTATTTCTTAAATAAAGAAAGTTACTTTCCAGTGAAAGTTCTCACAGCATTCCAGAGGTGGCTGATACCGTTTTGCATTTACATGTTTGTAATTTTACAGATGAGGAATAAAAGGCCAGATACTGCCTTTAACGCACGGTCACACAGGAAACCTGTGCCAGCCCACCTCCCTCCCAGCCTGAGGATGTCTGTAGCTGTGCATCCTCTGTCTGCTGTGCCACAGAAGCAGTGCTCTAGTCACTAAGCCTGCTCAGAATGATAAAGTTCCTTTTGCTGAGGGCAGAGTATCACTGGTGCAGCCCAGCAGTCTGTACACTCCTAATTGTACTCTGGAACTCCTTTTCAAAATCATTCCCTGATGTCTGACTGTTCTCTGGAAGCTATTTTTGAACAGAACAACAGCTCTCTCAGTGTAATGAGCAAAATGGGTTTTCTGTAGCAACAGCTGTGGATTGCTTTTCAAGTACCATTATTTGTGGTTTTTCAGAGGGCATTTTTTAGTGTGTTTGGTTGTTTGTTTGCTATTAGACAAATGCAGCTGTCATTAAAATAAATAAAAATACAGTCTACACCTGTACTTCACATCAAAAGCCTTTTTTTTTTTTAAAACGTGATTTAACATTTTTAACATTATTTTTGAAACAAAAATACCTGGAGTTTATCTGTGACTCACAAACCTAGGACTGAGCAGTGCCATGCCCTCACCTGCACTCTTGTGCTCATCTGAGCCACCTTTTCCTAGAGGTGGAGGACAGGATGAGCAAGATTCTGCTATAATCAATGGAAGTGACTTGAAACCTTTGGAAAAATGCCTCACAAGTAGGTGCTGGAAGAGACTTAATGAGAAAAGCACCAAAGAGTGACATGTAAAACTTTTAATAGTAATGTGTGATACAAAACAGTTCACCTAGGAACATTTCCTCTGACACACAAACAGTGATATGCTGAAAAAATAATGAGAAGTGGCAACTTGAAGCTGAAAAAAGTGAATATTTGGCTGCAACTAATGTACTGGCAGGATCAACCGTGGTCTGTACAGCTATATGGATAAGAAATGTGGAATTTTAATGGAAATACTCTAGAAGTTCAATGAATAGGAGTAGCCTTGATGTGATGTATGAGAGTTCTATGTTAAATATAAACCATGTTTGTGGGGGTGTATATTCCTACACTTTGTGGTATAATAAACCTCTCCTGTAAAAACTGATAACTAATTTCTCTGGAAGCATGTGATTTTATATTGCTTACCCGAAGGCTTTTTTTTTTTAATATCCATGTCACTGAAACAGGAAACATAGTTTCAATAGGAAGAGAACCTGTCAGAAATGGGCTGTTATTTTTTTAAATTAAACCTTAGACTTTAAGACTAATTTGGGGAGGGGCAGGGGAGGGAGTTGTGCATGTGTGGTATTTAGTTATCATATAATTTATATTAATGGAGTCTTCACATATTCTTTATTAGGCATTAAGATTACTGGGGTACGTAAGCCTTAAGTTCTGTAAGATGGATGAAAGTTGTAACAGATGGGGATAATGTAATTTTAATACTCATTAATGGCTGTGTTGACCTTGGACTGGTGGCTTTTAGGTCCATTTGAAAAGCTGCTAAAGGTTTTAAACTTTTTGCTCTGTGTGAAGCTTGTAAATGATCTGGGATCCATCACCCCAAGCAAAGAGCTGCTTTTCTTTAGGATTGTAATGTATGGTGGAGTGGCTACCCTGGCGTTTCGGGAAATGCAGTCCTGGGTTTATATAAGCATTTAGAGCATCCAAAACATCATAAACACACTGGATGCGGGAGGAGCCTCCAGAAGGAGAGTTGTAGACCACGTGGAGGGTGTTGCAGGCCATGAAAGCTGCCTCAGCATCCTTGCTGCTGCAGGGCGTGTCCCAGCTGTGCTCCACGGCCATGGCTACGTGGTTGATTTTGGTGACGACAATGTTTCCCCCGGTCTCTGGTTCTGCATGGAGGGCCCACAGCCCCTGCTCATCAACAGCCATGTCTATTTTTGTCTGTGGAGAGAGCTGGTAGGCAGGAATCCTTCCAGCCCCTGGCAGCAGCATCTGGTCAGCTACGTTTCTTCTCTGGATATTGAATTTAACGATCTCATTTAAAGAGCCGTATCTGTGGTAGAAGAGGAAACCTTGATAGATGACATGGCCAGTTCCTTCCCAGGGCAACGGCAAGGGGACCCTGCGAGCCTTCAGTGTCTGATTGTTTTCCATGAAAGTCGTGAGGTTTGCAAATTCCAAAATCACATTATTTACAGAGCCATTTAATAAATAAATCTTTGCGTGCTTTTTGCCAGGATCTTTCATCCAAGAGCCATGCTTTCCTCCAGTCTTCTTAACTACCTTTAGAGACCTAATACCTGCAAGCATGAGGTCACAACCTGCAAGGAAATACCCAAAGACAAAAAAAAAGTATCTGTAAATTTTTTACTTTCCTTTCTTTGAATTACTTAGTTTCTTTTTAATTAATCTCTAAGGCCAGAGTCAATATATCAGTAAAGGTGTCAGCAGTCTGGCTATGGTAAGTAGTGCTGAAAGTAGTTTTATGTGATATATTCCTGCTAAGAAAACTGTGGTATCTTCATCTACCTTTAGAGTGTTGGGTTTTCTTCTATTACACCAGTGTTATCCAAAATATTTGGATATTTGTGTGTCTGAGAGGAGACCAAGAGCACAGTTAGTGATTTTGTGATTATTCTTGTCTGTCCTTTTACAGGTCTATGGTTTTTACTTCAGAGAACTGACTTCTGGTTTAGATCAACACAGTAAAGTAATCAGATTTATTTTTTGTTGGAGGCATACAAATTAAAATCCATTACCTATATGTATAGTATTTTTGTTTCAGGACTGATCTTATCCTCAGATAGCCTCTTTTTTATGCATTTGTAGTATAAATAGAAATAAAAACAGATCAGCATAACAGAAAGCCAAAACACTGGGCTATTTTCCCATTGCCCTTCACAACACCTGCACACAAAGGAACAAGACCAAAATATAGATCACACAACCAGGGCTGTGCATGTGCTGAGGTGGCCTTTGAAGGTGCTAGTGTGTGTCTGTGCTGTCAATTCCTGTGCCAGGAGCGTGGCTGGTGGAACCACACAGCTTTTTACCTCACTGTGGGGTTAAAATTGGCATCAGCAGAGAGCAAGTCACAGCTCTGGCTTCTTTACATTTCGTGTGCACTCTGCAGGGATGTTTCAGACCAGAAAGCACCAGGCCTGGGAGGACTCAGGCATTTAGACTCTGAGATCTTTATCAAGCAGCATCCTTTCCAGGAAAAAACTATTGCAAAGCATATTAACAAGCTTGTTTACCAAAGGCACTCATAAATTACAAGGCACAGCATTTGAAGTTTAAAGAATTGCTTTCAGTGGAGTGCAGCCATTTCAGTAAACAGGACAAACAAAGCTCTAAGGCAGGAAGTTCTGGCAGCAGATGAAATGGAGAAAGCAAAACCAGCCCCCCTATTTGGCCTGATATGAACCTATTGAAGTCAGTGGCAAGGTTCCAGTTGGCTGTAGAAAGCAATCTTTATGCAATTTGTGTGCACTGATACCCTCTAATCAAAGCTTTTGGATATTGCTGCTACAGCATGGATTTTTTTTTCCTGGGAGTCCTCACTCTGGAAGTGCCCTCCCTGAGCAAGCCAAAACAGCTCTCTAAAATCTAACATTTATTGATTAGATAGATTAAAAAATACTAAAGCTGCTGAATCAAAAACCCTAGGCAGCCTCAGCAGTGTCTTCCTCTGCGGGGGAAATAACCAGATTTTTGTTTGATTGTTATTTTCTGTGAGAACTTGACCCAAACCCAGTTACAGAACTGGACTTAAAAAACCTCTTTTTCTGCTAGATTTTTGAAGTGACTCAGCAAAAATAATCATAGAGTCTGGTTAAGATGTGACAGCATAGCAGCAGAGCTGCTATTTTCTAGAGTTGAGGATCTTCTTACTTTTTCTAAGTGCTATAAAATCTGCACAGGGAATACTTTTGCCATCAAATTCAATGGGAAAAGCATCTGACTAGTAGTGACAGTAGAGACCAAATTGAAAATAAAGTTACTATGAGCTGCTACAATGAAGTTAAAGGTAATAATTTCCAACAAAGGAAAATGAAAGTAACTTTTTCCCCCCTGAAACTCAGAAAGATACAATTTTCAAAGTGCCCTAACCACAGTCAATTTAAAAATCCCCTATATTTTTCCTCTCTGAAAAAAAATACCTAATGTTCAAAAGTTCTCTAAATAGAAAACAGAACTATTGATATTCAGTGCACTGAATTGTGGAGTACGAGAAGAGCTCAGAAGCAGAATAGGTGATTGCTTCTGTAAGCATCTACCTTAATACTGATTTGCTTGAAAAGTTCAAGGAAGAAATTGGAAACTTAAGTGTAAAATTAAATCAGCCTAATTCTACTGAAGTCAGTGGAATTGTATAATTGATGATGCTAAAGTTCTTTCACCAACCTTTTAAAAATTACAATTTGTATTTCTTATTATTTACTCTTCATTTCTTACTACTATGAAAATAGACTACTTTAAATATGTCTATAATACATAATTTACATCCATACCACAACTTTTTAAGATAAAGGTAATTATAAAATGTCATTTGTTTTAAAAAAATTATAGATTGTGCATATATTTTTCATACTGGGTACCATAACACCTAATTTTCAAATCTAAGCTTGGCTTATGGCCGGACCAGTGTACTCTCTTATTAAAGTAAAAGGAGGGGAGAAGAGAGGAAGGATGACAGAGCAGGACAGTAAAGCATATAAAAATTGTAGAAGTGAATTAAGTATTTTATTTACAAATTTACTTTTCAACTGAGGTTTTGACCCTGCCTAGTCCAAAAAACAAAGACCACTATTAATTCCTAAGTATAGCTGCAGTACTCAGAAATGTATTTTTCTGGGAATTTGCAAGAGCACATCTTCAGAGGATTTTACCTTATTTTATAATAAAAATTTCCAAAGAATTAATTTGATATGCAGTAGAATTTCTGCAAAGTAAATGTTTGAACTGTATTTTCCTCCCATACCTTTTTTGCATATACATAGGTTTTGTAAGTCTAGTATTTACACAGCCCTAACCCCCTTGCTATAATCTGTGGTATTCACACAGCTAATGAAAATCTGTTATTCCTGTATCAGCATGCACACACGGGATTGTTCACACCAAAGTTCTGAAAAATAAACTGTTCTTACTTGCATTAAGCATGAGTTTAAGTCTCTTTTTTTCTTCTGCCTCTTCCAGCAGCTGCTGTTTCAGCAGGTCCTCGTGCACTTCCACACAGGCATTGGAATCCCTGACAGATCCAAAATAGTCGATGTCCCTCTGGGCGCGCTCGATCCTCGTTAGCAAATTCTCTAGTTCCCCCTTAACCTCAGCCTTGTCAGTGTTCAGTCCTGCCAGGCGGGACAGCACCGTCTTGGAAAACTCCCGGAATTCATCTGCGTATTCCAGCACGTCTTGGTTGCATTTCTCCAGCCTCTTCTTGAGTCAGAACGCGGGAAGAAAATACGCGGATAGAAGTGGATATTCTGTGTACATCACGACCTCACTCATGATTACTTTAACAACCATGCTGCTCCCTCCTTCCCAGTGCCCCTGCACCCATCTGTTCCAACCCAGGGGGCTGTTGCTGGGTGTCTGTGAGGAGAATATCTCAGACTGGCACAAAATTCAAGTCTGGACAAAAATCCACATTTTTTAACTTGACATGGTTACTGACAGCCAGATACATTGTTTTGCTGCCTAAAAAAAGACAAGTGCTCTGATGGAAGCAGCCAGGGATAATTAAGGGCTCATGATCTCTGATGACTTGCTTTCCATAAACTTTCTGGAACTCCTCCTGTAGGACCACTGGTGAAGCAGTCTCAAAGAGTTTTCTGCAGGAATTCTATAGCCATGAACATTGCACATGAATACACCTCTTCTGACCAAGGAAGGATCTAGTGTGACTATTTTTCACCCATTTAAAGGTGAAAATGAAAACACTGAAATGCTATAGTTAGAGAAGTTTTGTGTTGTTTCTTTTTTTTTTTTTTTCCTCAAGTGATTGGCTGTATTAAAAAAACCCCAAACAATCTAACCCAAAACAACAACAAAAACCCAAACAACCAAAAAACCCCAAACAAACAAAGCCAAAAAACTACTTCTTTACCTCTAAATTCAAATTATCAATATTTTCAAAGGTAAGTAATATGGTTTCTTTGTTGCAAGGCAGCTGCTTCATAGGTGTCCTGAAAATAGTAGCCCAACTGCCACTTTTGGAAGATGAGGAATTTGAGCAGATCTTTAGTTGGTTTGCTTTGTAAGCTGCAGTTTCTACGTGCTACCTCCTCTCTCCCCCATTTATACAAGACCATAAGTCCCCAGCAAGTTGGTTAATTACTTTCTACAAAACCTTTATTTTAAATGTTTTCAAGTGGTGTCTTCAGTATCTGCCTCACTCTTTGTCCTGTTCATTTTGTGCCCTTTGCATCAAATGCCACAGGTTACCTCATTTTTAATGGGTGCCAAAGGAATAGAAATTGCCAGGTGAAGCTACTCCTAGAGTGGAAAAGAAAATGTAAATCTCCGTCTACACAATGCAAAGACAATATCAGGTTAATCTTTCTGTGTTGAGAAGATAAGGCTAATGTGGGCTTTGTACAAAAAGGGACGTGAAATCAGGCAAGTTAGAGCTTCTCTGTAAGTCTGCCAATGCAAGCCAGGAGCCAGGGACATGTCAATAATTAAAAATAAACAATATATAATTTTAGCACACCAACACTGAAGAGGTATTTTGCAGTACTGGTCTCTTTTTACTGTAAAAAAAGAAGCAAGAACTGGAACATCTATATAAGTAATTGAACAGAATTAAAGGAATTGAAAGGGCTGCATTTCAGTCTCCCAGATATTAAGGGTTTATTTAAAGAGCAGATACACTTCTGGTTGCATGAATGTGTCTTAAACTACCCTTCCAGGTAGGGATACCTTCACACAGGAAAAATACCTGATAAATTTCTATCTCCTTGCTCATAAATACTTGACAACACTTCTACTGGTGACAATATGTTTATACTGCTCCCTAGGATGGTCTGTGACAGTTCTATATAAACATTTGCATTTTTAGCTAAAATCACTGATATCATTAAAAAATTACAAATGATAACGAAATAAAACCATAACATTATGAAATTATATCCTGTAACAAACGATGTGGTAATTTGGGATCATTACAGTTAAAGTTTTAGCAATGATTTTACTCATTCTTTGGAAAAAGCTGGAAATTTACCCTCCTGATTTGATATATCATACAGACTGTCCTGGGCTCGGAACATCCACACATTTTCCAATCTCTTTTGCTGCAGAAGGATTCATCAGGCACATACCTCCAGAGAGAGAAAACGCTGGTCAATGTAGCTCAGCAGGGCTGCGTCCTGCATCATGTACTGTGCTGCTCCCATGATGCTCATGAGGGATGGAATCAGCAAAAAATGGACTTGTAAGGCTACCATTGTACCAGAAAATTTTGGAGGAAAGTAGTGAATCAGTTCTGTGTGCAATCCCAAATGCTGCCAATCCAAGGTCAAATGCAATTTACCATCATCTGAAGTGAAAAAATAATACTAAAAATTACGAAAAAGTTAAAAATACTGTGGCTGTAAAGATTAAAAGGACATAAAATGGCTGTTGCATTCTATCATTAAGGAAGTAACATTGTGGCAGAGGGACTGAATGTGTTTATTTCTAGGAGCCAGATGACTGCTTCTCAGTTTGTGATCCTATGATCAATCCCAGATGTTCAGTACTGAGTCACATCGAGCTTGTAGGCCAAATTTTATTAAGTACAAATAAAAGTAGTTTATTTTCCCCTCCTTTCTCCTCCCATCTGCTTTCCCATGTGACCAGCCCTGCAGCGTGTGCTTGGTGCAAGTCAGAGTGGATTCAGAGTCAGTGGAACACAGGCCAACCCTTCACAGGGAGATCTGGTGCTAAATGTCTGTAGCTGTAAAACCATCTAAAGCAATTCACTTCACTTCCACTGTTCAGCCTATTTACAGTAGGACTGGAAACCAGAGATTAAATAATTTTTAAAAGAAGTTCCTTCTCCTTTTTCTCTTGACAGTACTTTTCCAGCTGAAAACAATACCCTTAACACAGCTCTGTGTCAGTTTAGTGGAGTCCATGACAGTCATCTTCTTTCGGAATAATAATTCTACTTAGTCTGACTTAAAAATTAATTATAATTAACTTACAAGAGCCTACTGCATTTGAGGCAATTTGTATTTATTTGATTTCATAATTTTCCTGACTGAATGCCTTGTTTGGAAAAGCTCATGGCCATGCTAAGACTCTATTTGCTAGAAAACCATGTGTTAGGAGCTTAAAAAGCTCCCTTTGTATCTGAAGCCAAGCTGGACGCCTCTGTTTCTCAGAATTCTCCACCTCTCCACTTCCCTTCCCCGCTATTTTTCTTTTTCTACAGTTTTTTTTTTCCTCCACACATTTACCAAACTTTCTGTTTCTTTCTAACTGCCTCATGTGTAAGCATGTGACTGATTGCAGAATTCAAGAGTTGTGTGTCACAGCAGGCAGATTTTTTCCTCTGTGTGTTAGATTTTTGCACAGTAGCTATGTGTGCTTTGCAGGCAAATTTCACCCAAGTGCACAGATGAGTATTCTGTATTTTAGTATTGCTTTACCCTAAGAGGGGCACACAATTTGCCAGCTCCCATCCACAGGCACAGAGATGCACAGAGAGTTTAATATTTGATTTTTCAGTCCAGTGACATTTCACTTTACTCCAGAGCTCCTGCTTGAGGGGACAGATTGCACTGAGAGCAGACACCTTAGGAAGTCTGTAGTTCCTTAATTCTGTCCTATGGAACATCTTGACATCACGTGCTGTCTTCTTTTCCACAAAATAATCAGCTGCAACACCGGGAAAGATCAACATAGGAAAAAAATTCCTTTTGTAACTTCTGAGGTGAACCTGGAACCCTTCAGAGTTGTTCTCTGAGTCTCATGTCTGTCACAGGTAATGACTGGGAGATGACGATAATGGAATTCAAAATTATGAACTTCCTTTCAAGAACTCATATCTTGAAGTCAAGATATAGATATATAATTTCTTTCCTTTATCTTAAGACAGGGAAAATAATCTAAAAGGTAAAATATCTTGAACTGCTGTACACCCTGGATAAGCTTAAACATCCTGCATATGGGGCTAGATTCTGTGAAGTTGCTCAATCATTTCTTAGAATCACCCACAGCTGAAAGACCAGAAACTTCAAGGATTTCTACAAATGAGGCATTCCCATGCTTATTAAACCATGATCTCGTGGTAAATGGCAATGATGGTCCATGTACAATGCACAATTCTGGGAAGGCATGCTACAGCACATGGTTAAGTCCTGAGCTTTGTTGGGTTTTTACATTTATTTTGCTTTGGTTGTTGTATGTTTTCCACTTCTGTTCAGCCTAGCTATATACAGAAATGTTTTTTTTCCAGTTACATATTATCTATATAATAAACAAACAAATATATATATATATATGTCTGATGGTGATTTAAAGCAGGATTCTTTTGTTTGGCATGCCTGGGAAGACATTGATCTCTGGACAGGTTGTTACACACTAACAGAGCAAAAAGTTTGCTTCTAACTCAAGGAACTCTTTTTCTCATGACCATTGGTCCCATGATTTGACAGACCTCTCAAACCTCTAAAAGGAAACAAGTGTATAAATGTAGATGAATATGCCTTTTCACTGTTCTTGTCC
The DNA here is from genome assembly GCA_013398275.1 of Promerops cafer. Classification (NCBI taxonomy): domain Eukaryota; kingdom Metazoa; phylum Chordata; class Aves; order Passeriformes; family Nectariniidae; genus Promerops; species Promerops cafer. Next base: position 207,120 of record VZSE01008981.1, read on the forward strand.
TCTCTCTGGCTGAGATGTTATCCTTTTCTTGTCAATGCTGCTTCTTTGCTGCATTTATTACACCTTTTTTACCATTTGGTGTCTGTTTTAACAGCTGTTAGATATTTTCAAATGAAAAATAGGCATTTTCAGTTCCATCTGTGTTTGTGGTTTTGATTTCAGATGCTGGCTGGAGCTTTCTGTGTTTTAAAAGCAATGTTGAAATCAGTTCAGAGTGTGTACTTGATTTGGGGAAAGAACAACATTTCCTTTAGATATTATTTCACTCATATGATTGCATTCTATGTTTTGTTGTTTTGTTTTTTTAAAGGTCAGTTTCTTTCTGTCATTTCAGGTGGGAAAGCTAGAGAAGTGCCACAATAAATCAGGTTCTTTTTCCTCCAGTCCCACTCTGGCTTCTCAGCTCCTCATAAGAACTGCAAGACACTTTTCTTTTTGAGCTTTGGGAACATCTCTGACTCCCAGGCTCCCTCACCCTTTTTCCTTGGCTTTTCCTGATCCATGGATGCTGTCCTAATGCCTTGCCCTGTGTTATTACAGCCCTGAAAACATGTGGAAAGTCCCCACTCTTGTCACTTAGATCCAAGTAGTGCACAGATACACCAGATTTTACTCCCAAACTACACACTGGCTTGAAAAAACGTTAATTATGTTTTTCATCTTTAATTAGCCTCAGCATGCAAAGCAATAATAGATGAAAAGGAAAAATCAGAGTCTGATGCAGAGCTTCCTACTGATTTTATACACACCTGCACCAGAATAATTGTTGCTCAGCCTGATGCATCAGTGATATCCCAGTGCTTGTGTGCTCATGTAGGAGTTTGTTTGTGATTGCAATTTTGTCTAGTTTACAGCCGCCTGTTTTGATAGGTTTTGATGCTGGTGAACCAGACTGATGTTTTATATTAATAATATAGAGAATGTCATGGTCTACTTCTGTATTTTCTAATTTTGTTAAGACTTGGATCTGCAGAACCAAGTTCCTTGTTACTACTGGCCACTGGTCTAACTCTGAGATGTAGGAAGTTAGAAAAGATCTTTGTCACAGAGGGAAATCAACACTTAATTCCAGTTCTGCCACTGCCTTTTCATTTTTATGATTTTTTTTTCCTTCAGTTTTATGTCTTAGAAAGTGACTCACATTTCTGTAAAAAAGACAAATATATCAAGTCCAAGAGAAGTCCTTATGTGGTGCTCAGTTGTGCTGGGAGTGATAACAGTCAGGAATGCAGCGATAAGGAGGAGGATTGGCAGAATTTTGGGACTCATAGAGGACTCCACTAGGAGGCTCCCAAGCTCTGGGAATTGAAAGGCAAACTCGGCTGGAACACACAGTTCCAAAGCCTCTGAAGGAGACACAACACGCAGAGGGAAGCGTGGTTTGGGCGGTGCAGAACGCCAGGGAGCCAGGCGGATGGAAAGCTTTTTCCAGGCTTTAGGAACGCACTGCTGCAGGGCTGAGCTGGCGGGGTTTGGGGTCTGTGCCACCCCAAACAGGGAATGCCAGAGCTCCCTGGGACCAGCAAGAGCCCAGGATGCCCAACACCTGCAGGAAAAATGAGTGGTCGCATCAGGACTGGCTCAAGGAATGAAATCATAAAAGGGAAATAAAGATGTACTTTATTTCTATAGATTTATTGTTGGAGTTAGTTAAATGGTAGAATCATGGAATACTTTGTGTTGGAAAGGACCTTTAAAGCTCAGCTAGTGAAGCCCCCCTCTAATGGGCAGGGACATCCTCAGCTGTGGAAACATAGCTGGCTGAGGATGAATAGTGGTTTAGCCTCAGCAGCATATACAGGAGGCATCAAGCTGAGACCACGGGAAACAGGACACTGTTTCTGAAAAAGGGACATCTAGTCAGGTCATGGCAAGAAAAGCGTGGTCACGGGAGTCAATATGTTAATGGAACTATTCTGTATTAGTCAGGTTTCTGGTTCTTGTTCTCAGTTGGTTTGGAACCTGTTTCAACTAAGGTCATGTTCCGAGTTTGTGTTCATGATTGGACTCCTGCCCTCAGATTACCCCTATACCTTGTTGCATTCGCCATGCCCCCCGCCCCACCGTCTTTGGATCTTGCCCCCCCTGAACTGCACAGTTTCTACGTTTGTTATTTTGCTATTAATGTGTTTATTTTTGGGCAAGTCCATTGCACTGTTCCTCATTTATGCCACATCCCCCCCGGCCAAGCCGGACCAGGGGTCGCAGTGAGCGAAGACTGAGACACTCAGCCAGAGCAGGTTGCTCAGAGCCCCTTCCAACCTGGCCTTGAGTGTTCCCAGGGATGGGGCATCCCCCACTTCTTTGGGTAACCTGTGTCAGTGTTTAATCACTCAGTGTAAAAATATTATTTCCTCTATCTGGTCTGAATCCACCCTCTTTTAGTTAAAAACCATTGCCCCGTACCCTATTGCTCCATGCCGTACTGAAAGGCCTGTTGCTATCTTTTCTATAAGCCTCCTATAACTACTAAAATAATCCAGAGAACTTCATCTGGACATGGATCATGAAATAGTCTGGCATAAGAAGCAACCGTGCACAGTTACTTTGAATGGTCTGTTTGTTTGTTTGTTGCCAAACTCAGAATCCCAGTTCTGTTGATCAAAGACAATTCCTAGTAGCTTGAAACTTTGATTTGTACAACCCTGAAACTAAAGAAACTTTGAATTATGCAATTCAATATAAACCAATATTAAAATTTTCTCTGCTTTTGGCTTGTTTTCCAGTGTGGAATCCGCTCATGAATATTGTCACTAAAATTCGTTTTGCTTGAATGTTCATGTTCATTAAACGTATTCACAGGAGTGCAGTAGTCAAAATGACATTGCTTTAAATTCAGAGTATTTACAGGAAATGATTATGACATTTTCCCAACTCATTTCAGTTGAGAATGCCTGGTGTGGTTTTTTGGTTATGTTTATTTTTCAAACAGGCCTTTTTAGGTGCGAGGCATGACTTCTGAAAAGCTGAAAAGATACTTTTTGAACTTTAAATGCCTAGGATGTTTTCAGGTTTGTTTATTGTTTATTTGTGTTGTTTTCTTTTTTTTGGGGGGGGGGGTAGTAGACACTGAAAAGGTAACATTTCATCATGTAATATTGTTTCATTTATTATTGCACTGAAGAAATAGATTCCTAACCTGTACTCAAGTGTTGCAAAGAGCCAAGAAGGGCTCTGTACATACCTGGGAAAGCTGTTAAAACTTAGCAAGTAAGTCTCCCTCTGAGCTCACTAAATGCCACCAGCTGGTGGAAGAAATACGTTTAGTGACGATGAATAATGCAAACGTTCCTGGGTCAGTGGCAGGTATGGAGAGAGTTTGCAGCAAGGTGATGTGCTCTGGGACTGCAGCAGTGAGTTCAGGACTCTCTGGATCACTTGTTTCAAACGAAAACTCTGATCTTGCACTGAATTTCTGAGTGGTTGCTGATGACATGTTCAGATTTCAGTGATGGCTACGGCACCAGAAACTTGAGCTGAGTGGAATGGAGTTGTGCTAGCAAGTGTCCAATTAAATCTGCCCAAACCCTAAAAGACAGGAAAATGTCTGTGAACTGGGGGAACTAGGACAGAAAAGGCCCTGAAGGGGCCGTGCAGGAGTTAATGAGGATGGCTGAAATTCATTGTGCTGATTTTTTCACATTACCAGTAAAAATAAGTCCTACAGGGGAAAATGGACCAAGCCTCCAGAGTCACACTTCAAAACAAGGGGTACTTTTAAAAAAAAAAAAACTTTTAAAGAAAAATCAAAATATGATAAAAGAAGAAAATACCTTGGATTATTACCGTATTTATATCTGCTTGCTATCACCCAAATCCTGGTCTGAAGGTAAGATTAACAAGGCCTGTTGTGTTCTTAGTTTTCTACATGGGTGTCTTGCGATTTCTACTTCTGGAAAAATTTGTTGAATTTTAGCACTGTCCAAGAATACTTCTCTGGATGAATTCAAAATTAAGAATTGCATTCAGGAAGGTAGCCAAAGAGACATATTCTGACTTTAAATGGTCATCTCCAGGTATAGATTTTTGTGTCTCTCTAATCTGGTCCCAAAAATAAATTTCATAATTTCTATCTTTTTTATTTCCAACTTTTATTTCTTGCCAACCAATTTCTGATCTCAAAATTATCCTTGATGCATGCCAGAGGATCTAAGCAAAATAAACTTAGTCATTACAGTGCAAAGCAGGGGCATGTGAGTTAAAAAGCACAAAAAAAGTACATAAGAAGAGAGGATTTTTTTGAGACACATTATTCTGAGAATTAGTTCAGGAAATCTTCTGACAGACAAGCTGCAGGTCAGGAAGGGCTTTGTCCATTGGACCTACAGAGCAGTCAGCTGTACAGCTTTTTAACCTGACATTTTTCAAAGCCCCACCATGTCAAGACACTTCCATATTTTCATTCAGGGTATGCTTCTTATTATGCTGCACACAATCTCTGAAAGTGAATAGAAAATAAGACATTCACAGAAGACTCCAGATTAGAGAGAGTCTCCTCCAAACAAACACAGTGAACTCTAGGCATGACACATAGGCAAGAAATGGATTTTATGGCCTGTATGCTCTCTCTGGGGTTAGCACCATCACATTTGAAAGTCAGTGTATCAGATGAAATGGTCCTGGTGCCAGTTTATGATGAATAATAAAGCAGATGCACTATGCTGCCTGGAAAGGAGATAAACAAGTTTAGCTGTCATGAATAATTGATAACCATTTCTTTAATTCTTCTTTAGAAGTCAGCTTGTTGTTTAGCAGTGCTACCATTGTTATACTGAATCCATTCCCCAAGCTTTGTCATATCTCCAAAATTAATTATCTCCATCCACGAAAAGGTCATACATTTCTGTGCACGGTGTACAACATCTCACAGTGCTGTACCAAGTGGATTTGATCTGTTCCCTTTGACCTGTCAGGGCTCAGTGCACTTTGAATTTGTATGGTTTGAAACATGAGTTTCTGCTGAAAATATTTCAGTCTTGTCATAAAAATATGCAACTTACAGAGTTCTTTCTTAGAAAAAAAAGCAAAACTTGTCTTAGGAGGAAGGCTGGAAAGGACCGAATCCATTCAGCAATAGATAATATGTGGTAAAATTTTCCATCTTTCTAGCCCTCAATTGGCCAGACAATCAGAAACAGTTTCTGTTAACTGATTAAAATAGAAATTCAGTGCCACCATTGTGGCCTTTTACTGGGTTATAGGAAAAAAAAAACTGAAAAGCTGTTCTGCCCTGCAAGCTATCCAACCTGGCTCTGTTTGTTTCTCTGAGTAGATAGGGCATGACTAACTCGTCCATATGTTCAAACATAAAATTCCTGCTGTGATTCTCTGCAGCAGAGGACAAGCAGCATCTGCACATGGGGGAGATAGCTTTTCTGCACTTGAATCAGCCTAGTCCTCCAATGGGACATATTTATTCCTGACACTTGGGAGCCTGCACACTGCTGCATCTTTTAGGCCTGTTGGTATAATAGCAAGATATCGTTCCCTTTCTGCACAGGACACGTGAGCATCACACCCAAACATTCTACCACAACCTCATTGTGTGCCCTGTGCACTCCTGCCCCTGGCAGAAGGACTGCACAGTCCCTGTGGGATTGTCATTGTCATTGTCCAGGGCCCAGGAGCACAGCTGGGCTGATTTGGAGTAATCAATCCCTGCAGTCATGCTGTGCTGCCATGGCAGAGTTAGTAGAGAACTTGTGTGTGACAGTGTTAAAATGTGAATTTTGGGCTGTGTTAATGCTAGAACACGAATTATGGTCTGTGTTAGTGCTAACACATGTACAGGTATTATGTATATTCTTATACATGTACAGGTATTACATATATTATTTTAGATCCTCTGAAAAAATTATCTCTGTGTGTCTGCCTGAAAGGTGATTTAAAAAGATGTCACTGCCTCACATGGCATAAAAGTGACACATCAGATTTGGCCACTAGCTTATTTTTTGTGACTTTCTTCCTGGCCTTCAGTACAGTATGGTTGCTGGTCCTTCAAACTCTAAAGTACATCTGTCATTTACTAATGTCACATGGAATGAAATGGCACAGGATATAGGAAGAAATCCTGTAGGGCGTTTCTGCAGAGATTTTACAGAAAGAGAGCTCAATCTTTAATTCTAGGCTTCATGTTTTCTTTTACTGGAAATGCCTCCTAAGGAAATACTACAACTTCTTCCATGTTTGGCACATGCCAGGCATTAGAAGGCATAGACATCTGTCTGAATGTTATCCTTGCGTGCTACCTTTTGCTACATGTATTGTCCTTGTCTCCTAAGAGGCATTGTTGTCACACAGCTGAGGATGTGCCATGGCCTGTTAATTATAGATTAGGCTCTCAGCCTGCCTGTTCCTGCCTCCATGCAGGACTACACATTTCCTGTTGGTGTATGTTTCACATGGCTCCTTACTAAACCTTTACAAAACAAATATGCTCATCCAGAGTCACACAAACAGAAAAAAAAAATAGGGAGTTAAAGGTGACTCATAAGAAAGCAATGCAAGGAGACCTGGAAGCCTAGATAATGTGTCTGTAGCCCTACTGAGTAACAGGCCCAAAGCTGCAAACACACTGCTTTTTGGGGAACGACCAGATGCTGCCACTGGAAAATGTCTCAGTTTGACATCTATGGCCAGATGGTCAAACCTGTGCCCTCTGTATATTGTAATGCATGCAGAGGGTTCTGCCAAGTGTAAAAAAAATAGGAATGTGATGCAGGCACTGTCAGCAGTTAAACAGGATTACAGCAAATTCTTGCATATACAGACAAGGGACATCAAGTTTTTAGTGATGGTTTGTGCTGCATGTGTGCCCCGGTTGTGAGATCTAAGCTTTGGCCCAGCAAGATCCTGCCCCTCAGCAGCTGTTTCAGTTTAGGATGGGCAGGTACTCGTCCCAGGAGGGAGGTTAAGAGGCACTGGACCTGTGGTATTGTGGCTTCTCAGTTGCTACTGGTCGTGGATTTCATTGTTTCTCTTCTGTTCTGCTCTAATGTACAAAAAGACTGAAACCAACCACAAATTAAGTTAACCTGACTTTGAAATGGAAACAGGAACAGTTTCTGAGAGCACATAGGGACAGGAACTGGGAGCCCTGGCTCTTAAAACCCATCCATAGCATAGAAAAATGGGCTTGTCTTGTGTTTATTGTGCTGGCTCCCTGCTGAGCAGACTGCTGTGAGGCCATTCAGTGCATCTGCCGAGGTGGGCTGGGAATTAGGGTACAAACACAGTCTGAAATCCAGGCTAAATCAGAATGTGGATAATTGCACTTACTTTATATGGGGATATGCACACCCATAAGCTGTCTTGAACCATTTGTGACAACAGTTAGGGGCTGGTATGGCATCAAAAGAGAGAGCTCTTGGATAACACTGGTGGATCAGTGAAGTGGTAATTACAGATCCTACGGAGTGCTTCGTGACATAGAATGTGGCTCCAGCTGGGTGATCTGGTAAAAGTGAACTCTGGAAAACTTCTCTCTTCCTGAAGCTGGAATCGACTAAAATGAGTTGAAACCCATTTTCCTTTCTCCCTCTAAACATTACCTGGTTTCTTGGCATTATTAAGCCTTTGTGTTTTTCACAGTTACTGGATTTCAGTCACAAACATGGAAGGTGAAATACACCTTGGGTGAAAGATGCCACAGACCACTGAGTGCTATAATGGGACTTGTTTCCATTGTAGTTATTGGAAATGCAATTGTACACTTGAGAGTCTTTTTTACCTACCTAATTACCTAGTTTTTCTGTCTACACCTGGGCTAATAAACTTTAAAAGCCATGAAAAGATTTTACAGTGCTAGTGGTACAAACAGAACATTTGCCTTTATTCTTACTGCTCCAAAGCTTCACAAGCTGTGCTATCCCAATTACCCATTTCCAATGAACATCATCCCATGAGAAATTTCCAATCCTCTGTAATCTAACTGAATATAGGCAAAATGGAAAAAAATGCACATGGAAAAATCAGTTTGCCCAGCAGGACTTTTGCACAGACAAATTCTTAGAAAGGAATTTCAATCTACTCCAAAACACCTAGGGTGATCCCTCTGGGTAGCAAGTGCCAATTTATGCTCAGAGAGAAACACACAAGTAAATGATGTACTTCTATTCTGTGCAGCAATATCCTTGATGCTGTAGGATAGCTGTAAACTCCCCTTTTTTTCCAGATTGTGACATATGTGGGCTGGCTGCTGGAGTGCTGCTTTTGCTTGCATCAGATGGGATTCACTTCGAGCAGCACTGGGATTCGGGGGGCGTTGGGGGGGGAAGTTCTGCAGCCTCAGAGTTGAGGATACAGTCAAGCACGACACGAGAATGGAATTCTTCTGGTTCCAGCATAACATTGTAGATTTCAGGAGTTAATTGGGTGATGGGATTCACCGAGAGCTAGGTCTAATAAGCTCCCTGCATGTCCATCACTTTTGGGTTTTTGCCAGCAATCCCAAATGGCATAAAAGATTAGTGGGACGGCGTCAATGGGGGAGTCGGAAACTGAATGATGTTTTAATAAAGGCAAAAATAACAAACTTTACAGAGAAAAGTCGTGCCAGGAGCAACAGAGTCTGTGCTCCTGCTAAAACACCCCAAAAATGCCACGAGGCCCTTTGTCCAGTCTCTTTTGTAGTAAGGACTGAGGCAGGACCCCTTAGCACTGCCCTGTAAGGTAGCAACAGGTCTGAGCTGAAGTCCAGGAGGTCCCATGAGGTGTCTTCGAGCTGGCATACAGCCAAATAGGGAAAGAACTTTCTGTCTTTTTACCTTATTAGTGGGACAAAGAGTAAAACCAAACCATTCCTAATATGGAAACTTCTGCTACAGTGAGGGGGCATTCTTACAGTTGGGGATTAGTTATTCAGGAAATATGGTTCTATATCATGAATTTATGTGCACAGTGATGGATCTCTGGTTTGAGCAGTTCACATGTGCATGGAAAAAACATCACAAAGTGGTTTAATACAGAACAGCATGCAGACAGTTTGTGCTGGATCTAGAGCCTTAAGGTAAGCGATCATTGCATGGAATTGTATTTTTAAGTAAAGAACTGCCTAAAGTTTGCAAACATTCCCATCTGGCACCTCTTTCAGTTTTATTTTCTTTTTGGCTTGAGTTCAACACTTTTAGGTGGTGTAGTGTGCTCAGGAGGCTTTAATGTCTGTGGCGCTCCCCTGCTGCAGCTTCCCCCAGTCCTTCAGTGCCTTGAGGGACAACTCAGAGAACTTGTGCAGACTTGCTGAGCTCGACATCATTCCCTTGCTTTTGTATTCAAATAAAGGGCTCATGAGAATGATGCATCTAGAAACTGAATGGGGGAGAGTGTTGATGGCTATAAACTAGACAATTATGCCAGTGTACTGGCATTGTAAAAGTATGTTTATCAAACACAGCAAGTTTTCTGAATAGTATCCAATATAGAATGGTCTTTCAACTGAATTTTAAAAGCCTCTTTTTGAGATTTGTGCTTATTTTGGAGTGTCCCGATGCTTCACGTGTTCTGATTTCCTCTTTCTTCCCTTTCATAGCTGCTTGTAATATTAACTATATGCTCATAAATAAAATAAACAGCTCTCTTGCCTGAAGCAAGTTTATTGTGTTTTTGTAAAAGATTGGTTCAGGGAGTTGAATTCCACTGGACCACACATGCTTGCAGGAGCAGTCATAAATTTTGCAATTGCAAGCATGGTTAAATCTTTTATTTATAAGTTGGCATACCTTTCATTCTGTCAGAAAATAGTGCGGAAAATACACTTCTGGTGCATCTGTCTTAATGTCAAAAATGACTGCCAGTTTACAATTTTCAAACAGTTTGTTGTAATCTCAAACATCAGTCTCTAGCATGAGCTCCTGGGTACTTAAAGAAACAAACGGAAACCCTATCTTGCTATAGAAGGCAAACATGTCTTGATAAACTAATTTTAAAAGAACTTTCATTGTATGCAAAACATTGTGGAGAAAATACAAATTTTGAAGGTCTATTTAATTATGACTGGTGAACAGAGGGAGCTGGACAGATTGTGGCTTTTAATTCTCAGCACTGCCCACGGGGGCTGAGGAACCTCGGTTCTCCCAGAACTGATTATAATCCATCTGACGTAGCACTGCCATCCCAGAAATTTGTGAAATATGGGTATTCTGCAGTAAAACAGCAACAAAAAAGACTAAATCTGCACACAGATCCATGTTCTTTGGCTTTTAAACTCTGTCTGCTTGGCCTGTGTGCACATATGTGCATGCACGCTTATAATTCAGAATTAAGCTTTGTGTCTTTGAAAGCCTCACTTGTTTTTTTTTTTCCAGCTGCATCCCTTGATGTAATAAAAGGTATCATATCTCTCAATAAATCTTGCCTGGCTTATATCCTCAGGCTATTGTAACTACAGCAATGTTAGCTAATTTGCCAGCTTTTGCGCATGTATTTCAGCCAGGCTGTGGAGAAACATAAAATAAGGTAGAAAGAATTCGATGCATTATGTGATCCACTACATGTTAGTATTTCAATTATGTTTAGTCTGGCTTCTGTAAAGAGTTAGTAGCCAGGACAAAGTCAGAATAGCTGGGGAAGCTGCACAGCAGAGGTCATGAGTAGCAGGACTACTTGCTTATAGCTCAGCAAAAAAATGTGCACTTTTGCAATTTCATTTTACATTCTGCACATGAAATAATCAAATTTAAAAAAGCTGTCTCTTCACAGCTTTCTGCATTGAGTAGCTTTCAAATTATTAATTAATAGAATAGGAAATGTTTCTGGAAGACTTAATCTGAATAATAAATAAGCAGAATAATTTACTACTCACCCTTTGCAAAACACATACTCAACGATTTCAGTTAAAAGCTGTTCTGCTGCTGTTCTGTGAAAGTTGTATGTGAAGTTTTGACAATAAAAATTACCAGCAGGAAATTCAAAAGGTGTTCAGTAGCTCCATTTTTATATTACATACAGTGTATTGTTCTACTAATAGTCTTTCCAGTGAAATAACGTGGAAGTCCACCCAGGTATTAGGCATAATTTAATTCTTTGCTTTCATTTATCACAATATTTATAATGCCTTATAATGTCTTTACTGGCTGAAATGAGCCAGGAAGAATAGCTGCTTTTCTCTTGCTTTTTAAAATGTTACCACAAATATCTACACTCTTATCTCTTCCAATGTTCAGCAAATGCCACAGATAAATCAGAGTAGAGTATCCATTATGGGATGTATCTTGATGATCATTTACCTCTCAGATGTCCTTCAAACTAATTTGGGTTAAAATAAACACTGGAATTTTCAGTCCTGAGTGCTTCAGACATGATTTCTCACTGACTAACTCAAATGAGTATTTTGTCATTTGGCTTCTTCAAGTCAGGAGGATAAAAAATGGGCACTGTCAATTGAAAGCACTCTGAATAGCTTAACAGCCATTACCTTAGGCAGTACCTTTTACTCTTCATTTTGTCTTGATTCCAAATATGACCTTATCTTTATCATTTGTTGACTACTTTCTCAGATTTGCAGCCTCAGAAGATAAAGTTGTCTTCCTGTACCCAGAATAGCTGCCACAAAGCTGCCTAAAATAGTATTTTGGAAATGCATCACTGTAAATCATTAAATATTTGCACCAGGGGGGCACATATAATCACCCATCAAGTGAGTGGTGCTTTTCAGTGCCTGGCCTGGAAAAGATAATAGTGTATTGATGCTGCTGAGTGAAGCACTGATCTTTGGTTTTTATTCCTTTCACTGTTCTAGGTACAAACACAGCCCATTCCGTGAGAAGCTGAAGGCATAACAATGTTCTCAAGAGTAATTAGTGCCAGAAAATGTTGTTTTCTCAGACTCTCATGTGGTATTTAATAAGCACAATAGGCCGTACATAAATGCATCATGTGCCTGTCGTTCATAGCCAGGGAGCTCAAAATATTTTATGGATGTTAATTGTGAACAATATCCAATGACACGTATAGGGGAAGAAAATTTATTTCAGTTTCATTTCATCTTTCTCTGAGTTTGAAAGTCTTTTTGTTTTTTCACAAGCATCTGGAGGTATTTGGAGCAAGTTTAGTGACTGAGATATTTATTAAAATCACTTTTAATTTGAAAATTAGAGCCCAATACTTAACCCTCAAATCCCATTTATAAACTAGAATATAAAAACTGAATTTCTAATTCGAGGTGGTTTGTCAAAGATGCCAGAGTTTAAATAAATCCACAAAATTTTACAATTTAATGTTCTAGTTTTGTTTATAATTTCTTGGCAAAAAAAACCTGAGCATTTAAGTGTCCCTGTAGAAATGCTTCAAAATTACAGGAATTAACTGCTTTTGAGAGACTGAAAGTGTCCTGGAAGCTGTCCTGAGCAAGCTGGTCCCACTGTGAGCAGCACTAACTCTTTTTGGACACTCACACTGCACGAGCTTGGCGTTCTGTCAGATCCCACAGAACGTTGCAGGGGAAGTTCCCCTGTGGTTTTCATGCTGAGCCATGGAACCTGCTGTAAACCTTGGGAATGCACTGAACAGAAATGGCTCCTGTTTGGCTGGAAGCACAGACCAGGGGTACAGCTGCACGAGGGGGTCTGAGCTACATGGGCAGAATTTTGGGGAATCGCCCCGTGTGGGCACACAGGTTCATCCAAGCCACCCGGATTTTTACTGACGGACTGTGAGAGCTCCGTGTTCTTTCTCTGCAGAAAAATAATAGAAATGGCATGGCTGGATGAAGAAAAAGAAATCAGGATGGTAGAGACAGAAAATCCTTAAGAGAAGGCTGGGACCAGCCAAGCCTGAAGAATGTGGTTTGTGTTTTGGTTTTTTTAACTTGTGGTTGTTTGAGGGAGCAGGTAGCACCAGTTCTGAAAGGGCAAAATTTAGTGGGGGGGGATATTTTGTTGAAAGTTACACTGATTTACACATGCAGACAAGGACAGAACTTGTTTCCTGCATCAAGGCCAGGAAGGTATTTTTCTGGAAATCCCCTAAAATGGACACTGAGCGCAGGACCAACATTATCTTCACTGTTCCCAGCCTTTACGACCTGTATACTCCATTAGAGGGGTAAGTGATTGCTTCTGTGTATGACCAGATGTTTGATTTGAAGACTGTTAATCAAATTTCCCAAGGCAAAAGAAACATTAAGCAATTAATTGAGATACAATACTAGACTTGTAAGAGAGTTCTGACTGCACTAATTAGTCAAACCAAGTAGGAAAATTTTGTTTAAGGAGCTCTGAAGCACTTTCTGATATACTTCAGCGAAAGGAGCTGTAAGTATTGCAGAGGAGAGCTGAACTATTCAATACACCCATTTTGTACTCTCATCTGCTGCCAATATGATGGATTTTGTTTTTTAAAGTCATGGTGAAATCAAAATTTTTTTCATAGTCACAAAGGCCTTTGTAATAAGTTGCACTTTGGTGAGACAAGAGAAGCCCACCTTTCTCTCTGCTGAAGCAGAAGAAAACTGCTTTGAATTTTGAAGGTGAAACTAGGCTACTGTTTTAAGTATTAATTATGGGGAAATATGTAAAGAATATACACTTAGGAAAAGCTACATCATGATTATGCTCATAGTTTTTGATGTTTAATGCAACAGCATCTAGGATCCATGGTTTGAAGGCCCTCTCTTGGGAACACTGTACTCTTTCTGATAAAGGAAATGTTCCTGTGTCACTAGCAGATTTTAAAACTGCAGATTTCTTCATGTTTTCTCATGATGGGCACAGGCAGACTTTGAAGGCCAAAGTGAGAGGTTCTTCAGGTTGATATAAACAGGATAGCAACTTTCATTTGGCACTGGAGCTAACAAGGACTGGTCTGTTAGCTGATTTTTATTTGAAAGATTTTCAAACCATCTCTAATTTTAGTACTCCTGTTTCTTGGTCTGTTGTATGAAGGTCCTGGACAAGGATCTTCTGTGGTCAGTCCACTTTTCCTGTGGAGGAAATAAAATAATGGGAATTAGATCAGATGATTCCAAGACTGTATTTAAGAAATGTAACCATCAGGTATGGAAATACGTAAGAAAATATCTCTCTTGACACATTAGCAACTATAGCAAACAAGAAAATTAATGAAATATTGGTGTAAATTTTCAGACTAGCAGTTAGTAAGTGAATGCATGTATTTGGTTCCTTGGTTATTGGAATATATTTTGGTTGGTATGTCAAGAGACTTCCACAAACTGACCTAAATTTTTGGGATAGGTAATGGTTGGAGAATATGCCTATGTACAAGGCAGAGAAAAAGTTCATTAATCAAAATGATGTGTAGCACTTGAAACTGGAGAGCCTGCAGTTATTAAAAATTAAGAAGTACAAAGTTTCAATGTCCTGGAAGACCTTTGACACCTGAGGCAGCAAAATGGATGGGGTTTTGACAGGCTGAGTCAGATGAGAGGGCAGGAACTGTATTGTGTGGGGTTTGTGTGATGCACTGTGGCTGTCAGCCAGAAAGAGATTTGCTAACTCAATCAAGGCTGAACCAACACAGCCAGGACTAACATGCAAGTAGTGGCTGTAGCAGAATTTCTCCAAAACAGAGACTAAAATGTCTTTACAATGGTTAAGAACAAGATAAAATAAAGGAACATGACTGGGAGGCTAACTTGGTGATGGGCTTGGGAAAGCAGCCAGATGTATGTTTCCATAGAAACAAAAATGACAATTTGTTTAAATGGTTGCTTCAGGGCCAGAGTCTTCCCTTAGTGCCTAGAGAGGGTTCACTGGCAATGGATGGAACAGACAGGTGCCAAACTGATGAAGTCATCACTGGTAATGAAACCATTACATGAGAGGGAAATCTTGCAGAGGAAGCCGATACATTTGGAGAAATAAACAAGCCACCATGCAATGCTCATCCATCTCTGCCAGCCTGTCCTTTTGAACTTTGTTAATTGGTCTAATAAAAGATATTAGCTCTGCCCACAAAGTTTATCTTTTTGCCATTGATATATTATCATGGACCAAACATTACCATTAAAAAAAAAAAAAAAGTTGCTATTTAGTTTTAGCTGTTATTTATAACACCTCTTTTTTTCCTGAGATCTCTAGATCTCTTAGGAAAACTTTGGACACCAATATTCATGAACCAGCTTGAACTGTGACCTGGCTATAGGAGGGTTGTTATAGTTTGTTAGGGTATGATTTTAAAAAAATCCCACATATTTTTTTAAGCAGAAAAAGCTTGTGCTACCCTTATTCTCTTTAATATTTAATGGTTTCAGGTTTCCAGTCTCAAGCAGTTTTTTCTCCCTTAAATCACAGAATCTCAGAGAAATGTTGTATGAGACTGATAGCTGAGAGGGCAGATAATTTTCTGTTCATTGTTCAGATTAAATAATGTTGGGGTTTTTTATCACCTATTTCTGCAGTATTTCACACTTAGAAACATGATAGTGCCACATTTGAAGAAGGATTAGGGCATCTCCCAAGACATGAAAGTCTGAAATGAGGGAAGATTGCATCAGGATATGGGGAGGTTATTTTCATCATAGTAGTAGCAGACATAGATGTCTATACAGCTTACCCCAATTAGTATTTATAAGTTGATTTTTTAAAGGTCATACATGTTGCATTCTCCTGAAGAAGTTAAATCTTAGATAATATGTATTGGATGGAGTTTCAGTGTTCATTGTTTCATGTTGAGGTATTAAATCTTCTATATTTTTAATTTAAAGTCTGTGTCACTGGAGTACGTTTGTTCTACTCCAGAATACTTGTCAGGCTAAATCGGCAATATTGTCATATGCTTAAATAAATTTATTCTTACACTTTCAAAAAATTCTGCAGTTTTTTGGATAAAATAAAAAAAAATTCCTTGCAGCATGTCTTCAGTAGATATTTATTTCTTTGAAGTGCATGCCATCAAGGAATTATTGTGAATCTTTCTCTTTCTGGGTAAAAGGTGGGACTGAAGGGGAGGAGAAAGAAAGCAGGGAAGGTCAAATCTGGACTCAGCAAAGTTTGCAGCAAAACTTTCAGTCATGTGATTGGGACCAAATTTCATGAAAGGTTCTAGGAACATTTTTAATAACTGAATTTTATGCTTTTTCATACTGTTTCTATGCTAAATCTGCTATACCACCTTGATCCTGTGAGGTATTTTTTCCCCTTGTCTTTGCTACTACAATGGTTTATGTAGCACAGTTGACGTTATATTCTTGTACAGTCTAGTTGAATTAATTGATTTTGCTTATAAGAATAGTAAGCTTGTCCCTCTTACCGTTGCAATATGAAATATTTGTGGCTTTTAGGTGTACACAGCCAATACAAAATCCACATAACACCAAAAAAGTTCTGTACAAGAAAAAATTGTTCAGTATAAAAGCTTTTGTGAATTTCAGCATGAACATAAAAAAGTAAAAATTTGTTTTATGATTAAAGATTGAGATGATTAAGCCAAAACTACTCTCCTGCTATATAAAAATCCTCTTTCAGTAAGCCTCTTCCATCCTTCTCCAGATGTTTTTGCATGGCTCTTTTAGGAGCCCTCACTTCAGTATAAATGGAGATGAAATTTAGTTATATGAAGTTTCTTTTCTTTCATTTTCTGTGATGGCACCGTTGGCACAATTTGTTAGTTGTCTTCTGTTATTTTGCATCC
The DNA here is from genome assembly GCA_013398275.1 of Promerops cafer. Lineage (NCBI taxonomy): Eukaryota > Metazoa > Chordata > Aves > Passeriformes > Nectariniidae > Promerops > Promerops cafer. The sequence continues at coordinate 223,704 of VZSE01008981.1, forward strand.
CTTCTCAGCTTTGATGTAAATGAGTGCAGCAGCTGCCACTCAGGTTGGCCCTTCCAGAGTGTGGAGTGTGTAAAGATTCCAGCACTGGATCCAGAGAGTGCTGGGAGACTGGGATGTGAACAGCCCAAATCCCAATTTTCTCTGGAGCCCTTCTCCCAGGCACAATTGTATCAGTCAGATCACCACTAGCATACTGACATATCTAGCAAGACAGCAAATAAATCTGAAATCTCTTCCCTTGTCTCCAGCTGTGAGCTTCATTCCCCATGCAGCAGGCACATCCTTTCCAGCAGGAGGAGGCAGGCTGCAGGAGACAGGAGAAACCACAAACCCAAGGAATTTGCTTTTTAATCCCAGTTTGCACACTGGATTCCTTATGATTTTGGCACACCTGTTCATTCTGGCCTCTCACCACCTTTCACACCCTGTGTGCATCACAGTCAGATTCCAGAGCAGGAAATGCATCAGTGTTGGAAAATCCCAGCTCCACAGAGACTGGGCAACTGAGACGTGTTTCAAAAGATTTTATTCCATTATCAGTCATATAGAAGGGTGACCCATAAGAGATGTAAAACTCAAAGCCATTCTATCAGAAGCAAATCTATTTCCTGGTTACAATACCTTATAAATGTTTTTCAGCCTATTAGCTTTTGCCACACAGTGCTGCTAATGCTTCTAACACCAATCACCAATTATTTTACCCCACGTGGTCTTACTACAATACATCTTTCACAGCTCTAATTCTCCAAAATGTCTGGTCTTTTTGCAAGGCCATTGTTTGAAATTTGTTTCTAGTTCAATCTCTCTCTCAGCAATGTCATCCATGGCCTTTCTTCCATGGCCTTTCTAAGTCAGCACACCTTATCTCAGAGTTTGCATACATATGTACAAGACTGTGTGAGCTTTCAGTCAGGTGTTGAGAATCCTTTACAAATCCATTCCTCGCACATCAGGGCTTTGGCTGGGAAAGGCACATGCTTTGTTATGGCAGATCTCTTTGTGGCCTCTGATATCCAGTGCTGACAAGTTATTTTGGAGCAAACGAGGCTTCACTTGGCTTAATCTGTTTGTTCTGTTGTTTGGCTCTTTATCCTAATGACTTTCAGTTGATCTTTTCACGAGGGCGAGCAGAAGTCCCCTCTGCTCTCTGCTGGAGCAGGGCACTGGGCTCTGCCTTCTAAGGGCACTTTAGTGTGTCAGGAAACTTCCCGAGATGAAATTCTGAAGCTGCTCCCAGTATTCTGTCACTGCAGAAAAAGGAAGCAGTGATAGCCTATGATTTGTCACAAGACAAGAAATAACCTTTGAATATTGGTCTCATTAGGTACAGGCTTTTTGTTATGGTAATATTATCATCCCAGTTGATGTGGAAAAAGGGAACAGGGTCACAGAACAGCAATTAGAAGACATGTCAGAATGAAAGGACTGGGTAAGAAATAGGCTTTCAGGAAGGGATTGTTGGCAGGTTTCCCAGGAAGCTTCTAACACAGAGTTGCCTGATCCACCCAATTCCTTGATGCAGTCCACGCAGCACAGCAATAATTGCCTGCTTTCTGAATGAGGATCTTGGGATCAAGACCATTCACCAAATCCTGAATGCACCACATTCAGCTAGGAGACTCTTTTTTTCCACCTGTCTCATTTAGGGACAGGTAGACTTTATCCTGCAGGCTCTTGGAGCTCCAATTATGATACAGAAACCTTTCAAAATGTTCAGAGTTTGTGAATGAGGTGATCATACTGTGTGTATGCAGTGTCTAATACATGCAGAATGATGGTTGAAGAAGGGAAGATTTTGAAGTTGGTTCATTTGAAAAGCTCAACAGAAGGCATTGAAAAGCAAAACTAGTTTCTAAAGAGATGGAAGATTAGGGTTGTTAGCATGGGAAAAATCCTTTGCTGTGCTAAGAAGAGCTTTGTTAAATGAAGTAATTTTTTAACCCCATTTAATGAGCAAGGAGAGCGTGTAATTAAAACAAACAGCAAGATATAATTGTTGAGAGTAAAATTTATCAGGAAGTTAAATAGTATCAGTGGGCTGAAATCTGTTGAATGGTCTTGCTCCAGCCCGGTTATGAGCTGTTTTGTCTGCTGTTGCAAGAGGCTATAATAGAATCAGATTGAAGAGCTGCATGAGAGTTTGGAAATCCTTATAGGTACTTTTTTCAAAGGCAGAGGTGAAGAAGCATTCCATGGTTGTGAGGATATCCCATAAAGCTCAGTGCAATAGTGTTGAAAGTCTACAGCTGGATCCTGGTTATCTTTGTAGGTAGCCAAAATTAAGAAGCAGCATCCCGTTCTCTTCCTGTCCCATTCAGCCTTTCTTCCTTAGAGCAGGCACAAGCAGCATACACAGCTTTTACAGAGGGCTAAATGCTGCCTAAAATATTTTCCTGACCTTCAGTGAACAAGAATATGTTTCTGCAGCTTAAAACCAGACTTAGCTCAATTTTAGGACTTCCTTCTTAGGCCTTGTCTTTCATGCCATTCAAAAGACACAATGATTTGCACCAACAGAACTGGTACAGCAGTGTTGGTGCTCTTAACTGACTGTTTCCTCATTTCCTGAAAAATACCTTCATAAAACTCTTATGTGAGGAAGCAAAGTAGGAGAACTTCTGTGCTGTCACTGTCCGTTTTCCAAGCCTTCCTCATGACACAGGATGTTTAAAATGAAATTTTTAGGCCCCTGGAGTCCCAAACTGACTGAGCCATTGGTTCCTGTGCAACTTCTAATTCAATTAGCAGTGCTTAAATATGTATAGAATACCTGGTATGTGCAAGGTACAGGTATTTATTTACAAAGAACCTTTTTTTTTTCAGCTCAAGAGCACTCAGGATATGTTGTTGGGAACTTTAGTGTTTATCAGAATATTATTTTCTCTATTGTCACACTTTTCAAAAGGTCTTCTGCTCCCTTTTTGCCCGAGCTCACTGACATTTTCCCAAACAGCAGCTAGGCAGGATTCACGCATCAGTGTTGGTCAGGAGCCTTCCCAATCTGCCATCTGAATGTAGCCTGGTTTGGCAGGGAAGGGAGTTTTTTAGTGTGACATGAGCCATTCCATGCCAGGTGGCCTGAGGGACAACCAGCAGGCTTGTGCATATTAATTTATTAGCATAGCAAAGACATACTTAATGTTTTTTTTCATTTTCTTTTTTTTCTTCTCCTTCTTCTTGTTTTTTTTTTTTTGTAAAATTAATTGTAATGAAATTCAGTTTCAAATTTTCATTTAAAAAAAAATGTTAAGGCCTTCAATTTCAAAATGTCAAAATTAAATGTTCCAGCATTAATACACAGCAGCTGTTTGGTCTTTGATGAAATCACTCAAAAATTCATTTGTGTGCAAATAAAAACTCATTTTCTCTGAAATGGTTTGGAAAAAGTTTTAGTGCTCAAAATTCTTTCTAAGCATGGAATTGCTTTAGCTCCCACAATCCTTCATGTTTATAATTTGTTGTATGGAACAAAGAAGAGAACAGAATTTTTCTATGATTTTCAGTGACATTGATCACGTGTAAAATGACAAATTCAGAAAGATATGATGAAATAACAGACATATTGCAGGGAGGAAGCAGAAAAACCAGGTCTGCTGAAAGAACATGGCAGAAACAGAGGCTGCACATGGTTAAACCAATGTCAGTGAGGGGGAATGACATCGAAACGCCTGGAATTCTGCCAAGGATGGAGTTCCTGGAATTGGAATGTGCTGGTTATTGATGGTGATAAGTCATGGCTTGGAGCACAGCATCAGCACGCACACATGCACGTGCAGACATCCAGGTTCTGCAACTTGACTCTGTTTTTGGGGATCCAGGATAAAAAGTCCATGTCTGCTCAAAAAATGCTATTATCTGTCAGGCAAGAGTTGACAGAAAGATGTGATGGGTTAGGTAAGGTGAAACTCCATTAATTCACACTTTTTATTACAACAGCCAGTGAGTCCCTTTGCTCTCAGAATTTGAGGATCTTTAGTGAGCCAGATCCTAGAGTGTGGCAGAACCTCCCTCTCCAGGGAGTAGAGCAGAGTCCTAAATATAGCTCAGCCTGAAAAGTGTTTGGATGTCACTGGGGTAGGGAATGTTTCATGAGGTTTCCACGTATAAATAAAAGATGAATGCAATTAGTCCTCACCATAGGATATTTCCTTCTATGTGACCCAAATTTATTTTTTCCATGGCTTTCAGCAGGAGATGTGCCATCAAATGCCTTTTGAATATCAAACGGTTTGAACGAGCTTCCATAAGCAGCTCCATAGCCTTTTATAACTACCTTTGTGCAGAAAAAATTTCCCTTTGAAATCCATATTGGCCATTCTCTTGCAGGGTATTACTTCAAATATGCTCTGTAGCTCTCTCCAAATTAGTGATTCTAGCTTTTTTGGTAAGCTGCAGATGAACAGTGCTATTTTGGTCCCTCCAGGTCAGGGCTGCATGCAAATTATAAACACTGTGGCCTCATCTTTGTGCTTTTGGACTCTCCACACTTTATTTGTGCCAGTGATGTTTTCATGATGATCGCCACAGCCTCTGAATTCACCCTGGTTTGAATCTGGACCATCAGGTTTAATCAGAGCCTAAGATTTCCATTAAGGTCCTGGTAGCCAGATCTGCTCAACCCCTCCAGTGTCCACACTTAACTTTCTCCAAAACTAGAATAGGATCAGCACAGTTTTTAACATTATTAAACTACTGATGTAAATTACTGCTTTTACTGCTGTTTAATAATGAAATCACTGGCATTAATTAGAATTGCTTAGGGTCCATGTGCAAGCCCAATATCTTCTCTAGGAGGTAGCAATTTGAATGAACACTGAAGGATAAGGAGAGTAGTTTGGGGCATGTTCTTACAATTGTGCTCCTCTGAAATCAATCAGTTTTAGTCAAATTGTGCACCATCACCCTTACAGAAGTTCCAAAAGCCCCACTAATGGTATTATTGTGCATGAAGTAAAGGACAGTTGTTGGTAGACGGGACACTGACTTCCTTGAAAAGAGCTGGCCTTGCCACTCAATTGCAGAGCTTTGAAATCCATCTTTCTTTGGAATTTCTCTCTTCCTGATCCTAATTCCTTACTTGAAACAATAATTACCTGTTTCTGGTGTTGCCACCTCTGAAGCCTTAAGTAATTATGAGTAAGAAATATAGAGGGAAAAGAGCATCATATTAGGGAATAATTTCTTTTGTCTGGATTTATATTCCCAAATAATACATTGAAGACTGAAATAGCAAGTCAAAACTCAAGCTATCACATGAAAAATAAAGTGGGACATGAATGCTTAAGATCCAAAATTCTAGACATTTCAGTGAAAGGAAGTTTGAATGAGAGCTTTGAAGGAAAATGATGCTGGGTACTGCTGATCCTAGGTATGGATTTTGGAGTCCAATTATTCAATTTCATGGTTTTATACCATTTTTTGATAAGAAGAAAATCTCCATAGAAGTATTGCTTAGTGAGGCTGTGCAGTGCAATAGAAATCCATCATACTGTTTCAGGTTTCCAGTAATTGTGCTGCAACAGTGGAGCAGTTCAGTCTTCATGTCTGTAAATAGTGTTGTCTGATTAATAATCACAGTAGTTATGATGCTCCAAAATCTCTCAGGCTGATGGAAAACCAAGCAGAAAAGAATCCCTTCTGTAGCGTTGAATAAAAGAGACTTAAATGGGGGAAATGAAAAAGACTTTATATAATGTAGAGTCATCATCAAGTGCAGCAAGAGCACTTGTCACAATGGAAAAATTTGTATGTGCTGAAGCTTTCAGCCTGTTTCACTCACTGTATCTCACCAGTGCTACAAATTCTCAGATACTGTTAAATAAATTATGAATTTTTATTTGATGTTGCATTTGATTACCATGCATTGCATTGTATATCTCAGTCCCTGCAATAAAAGTGTTTCTGAGTATCCACTGGGTCTTCATGTTTTTGAGAGAAGGCAAGAGGGTTGCAGGTTAATACCACTGAACACAGATGAAAAAGTCCACGTATTTAGACAGAATGGAAACCAAATCATGACATGCCTCGTGCTTTTTGCGAAAAAAAGAACATAAATTGATTATGCAGTCTATGACTTGATGAAACAAACTAGTGCTTGTAGCAGAAATAAACAACAAATAAGCCTAAAACCATGCAAGTTTCTTTGGAGGTGAAATCAATTGATTTTCCATTATACCAGTTCTAGCTTGGAAGCATTTGTAGATGACTTTTCATTATCATTTGTAGATGATTGAATTTTAATTATCCAATAGAGCAGCAAAATATTTGTATCTTGATTTTTCGTAAGTAAAATGATGCTATATTTAGACAGGAATTCTCATCTGAGTGAGATTTTAGCTCAGCTTTGGAGCATAAAGTGTTAACAGTTCCACAACCACTTATTATCTTCACAGAATGTCATATCACTAATTTAATATGATTTATCCAATTTATCTGTATCATCTTGAGTTATGGTCCTGTCACAGCAGTGCTTGAAATTCTATTTTGTTTCATTAGAACATGTTGGCAGCTTTTGAGAAAAGGTTTGTTTGGAGCGAAGGGAAAGCTTTTTCTTTTTTTGAAAAATCCTTTGTGAAACACTGTCAGGCATTTACACTTCACTCTCTTGTGGATGAAGCTGGAATTTTGTGCAAGGGATTCCCACTGTCTTTTTTTTTTTTTTTTTTTTTTTTTTNTTTTTTTTTTTTTTTTTTAAGTCAGTGTAAAACATTAAATACTTGGAAGCTTCTGGCTTTTTAAATAAGCTGCTGATTCAAAACTAATTTCTGCTTACCTGCTCGAGGTTCAGATTCCAGATTTCTCACTGACTCTAATACAGAGATTGCTTTTGTATTTGACTCTGCTTGAAAAAGCTGTGTCCAGTGCTGGTGAGTAGGAATTCCAGCATTTTTACAGATGTCTGTAATTATTGTATGTTTATGGTAGTCCTTGCAAAATAACCCACCATCAAAACAGCTCAAAATACCTTTACATGAAAAGTTCATGTATTTTCCTGTTTGGATTTTGAACTGAGTGACTGTAATAAGGCCTATTTTGCAGCGGTGAAATTTGTGTCATCATTCCAGTCATTAAATATGTTATTCCAGCTAGTAGGGAATGTTTTTTTCAGGACAGAACCAGTAAAAACTTTGGTACTATTTGATGAGCAGAGATCCTGGCAGACTGAACAATATGGTGCCATGAACTCTTTTATCGCTTTCAGGACTTCCTCTAAAAAACCACAGAGGTGTGTGTGGGGATGCTCTGAACATCTGTGTCCTTGTGAGCTTCCAGTATCCTACGGAGATCTCCAGAGTAAGCTGGAATCATGAGGCTGGATGGTGTTGCTGAAGTGGCATTTGAGATGCTTATTTGGAAGTGCAACAATCTGGTGCACTTCTGCAAGTTTGCAAGTGACTTCCCTAATTCAATTCCCCTCCCACATAAACTCCATAGGCTTTTTACAGAATAATTTTTTCGTGAGCTTTTAAGAGAACTACTCCACAGCAGCATTAAAATCTATTCCCACTTTTATTTAAATTAATACTGATAAATCAAATTATAATTCCTTCCTGCATCAAGGGGTTTTTTTCCCATTCAATTTATGGCAATTGCAAATTTGTATAATTATCTGTATTTATGTCCCTTAATACTGTGCTGGTGTTAGTGCTGTGTTGTAGTCAAATAATTTTGTAGTGTTTTAAGTACAAGTCAGCAAGCACTGAGCATCCCTGATTTCCCCCCTTTTTTCTTTTAATTCTGCTTTCTCATTTGCTTTTTCTCTACTTTTCAATTTGGAAAGATTCATCACTACCATCATGAGGTTCAGCAGTGCCTTGATTTTTTTTTCAGTAACAAGTTCCAGAATAATTTGGTAGTTGTTGAGAAAGTTGTGTGTGTTACATTCATTAATTTTTCTGAGCAATGGTGTGACCATTCTCATTTTGCAAGGTAATGTGCAGTTGAATGGAAGCATCACATATTAAGAATTTCTGCAGTGGGAGATGATTCTGTGTTTGACTATTTGGTACAATCCTGCACATCTGGTCGCTGCAGAGAAGCTTTCTAAGCAATCTGGAAAACCTTTTTCTACCATTTACCAACACAGAATTTCTACTGCCTGATCACACTACTGAACTTGAACTGGTAGATTGAACAATGTAAATATGAAAATTAAAACACAGTGAGATAAATAAACTGCTATCATATATACATATATATATATATATATATGTATGTATGTATGTATGTATGTATGTATATTACCAAAGCACTGTGTCTTTTCATCTGGCATAAATCAGTCACTGCCTTTGTTTTCCTGTACTATTTCTAGTATCAACTGCAGTTAATATGCCTTCCATCACCTCTAGATTCCACCAGTGTTAGTTCACTTCTGCCACAAAAAATCCTGAACAGAAAAATTGCACTAAAAATCAGAAATAAAATCAATTGAAATTCATGTAAATTAAAAAAGTTAGATCCTTAACAACTTTCATCTAAGAGTCAGAAAAAAATGTCTTAAATTCTGTTCACCAGCAAGAACAGGAATGTAGTTAGCATTTTACTGTTCTAGCTGTTCTCGACACTGTCATAAATTATGGGGGATTTTTGGGTCTTTTAAGTGTATATTATAAAACAAGTCAGAGGAGGTTATGCAAGTTAAGTAGGAGAAAGGCTTCTAGCTGTAAAAATCCTGTCACAGAAACTCCAAGTGATTTCAGAGTCAGAGGGGCCATGAAAACAGAACCTGACCAAATATTTGACTTAAAAATTCACAGATTTTGGGGCACAAAATCAATAGCTTGAAGGCCAGGGTGTGGTCAGAGCAGTTGTTTAAAAATTACAGATGAACAGCTTAATCTCTGAAATTCTTGACAACTCCATCGGACCTGACAGTATTTATATGTCCATAAACCCTTCTGTGCACTGTTCTTCAGCATGAAACCCAGCCCCAGCCCCACAGTTTATACTGAAGAGTTTGCTTCAACTCATTTTAATGTCAAAGATGATCTGTGAAGTAATTGGAGAGTACACATGGAAGCTCATATTTGCCATGAACGGAAAAATCGAAGTGATTGGAGACTTCATTCTACTTTTATTGAGAGCAACAGAGGAAAGAGGCCAAAATTAAAGGGTTCTGTGAAAAACCAATGAGAATGTGCCTGTGTGAGTTAGTCTCTGCCTGTGTACATCCTCTGAGATAACCTGCCTGTGGGCACAAAAGAATAGCTGCATTTGTGGCAGGCATAAGAGAAAAGACTTCCCATTTAAAAATTCATCAGCTGAAAGTAATAGAACATTACATAATCAGATTATTTTCATCAACTATTGATAACTTAGTGATTATTTAGCTTCTAATGCTGGCTGGCTTTTGTTTACCGAAAATCTGTTAGAAATGCATAATTCACACCAACTTACTTCTTTCGTGGCCACGATGATTTACCCCATTCTTTATATTCTGTCTCAATGATGCTTTGTAAATATGTTCTCAGTAATGAGTTTTTGCTGAAGATTGAGATATCACAGAATAATCTTCTGCAATTCTGGATGATGATCTCAGCATTTTCATAACTGTGAATTTCTTGTCTTTCCCTGCACAACTGTGCTGTTATCTCTGTCCTGGTGAGGTAATAGGAAAAACCAAAGAACATGTTGATTGAGGGAAAGGAAAACTGCAAACAAGCTTCCTCCCGTGAGCTTTTAACCTCAAAACCACTTTTCTAGCTGACTTCCCCAGCATTCACCTGCACCCCTCACTGCAGGGCTCTGAGACGCTGCACGCATTTGTTTTCACATTATCTCACAAGAAGAAGGTGCAGGTTGGCAAATTTTATCTCAGCTGCTGAGAACTTCATGGTGGCTTAGCAGGAACCTGTGCAAAACATGACCAGCGTGGAGGCTGGCATCACTGACAAACTGTTCTGCCCATATGAGATCTTCTGGGAGAATGGATACAAGGGCAGGTGTGCTGCTGCAAACACTCAAAAACTGATCAGGCTTTTTTTGTGGGTGGCCATAGGAAAGAGAGCAGTGGTATTTCCTCTGCCTGAGCTTGGCTATGTGTTGCAGAAAACAGATAATTAAATTATGAGACTGTTCAGCATGCTGGGTTTCTCAGATGCCCTAGAAGAGATTGGTAGCAGATAGCTATTAGGAGAGCTGCTCCTAAAAATCAATTAGCTGATCACTGAAAGTGATAGTAAGAGAATGTGTGCCTTTTTTCCCCAAAGGCTGTTGGTGAAAAAGCTTGGGAACTGTTATGTTTCTGCAGGTGTCCATCTGGGCAAAGCTAAGGGAAATTGAATTTGGAATTGAGCGCAGGAAACAAGGTCTGGGGTTCAATATGGTTTCTGAGTATTTTGTAGAAAAGCTAACAAATAGTGGCATTTAGACACCTTCCTGAGATCAGATGGAAGGTGACAGCTGTGATTAGGAGGTGTTACAGAGGGTCCCTGAGGAGTTTGAGCCTGGGCACCTTCAGAGAACTCTGAGGTTTTAGTTCAGCTCATGCCTGTGAGTCCTGAGGCAGCTGTAGCTGGGATTGCAGACCTCTCCCAGGCGTGGTCTGAGCTCCACCAGAGTAGCAGGAGTAGCTGAAGTGAGCCAGACTTATGTGACTGAGAAAAGTGACATCTGAAATAATAAAGTGCTCTCCAAAAGTGCTCGTGGTTAGATAATGAAGCCAACACAGCCAATTCTTCTGGAATGCTTCTTGTAGTCAATGGGAATTTATATCAGATACTCCAGGCAGAAGTGCCCAGATGATTTTGATTCCAAATTTAAAGCATGCTTTATGTAATCTCTGGAATTCATATGGCCTCTCAGTATTTCGGAGGCTATAAAGATGCTGGGATATTCAGCTTTACAAGTCCTATAGAACCTGTTGCAATGAATAGCAATGATTTTTGGCTTGGTGTTTGTTGTCCCTGTCTAAATATGCTAGAAGTCAAAGTTATATTAGAATTCCAAAACCTCTGCCAGGAATATGCTTCTGAATGTTTAATTTGCATTCGTTGCTGTGTTGTCTCTGTCTACACATAATCTGCTACGGATTCCTTTAAAAATAAATTCCCTTTATGTCAGAAAGATCTTGGGGAAAAAGTCTCATAACATGGTTGAAAGTTAGTTCTACATAAAACTCTTTCAGAAGTCTTGTATTTGGGAAATCAGTGTCTGGGACTGGAACTCCAAAAGCACTTTTCATCATTTAGAAATAACTCTGGTAAACATCAGTGACTGTCAGAAAAACAGGCTGGGCAAGGCCTGGGGAGGGAAGTGTGCACAGAAACTGTGTGCCAGGAATGTTCAGCTTGGTGTCTTACCTAGGCTGGCTTTCTCTTTCTACCAGAACAGAGACTTCTGTGTCAGAAATAAATATCACAAAATAAATAAAATTATAAAATGAATCTTATAAGATGCTAAACTTTTCTCGTGCCAGCTGAACAAACATTTCATAATGCATGTTCTCAGAGTGGTCAGACTATCCTGGCACTTTTGTGATGGGCTGGGTCAGGACCAGCCAGCACCTTCCAGGATGAGTCCTTGAGTTTGCACAGAGCATTCCTGAGCAACTAAAGCAATAAAAACATTGATGACAGCCTGCAGCAAGTAAATTCATAGTACCCATAAAACAGTCACATCTATTCGTGTGTCCTGTCTTCTAAAGTTTTCTGGTACCATTAATGACAAAGTGATTAGGATAAGAGAATGAGAGCCATGCCCACGTGAATGCTGCACTCCTGGTGTGCTGCAGATTTGAATGCTGCAGCTCTGAATCCCAGTGAAAAAAACACTTTCAAGAAGAGAGTGAGGTACTTGCAGTCTCCTGTTCCTGTACCTTTAAGCCTCTTCCCCCCTATGAAAGTACTTAGAAAATGACCCTACAACGGGTTGTGAGGTGCTCAGAAACCATTGTAATAAGGATTATCTAAGTACACCCTCTGAAAACATTCTGAATCAAAACCATAAGGGGATGATTTAGATACACACACAAAAAGTTCATATTGATGCAATATGAACTGAAGGGTCAAAGTTTTGGCTGGCTCAAAACTGCTGTCTGCTCTGAAGTTTTCTCTAGTTTGTGTTTGATTCACTTAGAGGCTCATAAGATCTTTCTGTCCTCTGGATAATGAGGGCTTCAGGCTTGTTCATACACAGCCCTGCCTTTTGTTGCTGAATTTACAGAGAAAAATCTGCTTTTTGAAATCTTGTTGTGAGGGAGCGTGTGGATGGAAACAGTGAGAAATTAATCAAATGGGAAGCTTATTTTAAAGATAAGGGAATGTGTACCTGACTAAATACGTAGTGTATATAATTAATGCTATATCTGTGGTATAAACAATAATAATGTACATCAGACTGAGCCTGCCTGGTGTCCTGTAAGAGCTGTGCTCTGTGTGTGCCCCATGGGAGCAGGAGAAACCAGCAGAGGTTCTGCATTTCATTAAAGCTTTTGACAATTTTGTAGACCTCAGGCCTGCTGGGATAAGAGATCGGCCTTACATGACTTTCTCAGATGAGATGTAGTGTAAACACATTTCTTTGGCTGGAGTTTTCTCAGTGTTTTCCATGATACTGGATGTTTTGTGTGGATGAGCAGGCAGCTGGCAACTCATGTGTGCTTTGAGCAAATGCACTGCAAGGCATCCTCAGCCCTGCTGTAAACTGATATAGGTGTAACAATGGTAATATTCTGAGGGAAGTGGAGAGAAACTTTCTTTTTTGTTTATTTTGTTTGTTTCTATCCACCCAAGATGCTACAGAGATTATGTCCTGCATTTAGGCAGTTGATGAAATATTTCATTTAATACATGTTCTGAAAACCTGTCAAGCATTGCAGGATCTAGAATCAGGTGTCGTCCTCTTTTACTTACTTGTACATCTGATCACTAGAACTTTATACATTTTTCATTGTCCTGTGTTAGCAGGACCTGCTGTGCTAAGAAGAGCTGAGAAAGATCAGAAATGCAGGATTAGTTTAGCTAATTTCTCTGAATATTTCATAAAGATAGTAATTAAAAAAAACTTTTTTTTTCCAGCAGCAAGAGGAATACAGTGGCAACTCCTATCAGCATTTCATTTTTGTAGCAGACAGATGTAGAGGAAACTTTACTACAGCTGCTGAACATGTTTAAGCTAAAATCTTTGGTTATCTCTTTTCTTAGTTTTTCACTCACTCAAAGCCATGATGTGGAAGTTTCCACCACTGAGGATGTCCACAGTGTTAACATATTCAGCCCTGAATAAAGCTAAACTCCTCTTTATGTCTCTCTTTTAGGTGGCTGTAACTGCTTTGATCATTCTGAGGGAAAGATTCTGTAATTAAGAAATAAGTTTTTCACTCTGCTGGTACACTTCCTTTGGGTTTCCTATTCCTAAAATTATGGATTTGCTTGGTAGTGTTTTTAAATGATGGTAAGTATCACCCCCCCCTTAAATGATGGTAAGTATCACCCCCCCTTTTTTTTAAGAAATGCTAATAGAGGAATAATTTAAAATACATTCATATGTAAAAATAACACCATAGTAGGTGTTGCAACACTCCTTTAAACTTTCTACCAGTGACATACACTTTGGCTTTATTGCTCCTTCCTATATGAATTCCCTGCGCTTTCAAGGTTCAGAGGGTGGAATTATGCACTAACAGTGCTCAAGGGGCTCCTGCTAGTCTTTGATTACAATCTTTTCTGGGTCAGATTAATAATTCATACAATATTTCTCCTGAAAAGAAATATGTTGCCTGTCATCTCCTGTCACCTTTTTAAGGTTTGTTTCAAGCCTCTAACAGGACTGAGGACAGATATAATTTCACTAGAGGATTAAATTTCAGGAAAAGGATAATTACTAGGTTATACAAGCAGGTACCAAGTAAAGAGCATTCTTAAGCTGGATGTGTTTTCTGGATCTTCAGCTATTAGACTGCAAAGTATCTTCTTATGGAAAATGATGGAATATCCATTACATGAGGCACTTAAAATGCAATTGATAATTTCTGATGGGGAAAAAATATATCACTATGGGGAATAAATTTGCTCCGTGAAAGAGCTGTAGAGACAAATAAAATTTGCAACATATTTGAGGGAAACAATGAATTTTTCATGCATCCTTTATCTGGCTGCTTTAGGCCACTTCATTACTCATAAGATCTTGTTCATGTTCTTTGGGTTACAAAAGTTATTTGATGCAGATTCTATATGTTTTAGTTTTAAAAGATGGTGTTTGATTTAAGAAAAAAATGTATCTGTTTACCCCAATTTGTAACTAAGTGAGGAAATTCATTTTCAGGAGAGAAAGTAATGTCATAAGCATGGATTTGAACTGAATACTTAAAATCAGAAAATGATGCTCAGGTGTCCTGATTAGCTTTACATTGGCTCATGGGGTTTTGGGGGTTTTGGGTTTTTTTTATTTTACCCGAGTTATGCTCTGTTTGCCTGTAGGGCACAGATGCAGGGAACAGATGACGAGAGAGCGTTGTCCAGCCCCAGACATGGGGCTTGCTGAAATCCTTGTCAAATAATGGAATTTTGTATGACTCTGGGAAAGTCACCACTGTTTTATATCCCCGCCTAACTGGCCAAATCTGAGGAGAAACCTGTTGATCTGATTTACTCTGTGCTAGAAAAATATGTGTTCTTCTTCTCCTAGAACCATGGCTCTGACATGGAAGAAGGCTTCTGCTTCAAAGCAGTCATGCTTCACTCTTTAGCTAAAGAAAATTTAACTTAATGTTAACTCTCAGTATCCAAGCCTAAAATGATTTAGAGCACTTTACATTAAACTGAATCAAATAACTGGAGTATGAATAATATTGCAGTACCAAGATAAGGTCTTGCTGTCTCTTGTTTGAAAGAGAAATGAATATATAGAGGGTAATAATGTTAATATTTTCTGCATAGATAGTTGATGAGAACAGTGCTTTTCTTTTACGTTCCAACAGCCCGGGAGAGATTAATTTCTAAAATATCAGCAGGGATTACAGGATAAAAAATACTGACGTAGGAGGGGCATAGAATTTCTCTCTTTTTAAATGGTATGGATATGGTTAAATTGCAGATGAGGGCCTGAAATTTAGCAGTGTGAAAAGGTAGATAGGGCAAAATTACTCTTTGCGGCACAGCTTTCAATAACACTGCACAATCACACTGAGAGAATGGCAATATAACTTGCAAGGGAAGTATTAAGCACAAAGAAATTTGTGTGGAAATGGAAAGGCCTAATCATAAAAGTAAGTACTTAATCTGCAGCAGATCTTGAGACAGCTTAGACTGCATCTGGAAGAAAAGGATGTGGCTTTGAGATTATCTGTGTTACATTTTCTAAGGAGAACCCAGGACTTTTGTTGAAGACTAAAAGCAGCAGCACCTGTTTGGCATGAGCTGGAATTAAAGGTATCCTTAACCACAGCCTCCAAAGAATTGATTTGGGGAGAACTGTCAGTGTTTGCTGTGATTCTGGCTCCAAATACTTCACCCTGTTCTTAAATTCTTACTGTACTAGGAGGGTGAGAAACAACTGCCATGAGATTTGCCCTGCCAGTGTTGCATGCTCTGAGGATTACTCTGCGCTGGGAGAATGCCATTTCTCAGACAGGTCTGAGAGCTTTCTGGAGGTGTTTAACTCACACATCTTTGCCTCACACCAAAACTGTGCCTTGCTGTTCCTTGCTGGCTGGCTGGACTAGATGCAGAAGGAAGGTTCATGTTCATGTTGTAAAGGATGCTGTGGATGAAATCCCTAGTGATTCATCAAAATGAACGTGTGGTATGGAAAAATGATATTTTTTTCACTATGACCCCCTGTGTCTTTGTTAATTCCTTCAGAGCCTGCATAGAACTACAATTATCACACTTTAAAGTTAACAAACACACTGGAAAAGCACAAAACTCTCCTCTCTCTTATTCTTGGTTCTCTCTTATACAAGTATTTTGTGTTTTATACCAGATATTATAACACTGTTTAGAGGACAGCAACCTAATGATTACATGGTTCTCTTGCAGTCAGTAAATCTTCTGAATAGGTTATTACAATATTTTCTACTTAAATGCAACAGGAGCAAAATAAAGTCAAGCCTTTTTACTTTTCTCAGAAGACAGCCAAGTCTGAGAAACCAAGTACCTTGACATTACATAAAAGAGGTAGCTTAGATCACAACTTTCTCCAATGCATTTTATTCAAAGCAGAATATTTCAATGAAATATACAAAAGTATTTACTAGAACTGCAATTTGTGTATGCAAAGCTGTATTGTCATAAAGCTCTGAGCTAACAAATCAATCTTAGGTGCAATGGCTGAGATGCCTTCACTCTTTAGAATACAGAATCCATTTTTCAGGAGAGTTCTAATGCTTATCACTACACCACCAATACACGTTTCAGGAGAAAAATGAAAACCACAGGATTTCTACCCTGTTGCAATTTTTTTTCTGACCTGTGCATTTGCTGTGCTTCAAGAAGGTTTTGCCATGTGGCTAATACATCATTTCAGAGTTTCACAGTGTAATCCACAAGGCTCAAACAGTAAATTTACCCCTTGAGTTATTGTAACGTAGTTTCTCTGGATGAAGCTGCCTTGCTGTGATGTTTAACAAAACTCAGACCATAGAAACAAATAAGCCAAAAGGGGTAAAAAAAAAAAAGGAATGAGGGGCTGGAGGTGGTTAGAGTTATTTTCCAGGAGATCTATCATTTGTTTTTTTGACTGCAGAGTCAATAGATTTCTCTGTTTTTAAACTTTTGTTGGTGGCAGTTAAAAAGCAGGTATCTTTTATGAGAGAATATGATTTTATTTCTAATTCTAAAGACTGTCATTCAAAACTATGGCTTGTTACATTTTAAAATCTATTCTCAGTTTTCACTTGCCTGAAAATGTGAAAATAAATAAAACTGAAGAAATGTTCATACCCAATTTTGTTCTGCAGGTTGTTTGCACCGTTATTCATGCTTCTGGTTTAGGCTGAGATTCTGGGATAAGAATTTGTGGTAAAGGAATAAAATGTGCATCTGTAGCATTGCAGGATAGTGAGAGGCCTGATGGATGGCAGAATTAATTACATGTAGACCTTCTGTGCTGTATGACATTTTGCTCAGTAAAGATATGTTGCTCAAGATCACTGGTTGTTACCCAGTCTGTAGAGAGGAATTCTTGCCTCTCAACACCGTCTATTCTTTGGTAAAATTATTGGTTGCACATGTTTATGCTCATACATAAATCAGATTTTCCAACAACTAATGATTCAAAAATCCTTGAAATTTAGGTTCAGTTTACAAAATTTGATATGATCCTACCAAAAGAGTAAGCTAAGGGAATCCCAGAATCATTAAAAAGTCAAGAAGTACTGTGCATTATATTTATTAACAAGGAGTACATTTGATAGGTGATATGCAATCATAGGTGAAAAACGAATGCTATTTATTTGGTTACTATTACCATATTGTAAGGAGTGGGCTGTGCTCAAAAATTAATTCCTGCTAGAATTTACAGGTTTTGGGTTTTATTTCACATCGATGAGGCTGTTGTTTTGTGAAATGAATTATATTTAATGCTTGCTTTCTATATTTGCCCGCTATTTTCTTTACACACTATTTTCTGTTTGGAGTCACAAATTGTCTTTTCAAAATTTCACAGCTGTAAATTTGGGATCAATGATTTAACAGATT
The DNA here is from genome assembly GCA_013398275.1 of Promerops cafer. Classification (NCBI taxonomy): domain Eukaryota; kingdom Metazoa; phylum Chordata; class Aves; order Passeriformes; family Nectariniidae; genus Promerops; species Promerops cafer. The sequence continues at coordinate 241,340 of VZSE01008981.1, forward strand.
TATACACATGAAAATAAGATATGAATACCTTAAATGCACTTTAAAATTATCTGACACTCTTCCTCTCTGCTGGTTTCATTGATAACTAGGTCTGAAAACTGAAATCTTAAAAAGGATTTGAAATTGGCTTTTAGTGCACATTCTAAAATTATCAGAAAGTTTTCTGGTTTTATGAAAAATATGTTCAAATGGCAGCAAATTGTAAACGTGTAAAAGAATTTTAATTATGCATTTTAAAAATTGAACTAACCAATAAAGTAAAACAAAAAAAGTTCAATAGACTAAGAAGGAAGACAGCTCTCCTGTCTAACTGTTAAGAGATGACAATGTGTATTTTAAAATGTTGGATATAATTTATCTTGGAACATATGTCAGTTGAGACAAGATGACACATCCGTTAAAGAGAATATCCAAATTGCTGCTCACAGTATTAAAGTCACGGTTCTGTTCCAGCAGATCTGCTTAATAACTTGCATGAATTATATTTCAAGAAATATCATGCTCTTATTGATGGTGAATGTTCTGGTTTATAGCTCTGGTGTCCAGGCACTTGGCTTTCATTGAGAAAATTTGTTTTGATCAGGTCTTTCCTGTCAAAGAAGAAAATATTTGGTCTCTGACTTCCTGCATGTGTCTGATATGGATAAGCAAGAAGAAAGTAGTGATCATAATGTTGTATATTTTTACCCTTTACTGAATTTTTCATAAACCTCTATTTTTCTGCCTTCCTGAGCTGCTTATTACCTATTTGATACCATACTGAAACTTTCTGCAGCTTCTGCTAGTAAGTAGAATAATGTTTAAATTGCAGATTTTGGCATGATTGTGATTGTCAGCACAGAAAGCTGCACTTCAGTGCTATTTGGGGTACCAGAAGTGGGTAAGTCACAGCAGCAAAGACAGACTGTTTGATCATTAAGTAACACACACGCTCAAGCATGTGGTGAATTGTTTTCTGTTTTTTTAATAATCCGTACTGCTAAACAAAAAATTGCCCTTGGTAATCATCTTCTGAGATTCTATTTGCACTTCACAATTAATTGTAGTAAAATCAGGGCTGTTTTTCTGCACAGGATCTCAAAACATTTTGTTACATGACATTTTTTGTGGTGCGCAAATAGAAAGTTTATCTATATTTGTCCTAATTAGAATTATTTCTGGAGACCTGTTCTTTGTGTATTCAAATCAGAGCAATATGACCTACTAGTCTGTTTTAAAGAAAAGAAAATGAGGTGGAGTTGCCATTACAGTGAAAACCTATCAAGAAATACGGGTTTCTTTTATTTATATGCAATGATATGCAAAGATGGATTGAAGCTAATTGACTTCCTTTGAGAAACAGGCTCAGATGATCGAAGGAAGGTGTAAATTATCGGAAATACAAAGACTTTTGGCAGATCTGACAATCAGGCATAGCTCATTTCATCTGGAGTGTTAAAAGCACATAACAGCTTTTAGCCTGAGTGATTAATCCCTTGAGGTTTCTGTTTGGAAGCACAGATTCTTTCCAAAGACCTTGCTAATTACAGCATGCCATTCGAGCCACACCTCAACACGGGGATGGAGGTTAAAAAGTTATTATAATCATTTCCCTTCACCCCTTAATGAAGGCAAGGTGCATAGATAGAAGGCATAGAAGGCTTCAGAAATTCAGAATTCAGCTTCAGCCTGTATAATCAAGCAGAGAGTTGTGTCAAATCAGATGCAGAATGTTTATCTGATGAAACACACTCCTCTCCACAAACCGTTGATTACTCTTTTCTAATGAGAGCTGACTTGGGACAACAGCCAAGAAAAACCACTGTTTCCTTCACTGAAAGTTTAAAGAAAAGCAAATGTCTTTATTCAAATCCATTTACGGTGCAAGAAAAAATAATTTTTATCGTTGAAAAATCAGAAAGGTTTGAAGAGAAAAAAAACAGAGTTTTGCACTAACTGATGTTATTTTTTAATCCAGTGATAAAAAGTGAAAGCTGAAGATTTCCCTTCTATAAATTCAATTTAAAATATCTGAATGAGAGCTATTTCTCCATAATCATTACTTTTGGACACAGTAATATGTATTGGTTGAAAAATTCCCAATGACATGCAGGAAGCATGCAGACAGCATGAAGAATTATTTCACCAGATCGCTACATTGCTGAAACTCCAAAAGGTTCAAACTGAAGTATTTGAAAACCATCCTGTGGGCTAATTGTGTTTCCTCAAGCCCCAAAAGAACACATGATGTCTCCATGGCAACCACTCCTTACTTTTTTATTTAGAGAAGTGTTTATGCATCAGACTTCACATATTGTCAGGTATAGGGAAAACGTAATACTGGAGGTTTTAATAGTCAGCAGCTTTTCCTTTTCCAGTATTGCCCTTAGTGTGGATATTACAGTTTTGTTTTCTGATCCCAACTGCATTTTCTTAATGAAGAAGTCATTGCACTTTCTTTTTGCATTGCAAAACACTTACCTGATAATAACAAAAAAAAGATGTCTCATTTTCTTTCATTATTGCAGTGACAATTCAGCAGATTTCAACTGCCCTTCCTGTGTGTGTAAGTTTCATGTCAATTTAGCAGAGGTACCAGAGCTGTGGCAGGGATTGACATCAACACCAAATCCGAGCACAACAAACCAGATTCTTTTTGATTTTTAATCCGCACCATGTGATTGGTACTTGGCTACTTCACCGACTACCAAGTGGTGAAGAATTAGGTCTAATATACTGAAAAGTGAACCCAAGCTCCTGGGAGTGAATAGGAACCTGCTCCCTCTGACGTTCAGGCTGGCATATTCAGGAGATGAACACCCAGAGTCTGTATTTGCCTTTCAAATGAACTCGCAAAATGAAAACAACTCATTTTACCTCTGTAACTCAGTTCCTGCATCCACAGGTGGCATTAATGATTTGTTTTTCCAAAACACTGCAACATCTGCACTTTTGCAAAGAGATGAATTACAGCTCAAGGCTTTTGCCTCTTGCTGAACACTAACCCACTGGCTTTCCGGAAATACTTTGCCATCGTCAGTCCTAACTGTTAGTGTTTATTTACACTGATGAGCCCAGGGCTCTGTGGCCATTTCAGTCACCTGCACAGCTCTTGTGTTTGCCGTCATTCTAGAGACTTACTCAGCAGTTTCAGTTTTACCTGCTCATTTTTGTCAATCTCCTCTTTTTTGCTAGGGCTACAGAATTGCATTTCATTGTATTTGACCCAGACCATGTTGGAGAGCTCCTGCCCAGTTGTCACTACCTGTACTTGAACTCACAGGTAAAATTGTGCCAGGACAGGCAAGAGATCTACTTAACCTGTTGAGGTCCCCTCCAAACCTATTTCTACAGCTTTCTGATACTCTTCAATAAGGATAATTTTTTTAAAAAAATTTATTTTTAAATCCTTACTTTACTGACAAAATTTCTTCACTTTGAAGTTTGTGTGCATAAAACTCCACATAATGGCAGGCTTTAAAGCAAGAATTGATTTAGATGCTTTATGGAATTGATGTCCGTTCTCTCAGCGTCCCACTCTGGTTCTTCCCCCTCTCCTTGAGGAATATGAACCCACAATGGTGATGACTAAACTGCTGCTGATGTTGTGGTGGTGTCTGGATGCATCAGTGAGGAATATTTTTAAGAACATTTCCTACTGTTTCAATTAAGCTTCAATAAATGAAGGAACAGCAAATCTGCTGTGTGACCTTGACCAAATATAACACCCTTCAACAATCTAATATAGAGAAAGCAGTTCCCAGAGAGTTTGGAGAGCATAAATTGCTGGTCCAGAACAATCACCCAATAATTATCGCATCTATAAAGAATTTATAATTATTTTTTATGGAAAATATACAAACAACACCCTTGCTCCAACTGTGCAAGAGTAATAATTAATTTATCAATGGCATCTGTACAATAACAAACTGCCAGTCTAAGTTCTAGCTTGCACTGAGAAGAACTTTCAGTCTCCTGTGCTAGAGGAAATATTAGAAAGCAGATTTAGACATGCGTTGTGTGCCAGCTGATCCAGGCATTTAGCTGCTTCCACTCAAAGAGGTAAACAACTTGCTTGTGTTTTTTATTTGCACAAAAAGCACAGCTATAAATCTGTACATTGCCACGAAACTGAATACCAACTAGCTGCTACCAGTTGGCAAGAGAGAAAAGTATTGGCTTAAAATGTGTTTGTTGTACCTTTTTGGATTTGTTTTTCCCAACAGCAGTAATAAGCAAGAATGTGCTGTAGAGTGACTGCATCCTATTCATAATGGCATTGATTTTTCCAAAACCTAATAGCAACAGCATTGGTGGCATTTACTGAATGTTTACCTTTAATATCACCAAAGAGATGAGCTATAATTTTCCAGGAATATTACAAATACATAGTAACAGTCCCTGCTTGAGACTCTCAGACATTTTTCATCTAATTGTGATTTGATCATATGCCTGACTTGTTACAGAAGACATTTCTTATATTTCACATCTTCATCTCGGAAGTCTTCCTTTAGATCAGGAGCATTCAGAGCTAAGGCTTCAGCTTCTGTTTAAAAAAAAAAAAAAAAAGTATGATCTGCTGTGGGAGCTTTTGGGGCTCCTAAAGAAGCTCAAAGAGAACAGGGGAGTTGCACACTATTTGTCAGATGGGTAATTGTAAAAACCATAATACTGACTGCACACCTCCTAAAGACTCCTGTCTGCAGGCAGAAAATCTGGTAGGAAAAATCTGGCTGCCTTCTGGTGCATTCTCAGTGCAGAATAACAATAGTGCAAGATAATAATAGAGAATCTGCTTTCGGAATTAATAGTCATATCCACTTTAGGTATTTTTAGTGATCCTAATGTGTTCCATGTCTACAGAAATGCTTGAGCTTGTCCCTTTTGTTAGAGAGTATGTTTCCAAAATGAAAGAAAAAAATTAAATTGTGTATAAAAGAAGTGAAAATGTGAAGTATCCCAGAATGCATGATCCTCTCCCAGTAGCACTTTTAATTCCTTTGGTGAAAATCCAGTCCCAGAAACACAAACGTTGACTTCAGCAAGCATTTCAGGCATGGCTCTTACACTGTGCTGAGCCCTCTGGGCTTAACCTGAAACAAAAAGAAGTTGAGTAGCTGATGGAAATCTCTCTTTCTTGAGTAATATTTGTACCAGGTAGGATTTTTCAAATTAAGAATTTAGATACCAATTAAAACATAAGTATGTAAGGTACGAGGAGGAGTGCTCATTGACAAATAATGCAAATATGAATTGAAGTTACAGATCTGAGTTACAGATACTGAACAAATCAAAATTATAATAAATAGGAATATCACCTTTTTTTCTAAGCAAAAACTTCTGTGGATTGAAAACAAACAGCACTAAACTTTGGGGCAGTAATTGTGGGACAGTTGTGAAAGATGGTGACTGGAAAATGCAGAAAATGGGGAACAAAGGGTTACAGTTTCTTTTCTCCATCAGTTTATTAGTTTTCCATTCCTTTTGTTCAGGCACTAAAATGATAAATTAATTTCTATGATTTCCATTAATTGACAAATAGCCCTAATGTTAGGTTTAAGAGGAGGTTTATGGAAGAAATGTAATTTTGTGGTGACATCTGGATCTTAGCTTGGAAACAGAACCCCTGAAGGACCTTCATATTCCTGCCAATATCCCACACAATTCATGGGTGCAGAAATACCAGGGGTTGCAACCAAAGACAGTGAAGGAGATGTAGGAATAGATTAACTCATAAGAAAAAAAAATCAGGTTTCCATAAAAAGACATTCATTTTAAAAAAATGGCAGGAAAGGAAACACAGAACTCAGAGAAACAGATTGCTTTTTATGGCTGTATTTTTAGCTCTTTTCATGGGTGAAAATTACTGTGGAAAAACAGCTTCTCTAGTACACTTTTTCTCAATATTATGTGTATGGGAGTACAAATATGCATACAGGGCTAATAGTGAAAGATTTTTAGCATGGCATCAGTCATTTAGTGCATACATTAATTCTCATTTAAACTTTATTTGATCATGTTTTTTTAAAGCTACATTTCTACCTTCTAGAAAGGTAATGAAAGATTGTTTTTTCACTAGTCACAAATATCATCTGCTAATTTAAACCTCCCTGGGGTTGTTTATTCTGTACCATAGAGGCACATAAAAGCTGATATTTTCCATTCTCCTTTTTGGTAAAGAAACAAGCATATTTCTCCTGATGCACCTGGAGATGAAATGGAGTATCAGAAGACCCAATTGATCCCACATTCCTTTGAAGGTGTCACAACATCCTGATGTAGGTCAGGGTTTAGGGACCACAGCGGAGTCCTCAGTTCATGATTTGCACTTTTAACTTCTGAAATGTTCTCCTTTGCTATTTTAGATATATTGATTAAACTGAGAATATTAAAAAAACTTGTTCCTCCTGTTTATCAGCCTAGGAAGAAGCCACTCACATGCACACACATTAATTGTATGTAGTCTAGTTTAACCAAGTAAATAATGAATTTGATTGAATCAAGGATAATGGAAACAATAACATTATGGTTTCCTAGCACCAGAGACCATGGAAGCTAAGGGAATTTTTCAGGAGAAACAGACTGAGAGTTTGATGCAGGTTAATCTTTAGAACCAGTACAGGCTGCATATGTCATAAACTAAGCTAGCATTTCATAAGCAGCAATTTTAGTTTATTAGGTAGAGTAGTTTAATTCTGGCATCCTGAAATAACAGATGAGACACTTCACTCCATTTCATTTTTATATGTATTTATATGGCTCTACTTTTTTTTTCGTTTGTTTTGGAGCCTTTGCAGATCTTCTTTGACAACCCATTAAAGCTGTCAGGATTTTTTTCTACATCATTGCCTTTAATTCCAGTCCTGTCTCATTTTTTTCCATCACATTTTTCCTCTCCTCTCTGTCTCTCTTGCTGTTGTCTACTTTTTTCCTTTACGGCCCTCTTGCTGCTTTGCTTTCTGATTCATTATTTGAAGTAAAACTTTCTCCACGTGATGAAGAATCACAGGCATGAATAACATGATATATTCTTTCCTCAAATACAGATATTTATCCCAAATGGCGGGCAGGAGCTTGTGAGTGATGTGGTTTCAGAATATCTGTTGAATCCCTGTAGTTTCAGCAGAACATTGATTACTTCTTGGATAATGTTGTTCAAACTCAAAAAGGCTGTCAGTAATGTAGGAAAGATAAGATAAGTGGAAGACCACTCTGAATTTGATGTGAGGAGAAAGTACACTGGAACAAAATGAAATCCCTTAAAAGCAAAGCCTCGTAAAAATAAACAAGGCTAAAAGCTGGGGGCTGGGGGTGCATTTATTATGGAATGTGCTGCAGAGGCTCAACACTTTGATATTTTTACTCGTGATCTCTTGAATAACTGGGAAATACATCAAATAAATGCTGTTTATATCTAATATACACAGACAGATAAATAGATTTCAAATGTCTAGAGCAATGGGAGCTGTTTGCAATCACACCCCTGAATTTGTTGCACTTAGATGGGACAAGATTTTCAGAAGCAATGAGTAACCTCGAGTGTCTACATTCTGATGTCACAAGGGGACCTGCTCTAAGCTCTTGCTGTAAATTATATTCGTCTCTTTCCCTAAATGTATTCCCAGCTAGGCACCAAAAATAGAAGCCCGCTGAATCAGTTAAACCTGTTAATCTTGCTTTAAAAGGAATTCTTATGGAGAAAATTCTCAGCCTTTTCACCTGGGGCCTTCTGATGGAGAAGGGTCAGGATAAGGGGTTTCATAACAAAACAATGGGACTAGTGAGAAGAACCAGCAGCAGTATTAATTACTATTCCTTCAGTGGTGTCCCTGTGCTGCCTTGGCAGGAGAGGGGCAAAAGGTTTCCATTTAATAACACGTTATCAGTGGATAAAGGGACAGAAGACTGTGCAGTGCAGTTTCCACAGGACTGCAGAGCAAGTTGTCTGAAAACACAAGGGAGTCGATTGTAGAGTGACTTAATAATGACAGAGCTGTTTCCATCAGGCTGCGTGGTGCGTCCCCTCTGCTGGCTCGGGGATGAGAAGCCATTTGGAAAGTTATTAACACAGAATTGAGCACTGTCATTCCAGCCTCTGCTGGGCTGAGGCAACAGACCTTGGAACTGTTCAGCCTGGAGAAGAGCAGGCTCCAGGGAGACCTTCCAGCAGCCCTCCAGTGCCTAAAGGGATTACAAGAAAGGTGGAGAGGGGCTTTTTGCAAGGGTTTATTGTGACAGGACAAGCAGTAATGGCTTTAAACTGACAGATGGCAGGGTTAGATTTGATATTAGGAAGAAATTCTTACTATGAAGGTGGGGAGGTCCTGGCCCAGGCTGCCCAGAGAAGCTGTGGCTGCCCCATCCCTGCGGGGCAGGGCCGGGGGGCAAGGCCAGGTTGGACGGGGCTCTGAGCAACTTGGTCTGGTGGAACCATGGCAGGGGGGTTGGAACTGGTCGATCTTTCAGGCCCATTCCAACACAAACCATTCTATAATTCTATAATTCTTTAATCCTATGAACGATATGGTTCTATGATTCCATGATTCCACATTGATATTGAAAGGTTAAAATTGTGAGGTGCAGAAATTCCCTGTGGTTCATAATGGACCTGACAGAAACCATTAATACTTTGCTACCATCCAGTCATTCTACTTCTTTTCTGACATCCGTGACTGTAACACATCCCTCCAAAAAGGATGATTTATGCAAGTTAATAATATCCTTAAATGAGGATTTATTTTTTAATACTGAAAAGAAGAAGCACTGCAGTCCTTTGTTGATTTCCTATGTGTTATGGTCCCTGTATTTTAGGTATGAAAATAAATGAACAGGTTAAGCAAAACCATGTTAAGCAACTTGTTATTATTTTATAAGCTGAAGCATATATTAAACCAGGTATTATTTTTCCTCATTGTAGTCAATGGCAATATTCCCAACAGTGTTATTAAATACAAGAACAGGCCAGAAAGCTAGTTGTGCCTGAATTAAATTATTATTTAGATTATTCTTTCAAGAATTTGGAGCCTATTTAAAACATTTTTTTTATTTGGGATTTTTTTGTTGCTTTTTGATTTTGTTTTGTTTTTAATGAGATAGCATTGTGCAGCCACTTTTTGCATGAAAAGTGCACTAAAACTTGATTAAAATATTTTAATGAGTCACTGAGGGACTGCACTAATGCCTTCCTGTGCTAGATTATATGCAAAAGGAAGGACTGTGCCATGCAAACTCAGTGCTGAAATCACAATGTAAAGCTGTAACAGGAACTGTTTGCTGCAATTAGGGAGCAACAACAGTTTGAAAGACAGAGACTCCAGGTTAGTCTGGACTAGGGGCCTTCTAGCAAACCTAATGGAAAGCTTCCCTCAGAGATTAGATGGAATCAGCACTTCATGGTTTCTCAGCAGATGGCCAGAAGGTCTCCAAAAATTAAATCTGAAGGAAGGGCTCTAATCCTGCCATCTCAAAGACGTGGCTGTGACAAGGTTACAACACTGCCTGAGAGCACCACGGAATCTGCCACGTGAGCTCCCCCAGACACCAAAAACTGCAGAGGATTATAAACATATCAACAGAAAAGGCAAAGCTTATTAGAGGTCACAAATTCAAAAATCACAGATCATGTGAAGGCCACATGAAAAATCTCGTGAAGTCTAAACATAACTAATATGGATGAGTTAATTTGCTCTCTCATCCTGAATATTCTGATTTTTCCAGATACTTTCTCAGAAACTAAGTGACAGCTGAGATGATCACCCAGTGTTTTGGTTCTGCCTTGACTGTAAGGAAGAATTCTGAACATGTAACACTGATGAAAAGAATTGTGATATTTTCTGTCACTAAAAAACAGAATGCATTTAAAGGCATAACAAAAGCATTTGAATGGAATTTAGGTGCCCAAATCCAAACTGCAGTTTTGAATCTTTCAGTGCTATTGATATATTTTTGTGAGATTTGCAAAAGGATTAGGTCTGTGAGATGGCAAGGATTTAAGTAACTTATCAAAATTGAATGTGGAGAACTGGTGTCTGAAGAAGACCTGGATACCCAGTTATATTTTATATGAAAAAGATAATGAACAAAATACAGAAAAAGCCTTGGACTTCAGCTGACCAGATGTCTGCTGGAAATACAAGGGAGAGGAAACAGTCCTGGACATTACTGATTGTACACTGGCAGGTCTTGCTCAAATAATAACAGCTTATGCACAAAATATGATAAAATGACATAAATTCTCTAAAAAACCATTTTATTTAGCTTTGTAAGTTTCCAAGTATTTTTACAATTTCTTTTATTACTGTTCTTTGACATTGCCAGTAATTTAGATAATCATACTTGTACAAAATTTTGAAGATTATAACTTCTTAAATGATGTTTATTATATTATGTAAATGTTCCCTTTTCAAATGTTTTTTGAAATTTTATAGTGGCTTATTTACAATTGGGAAAACATAATCATGGGTTATTGGAAATATCTCCATTTCCTCTGAATTTGTTTCAGGAGTAACTTAGATTATTAAGGCAAAAATAACATTTTTAAAATTAGTTATAAAATAAATACTCTAGACTTTATTTACCATTGCTGGCACCCTGTCCACTTCACCACCGTGACAGAAACAAAAGCATCTGATGGGATTCCAGCTGAAGTTGTGGACATCAGCTTATACCTGTGAGGCAGCACAGGGTCTGACCTCAGTATCAATACCTAGAAACCTTCATGGACAGGCTTGGACCTGGAACTAAACTTAATCTTGAATTGCATCTAAAGTCCAGTTTTAGGGGTAGGAAGCACTAGAAAAAGACTTAGAGCTGTGCCACTTGGAAATGATCTCTCCTTAGTCTTCATTACCCTGGTATGTTTAAGGCTTAGAGCTTCAAAGCCAGTCACATGAATTTGTACGAATATTCACATTTGCATGCATGAGCCATGCAAAAGTCATCCTGTAAAGGTGTCATTCTGGGGGACATTTCCTGATGCATCTGGCAGGAACAAGGACAATGGTGTTTCTTGCTGAGAAGATTAAATAAATGGTTGACCATTTGAAATACATTTTTCTAGAGGAGACATGATTAGAGAGACACATTTTGAATAAATTCTATGTGTCTGAAGGGGAAATACACTTGTAATGAAAAATAAAAATATCCAGGGAAAACCTTCTATGTACATGCAGTCAAAGGAGTTACAGGAAGGCAGAGAAAGCAGGAAATTACTTGTAAAAGGATGTATGAAGTAAGATATTTCGGAGATGAGAAATAGATCTACATTGTACTTTTCTTAGCATTTCCCAGGATATGTCCTGTGTTTTTCATTTTGTTGGCTTAAGGGAAATGCTTTTATTTCCAGAACACAAACCAAGGCATGGAAGAGGAATGCCCAGAGTAGGCAGTGCAGAAGAAAATGTCAGAGATTGAAGGCAAAATACTCATATCAGATTGCATTCTTTTGTCTACAGTGATACTGGAATTCATCCATCCAGTTCAGTAAAACCCAAACCTTTATCTTTCTAAAGCCGCCACAGGGCTTTTTCCAGAGACACAGTGAATGACGTGAGGATTTGTGATAGAAGAAGGTCATCTTCCTTGACTGGGTTTGTTCAGTATCCTCTACATAATAAGGAGTGATGCCCACCACTCATGACAGCAGGATGTTGGAAAATGTGTTTACGGCTCACGTAATTAAAAAATACAGCATGAAGGAGGATTTGTTTATAGGATTACCCAGGTTGTGATTTATAGTTAAAGGAAATACTGCAAAGCCCCGAGCCCTGCTGATACTTGGTGGAAATGGGGCATTCCTTTACATCCATGCCTGACATTATTCAGAATTACTGTAACATAAGCACAGCCATCAGCAGAGGGATGAAGAAATCCTTACATTGAGAAGAAGAAGTCTTTGTGTCAGAGATGATCTGCATTTAAGACAGATAAGGGAAATATTACCAGCACCAGGAGGGAAAATACTAGAAACTCAAGGTCTCACACAGCTTGTCCATCAGCTTCACGGCACTGATAATGCTATGAAGGCTCCAAAGGCCTATCAGGGAAGGATGAGTGCCTCCTGCTCTCACTGTGCTGTTTCTTTCCACCAGATCCCCAAAAGGGAACACTGAGTTCTCCGCTGACTCCCTGCAGAGCATCCCTGGCAAAGCACTGTTTCAGAGCTGTCACACTTGGCACAGGAATTGTGTCAGTAGGTGGAAGGAGATCAAGAGGATACTAAGCATTTTTTTTAAGCTCTTGAAATACAGACCAGTACTTTGATTTTGCCTGACACACAGCCTTGGGCAGCAAAAAATGTGTGTTCATGCACGCCCTCTACTATCCTGTTCCTTTGGTAAGCAGATCACAATGAAGAAAGCTCAGAAGTTTTATGAGCATCTGATGTGTGTGTCTGGTTGCAGGGAAAGAAAAAAAAAAGAAATTACATGATTGAAGATCAAAACTGGGAAGTCTGGGCAAGATTCTGGAGCAAAAAGGCTGTGCTGCCAGACTGAAGTTGTGATGGCAGATGCAGACTGGTACCCACAAAATAGGTTTGGGATCAATCAGCTTTTATCCCATGCAGCTTTATACCTTTAGCTTTTATACCTTCAGTGGATAAACCAGACTATTGATTTTACCCCTCAATTAACAACTTGGTGATTGTATAGCCCTCCATGAAGAAAAGAGATAAAAGGCTTTGCTTGGAGCTCCAATCTCCATAGAGGAATTATGCTTTCCTTTAGTTATTCAATAAACATGGTAATTTTTCACTTGGAAACAAATTTTTGTAGGTTCAGGTTTTGGGAATCTGTGCGATTCTATTTATGAGCAGGATTAGATGGTAATGATTTAATTGATGGTTGAGCATGCAGACAAACCATGCATAAAAGATCTTTTCAATAATTATATATTTTCATGGAGCATCAGGTTTTTGTAATTTAGGTTCCAGACAGTAATTACAAACTAGATGCTATTTTAGGCACAGTCTGCAGCACACTCTTGGTACTTACTAGGAAATTCAAAACAAACACAAAACTACTGCTGGAACACTTGAGGCAGAAAGGTGAATTAAACTGAGGTAATGTGGTATCACACATGAATTCCTATAAAAGTATTGGATATATTATTATAATAACCTCTATCTGGGGTCACTGTCATGGAGCATGAGTTGTTTGGGTGGAATAATTTTTTTTAATGTTTTGTGATGAACCTTCTGTGTCAAAAAGTTCAGGTTTTGTTTGCAGATATTGAGTGCTTGGAAAAGGAGGGATGAATTGTTTCCTGATCTGGGAGTTTGACCCTGGTGGGAGCTCAGGCATCCACCGGAGCTGCTGCCTTTAGCCCCTCATCTACCAACACCTTGCCATGCAAACAGAATACACTGGTAAAAATTGAGGCTTGTTAGCAAACTGTGAAAGCCATTCATGTAACAGGATGTTAGGAGAGTCTGGATAAAAGAAATAATGTAGTTTTGGAACAAGATAATGCCATACTCTGAGAAACCTGAGACATCTTACTTCTGTGAGGAGCCAGGAATCGTTAGTACTGAATACAGGATGTTTTGCATTCCTCAAACACTGAAGTGCTGCTCACTCATCTTAAACCCTGAAATGTGGGGTTTACTCAGGTACCCAAAACAAATAATGATTTACAGGTTTCTTTTTTTTTTGCTTTGTCACAAGTAATTACCCTTCTTGAAACAGTTCACAGCAGGTGCCAAAGGAGAAACGAAATTAATGCAGAGCTGTAAATGCAAATCTCCTTTCTTCAAAGAGCCTTTCTCTTAAGGACAGCAACATTAGAGTTTGCTGTGCCTTTGGTTTAAATAAAACATCCAGAAGATATTTCTCAATTAATTGTCATTTGGACAGCTGGATAGTTGTGTCTGTTCCTCTGAATCCTCTGGTAACTCCTTTTATAAACACAGCTCTGTCACTTGTCTATTTGCTCTCTGTGTGGCTGAACATTACGTTAGACAGGTGTCAGAATGTTCTGACATCTCAGGCTGTGCTATGGCCTCAAACATTTTATTAAGGTACTTATTCAAACACCTGAAGACACCAATTGTTTGATGTCTTTAGGAACAGACATGAGTAGCTATTGATTTTGTAGTTTGCCATCACCTTGGATTTTGCAGCATTCATCAAGTGTTTCTAGCCTGGCCATAACTATTAACGCATTAAACTGAAAACAGGCAACTTAATTCTATCATGTCCTCACATTCTGCAGCAGCCCTTATGTCCCTACAATTTTGGACTGTTACCTGAAGAGAAAATGCACACCTTTGTAATGAAGACATTATTACTGTGAGGTGAGTGGCAGATGAAATGTGAGTAAAGGTTGAAACAGCTCATTACCAGCCTCGTCTGTTGGACCTGGCCTCGCTGGGAGAACTTACAGGAGAATAACGAGAACAACAGAACCCATCTGTCCAGTAAAAATCTCTGAGGGAAAGAGGATGAGGGAAAGATTTTCAGGACAGGAGGAGGCAAACCAGCAGATATCAGAAGGAAAAAAACCCAAATAATAATAAAAATACCAGTCGATAATTAAAATGAAAATTCATCAAGCATATATCTGGATGCAACTTGGAAGTTATTTCTACTTGCAATGGAATTTCCAAGGCAAATGGTCTCAGATCTTCTCTGAAAAGCTGCAGAACTTTTGAAGGTTTAGCTGAAATGTGCTGTTCTGCCTTGGCAGGGCAAAGGCAGAAAAGGGAGTGGGACAGAGTGGCACTCCAGTTCTCAGGCAGATTGGAGGAAATGGAAAAGCAATTCAGCAGAGCCCCATACCCAATCACAAAGATGCTCCTGACGAAAGGAAGGATTTTTTTTTTTTGAGTGATCTCAACCTATTATTTGGAACAATTAATTTTTATTTAAAATAAATTTATAGTAAGAATAATAGGAAGTAACTTCCTGTCCTTCCTCACCAAAAGATGGTACAGCTCCAATGTCATATTGGACATTGCTCCTTCTGTTTAAATCCACTTTAACTTTTCAAGAAGTTTATGTAGCGTAGAAAGGAAGTCTTGAGGCATTTACAAGCAATTGGGTAAAGATGCAAGAAATTAATTATTTTGGGGAAATCTAATAGAAAACCTTAGCTCTTGCTAAGAATAGCAAAACTTATTTTATTTATGGTCCAAAATTGTACCTGTGTTTCTAATTGATTCAGGGCCAGACTTAGAAAAGATATGCTGAGGACTTACTGTTCTTTTCCTGAAACGTGGTCTACATTAAACACATTTGAACTGAAAGGAAAATGCCAACATGTTTGGAGAGCTGAGGTTTTGAAGTGAGGAAATACCAATATCAAAGGTTGTTTTCTGGCAGATGGAAGAGGTATTTCCACTGGAACAGCAAATACTTGGACTTGAGTTTCACTAAAATATAAAAACTGATTGATGAGTTTGGAATCTTTTCTAAGTTATGTGATTATTCTTCAAATATTATCCAGGGGTTTTTTTTTTAATACTATTTTATGTTGGGAATTATATAGTTCTTTTTTTAGGAAGGCAAAAGTTATTGAAAATGGCCCAAAATGTTGCATTTTGAAAAGATGCTTCTTAAAACTATATTCCATTTTTGGGACACCTAATGTAGCTGAACTCTATTTAATATATTGTTTTAAAACTGCTTTTGTGTCAGTTACCAGGATATAAACAATAGGATTACAGTAACATTCTTGAAACAGAATTTTGTCTGTTAAATTGAAAATTACAAAATAAGGGATCAGTATAGAATTTGTTGTTATTATTAAGAATGGTTTCTCCAACAAAAATATTTTTGACAGTTTTATCTTTGGGTGAGGATCTAGTCAGCTTATTGACATTTCTGACACTTCCAAATGATTCTTTAATATTAGACAGCTTTAATCAAGCTCTTTGAACCAGACTGTTCAGGCACTTCTGATGTCTTGGAACATTTACAGTTTTTCCTACATGTGCTGGTATTGGAACATGAATTCACTGAATGTTTTTTGGTATGTTATTAAGTGGTTTAAAGCCATGACCTTTTGGATGGTGTGGTGGGCTAGAATGAAGTCTGTGGTTAATTACTATGGGAATGATAAATGCATAAGTGCACCCAGAGAATTATGTGATTCTATTTAAATGGCAATATAAGAATACCAATCAGGGAGAAAAAAACATGTGCTGCTTTACATGAGGAACCTCTGCTAGGGCCCACTGTGACAAATTTCAGTGACAATATTGTCAGAGGTGAATGGAATTAGTTCTCAGAACAAGACACTCTGTGATTTCCTTCCCTGGAAAGGTTACTTTTGGAGGCACCAAGTTTCCTGACAGGATCCTCTCTTTAGCAGCAGAGCTTGCAGCCCTGTTCTGTGCCTCAGCTCCTTCCTGAGGTACTCATTTCTCTGTAACAGCTCATGTCCTCTGCTCTTGGGGGACATCCCTGCACTCCCACTCCTGTCACTTCAGGTGCTTCTCAGGCTCTGCTGTGTCATCACCAGGCATTCCCCCTGTGGAAAGTCACAGGCAGCAGCCAGGAGAGCTCCTTACTAACAAGGCACCTCCCTTAATTTTCATCTCACTGCTGATTAGCTGGGCAGGATTACAGGGCTTCTCAGGTTTAAGGCTATGTGGGATGCCTTGCTATTGATCAGGCTTTTCCAGGGAGGATTCTCAAACTTTGGCTTGCAGTCATTAGCAGGCTGTTGCAATCACTGTCCCTTTTATTTTCAAGTCTGTAGGCTACATATAAAGACTTAAAGGATGATTCTGCTGGAAAAGCGTCTTGAAAGGAGAGATGTGTAGGCCTGTTTTGACAGAGGAAGAGGCTTTTGCTTGCTTATTAACAAAGAAATAGAGACATGCAAACCAGTATTACTGAAAGACATTAAAAACAATTTTGAAGTTCATACACCTCCTCTGCTGCGGTGTATTTTATGGTGGCTTATGGGACAGAGATGGATAATTAACACTACATTCACTGCCAGGACAAAATGCCTATAGATGTGTCCCTTGTCAATCTTCCATCTCCCAGAACCCCAGCAGGAGTTTACCCAGGGCCTAAAGATGTTCCCATTATTGAGGACAATATCAATTTCAAAACAACAGACCTGTTCTCATCTCTTTTCCATGTGTCTGTGATATCAAATATTCCGAAGAAGAGAGAAGAATGAAATTAATTTCTTAGTGGCATGAAATATTGCTTTGGGCCTTATGTCACATGTTAGCAGCCCTTTATTGATGCAGTGTGTGCAAGAAGGCCAGATCTTCCAAATGAGGAGAGACTGAGCTTATCCCTAAAGACACAGAGGGGCTCTTGATTAGAAGTCATGAACATGTAGGACTCTTGCTGACAGATATGTAAGTCAGTTGGTGTAAAAGAGAAGGAAAAAGGACAAGAGTGTTGCCTTTTTGGGTGCAGTTTGTGTGGTCATACCAGATATATTTTTGCTCTTTTCCATTTGTTTCCAGGCTCTGCCAGGGGACCTCTCAGAATTTCCTGGAGCTACGTGTCAGGTGTTGACAGGAGGATTGCTAATTTTGCCAGCATGCCATGCTAAATATTAATTTTGGTAATTTAACACAATGTCACTTGATAGAACCACTTCTGTAGCTTCTTGATTTTCTTCTTAATATGAAACATAGATGAGATTCACCACTGACATGTCAAATAGTCTTTCTGCCATAATGACTGTGGACATGGGATAAAACATGAGGAGGTTTCAGTATCCAAACTCCCAAATTATGTGTGAGTGCTGTAAAGTTAAAAGATTTTCTCTCTGGCCTCACGTACTTTATCAAAACATATTATCTGTGGAGAAAAACTGAGCAAAAACATTTCCAAATGTTTGCTGGCTTTCTGAATAATGAATTGAACTTTAATATTTATTAAATACAAAAGAGTAATAAATTACAATTGCACAATTTCTTACAGTTTTTATTAAGATCAAAACTTATTTTTTCAGACTAGATTTATATAAATAAATCACAGTACATTTTTACTTGTGTTTAGAAGATTGTAATACATATTACAAAATTAAGAATTTTTTTGTCCCTCAAACCATCACTGCGAAAGGAATCATGCATTATTTCTACTAAACAAACAAAATGCCCACCTAATTGAGAGAGCCTTGATACAGGTATGGCCCTACTCCAAAATTAGACATGAAACATAGAGATACCAGGACTATTTATTGAACAAGAAATAATAAAGTATAGTACAATGTTGATGTGTTATCAAAACCAAAAGTATACCAAAACAACACACCTCTCTTCACGCACCTTTGCGATGGGGATCGAAGATGGTAGCTGGCCAGCATGCAACCGAGTAAAACATCTCAGTTTACAATGTCTACGTTTGAGTAAAAAGGAGGAGGAACTAAAAAACCCAGACAAAACAAATGAACAAATGAAGAGCCCAGAGGTTTGCAAGTCCTCCCGTCACCTTCCCCTCTGTGCCACACGCGCTGCCTTCGCTCAGCGGGTGACGCCCTTCCTGGGCAGCGCCACCACTGCCCTTTGCAGACCTCCAAGGAGATGGATGTGCTCCCAGAGAACTGCAGGGCCCTGGAGAATTTCCAGCTGTGGCTCCTTGCCCAACCCGCTGTATTAGAAAAGAACTGTAAACACAACTCTTGGAACTACCCAGCCTTGGGCGCCGCGGTGCTGCTGGAATACAGCTGGCACCTGGCACAGCTCGGCTCACGTGCTGCAAGGCTGTCACTTCAGCACTGAATTATGGTGGCACCAACTGCAGCAGGATTCAAGGTGGTGCTGTCACCAAGTCTGTCCTGCTGCCCTTTTTCGCAGCACAGAGGGCTTCTGTTAAATTCTACAGTATTGTGGATTACTTTCTCTACATGATTTTTTTTCTACTAGATAAGAAATCCATTGTTTTCTCACTTGATACTGAGATGCAATCATTTGGCAATGCACTGTTCTGAGGGGAAAAAAGCATTTAATTGATGACACTTCAAATGGAGCCACCTGATCCACTTTTTTACTTCCTTCTTTTCAAAGAATATGTATTAACAGCAAAGTCATTTCGGTTGGATTTCTAGCTGGGTCAAACAGATTTTTCAACTGAATTTCTGGTACCCATTTATTGTTTGTTACTTTTAAACCAAAAGAGTTTTCAGCTATTTTTTATTTCAGTTGCAGACACATCCCCTCAGTGCTCGGATGTTGCTAGGTGACAAGCATGTAAATCAATATATCTCTTGTGTCTCTGGCTTTGGGAGCTCATGTTGATATAGCTACATACTATGCTTGGTGTTTAAAACACATGAATGAAACCAAACTAAACCAAACCAAGACAAAGATAAAAACAACCCAAAAAGCCCCCTCAACAACCATCCCCTCAAGTCAAGAAGGGCAGACTAAAAAAAAACCCCTCTTTTTTTCATTCTTTTGCATTGCCCTTTGCTGTTGTTTCACTTTGTATTGATCCAGGAGTTCCCCTACCAGCTGTTAAACTGGACCTCTATGTAACAAGTGTCTCACACGTGCTGCTTTTGCGTTTTATGGATCTGCTGACATGGAAAACTGAGCCATGCAATGGCTAGTAAGAACAGTTTTAACACTGGGTCTTTTGTGCTACATATTGGTTTTCTGTTCTGGTAGTCCCCACTTCCCCAGATTGAGATGGATGTTTGCTTATCCACTGCCAGGGCAATTTGCAGGGAAAAGCGAAATAAAAGAAAACAGCAGTGCTTTAATGTCATGTGATTTCAGTGGAAACAGATAAAGAAATATTTGAGCACTCAGCAGCAGAGGAGTTGCGCTGTGTTTTGTCACGGGAATATCAGGCCACTGTCCATGGTACTCGGCCTTGCTGTCACTAACTCGGAAGGTTTTCCCATTGCCACTCACTGCTTTTTCACAGAACAGCACCTGACACGGAGGCTTGTTATGGAAAACTAAAAGTAACAATTTAATAGCACGTTGTTAAAGAGCAAAATGAGATTAAAATCTTGCTGAGATGCATTTCTAAGCTATTTTCTTTTCTATTTTAGAAGTACAATATATGTCATATAGTGTAATAATGCATTCACAGCAAATAAGAAAATAAATGAGGGTTTCAGCTTTGAAATCATTCTTGTGAGTCTACTGGTAATTTACCACTGAGAATCACAGCTCAGAAAAGAAAGACTGAGCAGCATTGGGACCAAAGCTTTCCCTGGGTTTCCAGTTGAGTTTGTAGCAGAATTATCTATCCTGTGCTGACAAGAGGACAGCAGGCTGTGGTATTATTGTAACACAGTCCAAAGACAGCAGCAGTCTACTGGCCAACCAGAACCAGAACACAAAAATATTTTGGGTCTAGGGAATATCACCAGTTAAGCGGAGTATAAAGGTGAAGAGTGAAGTATCCAAATATAGAAAATATCTATTATTCCATAGATGCACTACTATGATAAGGCAGGTATTTGTAAAAAGCACATAGTAATGCCACAGCCTGAGTAACAGTTTGCAAGTCATGAGCAAAAATTAGGAGAATTCAATAAATTTAGGGGTTTTTCCTCATCTCTAAGCCTTTGAAGTCTGCTGGATTCCACTTAAAATGCTCACTGTCACAGAGATTTCTTTCCCTGTTTTAGTAGAACTCCATTCAAAGTAATTCTTTTGATGCCAGACCCTTGAGCATTAAATAAACTGAGCATGGTAATAAAATAGAAGAACTGCAACCCACTGGCAATTATAATGATACCACTTTTCAGCTGATGTCCCTTTGAGCTGCTGGGGACAAATCCTAGAAAGGCTCCTGAACTTTTCTATGGACACAGACTGAGCCTGCTGTGTAGGTGTTCCCCCTTCCCAGCAGTTTCTTTTGGTAATATTGCAGTGGGAAGCGTGCCCCCTCTAAATTCCAGGCAGAGATGCAATGTAGAATGATTCGTCCAGGAAATCAGAGAATTCCACTCCAAAGGAGGAACTCCTTCTCCTTTGCTCACACCCATCTCCCCTTGGTGACTCCTGGGAGATGAGCCTGGGTAAAGACCACAGGATTCTGCCTGAGGGGAGGCTCATGCATGAACAGATATGCACACTGCCATGTACCACTGGCCTCCTGATAGAAAGCTGAAGGTGCACTGAATCAGTTTTGCCATGGCAACATTATTTTCATTCTTTTGGAAATGCCTAGTGGTAGCTCTCCTGAAATTGTGCTTGGGCAGGTGTGGAAGTGCTGTTTAGTTTGCCAGGTATACCTTTGCCTGTGGCAGCTGTATTCTCCACAGCATGGCAATAGATTTTTGAAAACCACTGTGCTTACAGGAATTCTGATTTATACCTGCAGCATACTTTTACAGCAGATCCAAGACCTCCTGCAAGTTCCAAGATATTCTTTACCCACAAGTAATTCTGATTTTGTGGAAGACTCTCATTAATAGTTATAAAACTAATTTTTCAGACTTGAGGCCAAAATTTTAGGTATTTCTTCAAATCTGTGAATGCATATTTGTGTCCGCAGAGTTGCAGATCCAAAACACTTGGAGAACATTCATCACATACAAGATGTGAAACAATGTGTGTGCACATAAACGTATCTGAACTCTATTTAACAACCAGGGCTCCCTCTCTGTAAGTGCATAGCAGACAGCTGTATTGTATAAAACATCCATACTTTTCATTTGCATCTTTTAAACAAAAAATTCCCATGTAAAGACGTGAGTCAAGTTCTCAGACACTGTAGAAGACACTGGAGGATGAGAGAACTCCATGCGTGGCTAAGTAAGTGGTGAAAAATTTATCCCAGGGTCTACTGTTTAGGGGCACAAATTTCATTACGTGACAGAATGCAGTGCTTTGATTAATTTTCTTTTAATAGTCAGAATTTGCCTGAATTTACAATATACCATCATGTAAAACAGCCCTGCTAATTCTACCACAAATAATAAAGGAAGTCTTCACAGGCACTATATATTTGGAACAGCATTTTCCAACGACATGGGGTGTGTGTGTTTGTTTGCATGATCCAGCATTGCCACCTGGGACATGCTTCCAACAGTTTGCAGGGTCATGGACACGACTCAGAAATGTTGACTGGAAAATCAGCTACAAAGGTTGAGGACTAACAACCTCCATGTTATACAGATGGTTATCTCCTTTCTCAAAGAACATGCTGGCATTACAAATACCATATGCATCTTGTTCTCACCCAGCAGAACTTATTTTACAGTTTTTCAGATTTGAAGGATTTCTGCAAGGAACCATATTAATTTGTTTTCATGTCAGGTGAAAGGAGGCACCAGTTGAGACTGAGGACGCAACTTGTCATCAAAAAATAATTATCTGATGGCAAGCATTCTTAAAAAAAATACTTAGAAAGCTAATCATTCACAATACTGCACCTTTTTTTTCAAATACAAGGACAATATTTGTTGCTACTTCCCATATTTGTTGGTTTACATTGCTATCATTTTGCTTGTAAACCTGGGTTATTCTACTGGACAGAAATGATGACCTGAATTGGGTAATGCTTACCACCACACAAATAATCTATCAGTAGCAGTCAGCTGGAGAATTTATGCTACAAGTGGATAACATCATGGTATTTGAAACCAATAGCTCTTCACACAGTAGAAGACTGAGGGTCCTATTCAGCAAATATTCAGGGTCCTATGGCTGTGGCCACAGAGGTTCCAGAAGCTCTCGCTGAGTCTAATCCTGATTCAGGAACCAAAATGATATGCTGTGTATATATTTCTCTGCACAGCCTGGATGCGCTGGACACCCTCCCCCACTTGATTCCTGGGAAGGAAAAAAATATGTCTCTATTTAGCTTTCAGTGACACGAAAAGCAATCCACAGTAATGAAATCTAAAGAAGTTAGCCAGGCATGTATGAAAAAAACAGGATGCCTGTGAAAAGGGAAGAGCTGTCAAAACCTAATTGTGGGCTCTGGCTGCAATGAAATTTATCAAAGAGGGAAGACAGGCTGGATATAAGGATGTAGACAACTTCTGCTAAGAGACACTTGTTGTGCTCTGGTCAATAGTAACCCTTACACTACATCTCGTGTGCTGTGGTCAGGACATTCCTATCAACACTTGGCTGCAGCTGAGAGCTCCCAAATGCCCAGGTCAGAATTTCAAGTGTGGCATTTCAGCCAGCATCTACCCTGTCACTGGGTGCACAAACACCTGGGCAGAGCTGCCCCACTGCTGGCAGCACCTGTGCTGAGAAGGCATTGAGCCTTCCTCCTGCCACACAGCCCATGGGCACTCCCTGCTCAAACTATGCTGCTGTGGTGCCCAGGAACCAGGAAACCTAATTCCTTATGGACACAGGACAAGACTGTGGAATTCTTGCCAGCTTGCAGCATCTTCAGAATGCCTGACAATCTTTTCTGGAACTGCCTATGGCCAGTGCTCACAACCAAGTAGGGACATCTTCAGTGGCACTGCGGTAACACAGCTGCACTCTGATGCAGAAAGTAAACTCAGAGGGGCTGTGAACTGTTTGCCTCCAAGCATTAATTAGTGCCCACAGCATCATTCATGGCTTCATATGGGTACTGTGCCCTTTCCTGTCTTTCAACACTGAGGATAGCTCTGGGGCTGTTCATAAACAAGATACTTTCCTTTGACTGGGAGTACTGCCTGACTCAGCCAGTGAGAGCAACAACGGGAGTAAGTCATGGTAACTTTAGGAAGCAATTTAGTTCGATCTTTGATGAATTTCTGTGTCTCATGAATCAGGATTAGTGTTCCCTGTATTGGGGAGAGGATTAGACAGAGGGATTAAAAGGACATCTTTACCCCACTGGACTCTGTGGAATAGCCCCTGAGGATATGGCTAAGAAAGAGTTCAACAGGAATGCCAAATTTCTGCTGAATAGGTTAAAAGGGTGAGGAAGCCTCTTCGGCAGCCATCCAAACGCAGAAGACCTGCATAACATTCCTGCTGAATAGGGCCCTAAAGAAAAAAACAAAACAAAACAAAACAAAAAAAACCATAGGAACCTTGAAAAGCTTTTCTGATTGTGTCGCTTCTTATCAGCACCTCAGATCTCCAGAGACACTTAAACATATTTTTATCAGTGCAGTTAGGCATCCTTTGAGATGTGCTAGTGCCATGGATGATATATTGTTACAAGAAAAAAAGTCAAATCAGGTTGTGGTCTATAAAAAAAAAATAGGTCTTGATTGTTCTGTAAACAAGGTCCATTTCTTTGTATCAATTAACAGTGAAAGTTACCCAAGATCGTATTTAAAAAGCAAAACCAAACACTCAATCCAGTGTATAATGTTTGGTGTTTTTCATGTCTATATATTATAGACAACAATTACCTTCTGTTTCCCTAAAATTGAAATGAGCAGACTTAACTTTGTGTTACGTTTCAATTTTAAAGTGTTTCCAAACCCTTTTCTACGATTTACTTTGTGCGCGCGGATCTTGGGTTCGCCCATAAAATTTTATCCAACTTCTAATGCCATGTGGGAGAATATTCATGATTATTGCAAGGGGGAAGCAATAAATCAAAGCCTTACCTCCACAAGAGGATGCCAGTGAGCGATGGGCTTCCGAGGGTACGAGAGCATTTCGTTCCAGTGGTCGCGACCTAGACTCTCTGCATCGTTGCCTACTTGACAAACTCCAATGACCTCATTGTGACCTACACTGTGAAAATGGTCCATAATATTTTTTTCTTAAAATTTTACCTTCGGAACCACACCATTTGCATATTTCATCAGAAACATTAATCGCGGATTTTTAGGATTAATTCTTGCCTGGAGAATACAACGCACTAGGAAATATGTAGGTTTGCTCTTTGTGTTTCCTACTGCTCAGAACAATTTGAAATTTCCCCCCTTGTAGCACACAAAAGGTTCTTTGCCCGTGTTCTGTAATTAGCTGCAAAGGCAAACAGGCTCTAAGACACAACTTGATAAATGGAGCATGTGTGTAAAGGCTTAGCATAAATGTACAAACTGAACAACAGTGCATGGCCTCTCCTATTAAATGCCCAGTTACCTCAGTTCTGCTAAACACATATGCAGCTTGGTGATGTCAGTTATGGATGCAAATCTCTATTTAAAAATTTAGTAAGGAAATTCTGCCTGACAAATTAAAAAAATTGGAGACTTCTACCAAGCTCAACATGACATTAATTCCCCGCTTATAGGGGAAAAAAATAACTTCTTTCTGGGTGCAAATCTAGCGTGCAAGACTTTATCAGCCAGTATTTGACAGCTACAGCATCTCACCGGTCATAATCCATAACAGCTATCGACAAGTTAATTTGGTCAATGTTTTCTGGAGGGACGTCAAAGACTATGGCTTCATTGTAAACGGGATTTAGGGTGTTCCTCTTGGTGGAAGTTTTCCTTTTCTTTAGCCGCCTTCCTTCACACATTAAAGAAACCTTCACGTAGGGATCTGTGTGGGTCATAAGAACAATGTTGATTTTTGACAAATGCAAATGGGAAGTGAAGGGAGACTTCTTGTGTGCCCATACCTGCTTGCAGGATTAATCTCCTGGACCTGACTGGAATTTGGGCTTCTCTGTTAACATGCAATGCACAGGAGGCACTGCAGCTTTGAAAGCTTTACCTGGTTGACTGCTTATAATGAACTTTTTAGGTTCAAGAAGCTCCTTGTTGTGTACCAACTTCTCAAAGGGTATTAAAATATCCACTGAAGCGTGTTATACATGACTATTTTATACAGCAGCCTGTGTATCAGCCTATTTATAGCAGCCTAATTACTTGTTAGATTTGTAGGACAGACAGAAGATGACAATGTTTTTCACAACGGGATTTACTGATGTATAGTTAAATACAATTCAAACTGTAACAATTAGTGGCTTATATTTCTCAAGAGAATTATAATTATTTTTAAACTCCTGAATGTAGCAAAAAAGAAAGCTATTTCTTTGTAGCTCCTTTCTGAGAGCTCTACAACGCCCTGCTAGTATTTAAAAGTCATCTATGAAATTTTATTTATGTTTATAATTTTTATTGTGGGATTTTGAAAGGGTTGCTGAAAGGACTCTGGCATGATCACTGCTTTCTCCATATGCCAGCAACAGCAGAACTGGCTCAGTGGCTCTTGGGGACTGTCAGAGAGGGCCAGTCTGCCTCTGTGTCATAGCTGTAACAGTCTGCTGCACAAACAAATTCCCAGTGTTGGGAATGCATTTTGGCCAACTTGTTTTACTCTGAATTACAGTGGTATTGGAAATAATAATCTTGCAGTCTTTTTGAGAGAGCAACTTATTTGTAACTAAGCTAAATAAAATGTATTATTTATTTCTCATCAACTCCTGTACTCAAGTAGAGCTCACAGCATAACAACCCTCCTTTCAAAAATCATTCTAGGATTTGACAGTGTTGAATTCTGTGTTTTGGGAGGGAAATGGGACAGAAATCCACACTGAGCATTAAATTCATTCCTACCTGATGCTCCTGTGATATCCATTGCCTTTAAATTTCTTGCCTTTATTATTGTAATAGTTAGTCTACCAGCTGTTGGAAGGTAGCAGAGCGAAAACATAAGGTCACCAAGATCCACGTTATCCTGTTCCAAGAAAAGAAAGATAATCTGAAGCAATAATAACAATTTTTCTACTCCTAGCAGGATTTAAAGATAAAAATATACCTTTGAGCATCTACAGTTATGCAGTAAAAGCTGAATTCTCATTCTGAAACGTATCTGAAAAAAACAACCATCCATGTGCATACAAAATTCGAGTCACTCTGTTGCTAGACCACCAAAGTTCCCCAGGGTAAATGAGGTGACAGTTTCTAGCACTCAGTCCTTGGAGATGACACATTTAAATGATGAGGTGCCCTGTGAGGAAAACCTTCATTCTATTTTATGTTTTTTAGTGATTTGCCTGTTTCACTGACGAGCAGCCACAAATGTCTGTGCCTTTCCTTCTGGTCTATAGGAGGAAATCCACAGAGACATTTGCAGAAAAAATCCCATGGTTTGGGCAGGACAAAGCTTTGTGCAACTCTCAAGTTTGCATAAACTCTGGTGCTACATGTCTGAAGTGTCTATGGCAATGGGCCAGTCTCCACCAGAAGCACAGTAAGGGTTATTATTAATTGTTGATGATAATAATAACAATAATAACAACAACAACAACTTCCTGTGCTTCACACAGAGAAGCTCTCTTAAGTAGACTTACCCAGCTGTTCCATTGATAGAGTAATTTGCAACCCTTTCCTGCGTTGATGGCATCAGGGTTCCAGAAAAGTACTAGAAAATTTGCAAACCCTGTTTGCAGTTACAAAGCATCACTATTTTTTTTTTAAGAAGGAAATCCAGCTCTTTCATTAAAAAAATAGCAAAGGAAGGATTGCATTAAATGATTTCTTTGATTTGATTTGCATTTCTTTGACTGAGCAGTGAATTCACACTTTCGCAGACCTGCTTCCTGTAACTTAATATTTCATTCTTGACTTTAAAAAAAAAAAAAAAAATTACCTGATCCTTGAAATTAGCCATTTCAAGGCCACATTCCAGGTTTCATAGGGAAGGGAAATGCAGCTGTTGTGGAGTATGTTTATCTTGCTTACTTAGCTTTGTGCAATAGCTTCTCATCTTTCCACAGCTGGTTCCTTCTCTGTCAGTCACCAAAAGCTGAAGGGTGGTGGATGACATAGAAGGAGAGAGAAAATACCTGGAAAGAGCCTCTAGCACAGGTTTGTCTCTGAGGCAGCTGCTGCTCAGACCGATGCCCAGAGCCTGTGCAGTCACTTTGTGTCACTTCATGAGTTAGCAGGGGACATTAGCAGGCCAGAAAGCATTGCTGGCACGGAGCTGTAGAAAAATGTTGTGTCAGAAGGGAATTCTAGAGGTCACTTGATCCAACCCCTTGCTCAAGAGAGGCATCTTTGCTTTAGCTCACAGCTCATTGAAGAAAAAAACCAAACAGGTACAGTCATTCAAAAGTAGGTCCTTTCTTTGTGCTGTTATTTAAGAGATGCAGTCAAAGAAGGAAAAGGCTGATATTATGGAACATTTGTCAGGAATAACCAGCTTTTAACCCTATCACCTTTTCCATTCTGAAGATCAGTGTTTCACAGTGGCTGAAAAGCTAATAAAGGCTGGGACAATATCGAGGTGGCTGCTATGACTCAGACTGTTTAGTGCTTCTTGATAGCTCCCACTTGGAAGCAAACCTCCTGCAACATATTGTGTCACTGACTCACTTGGTGGGAGGATCAAAGTGCTACTTGGGATGCTGTGAGAGGTCCTACAGGTTAAAGAGGTGCCAGCACATCCAGGAGAAATTTCTCTTGGCTAACACCTGCCCTTAACATTAAAAGAAAATAACTGATCTCTGAAATTTTCCCAGTGATCAGCTGGAGCTTGATATCTATAACCAGGAAAACTGGAAGCAAAGTTTTCACTTGTCTTTCCCACTGTGAGAACAACTTCCAAAATGTAAATGTACTTCCCCAGTCCAAAGTGCTGAGATTCGTAGCTGTGAAATTCTCTCTTGTGCTGCACCTCTGAGGGGACCAGAATTTCATAAGCCATTTAAAGATATTATTGACTGAAGCCATCTTTTGGGAATTTGTCACTCTCTCAAATTTTGATAGGTTGTTTTTCCTGAATTGTTCACTATCCTTTAAAAGAAGACAGTGGTATTGAATCAGCCAGGTTTTCCCTGACCATGAAGAAGCTCATCGGGCATCTGTTGTTTTAGCCATGTATTTGACATCCTTCAATATTGTCAGCTGTGGCAAAGCCACTCCAAATTCAACTCCAGTGCTCCATGTGGTGACTAGGAATTCATCCTGTGAGTACTGTAAATTTACTGCCACTACCAAAGACAAAAGTTTGCATTCCAGACTTGATCATTCTGAATGAACATTTTAAAAACTTTTATCCAATTTTTATCAAGAAGTTTATAGGTAAATGAATTATTATACAATTGTTTTAGGAATTGAATTCAGATGCCAAGAAAAATCAGAGAATCATAGAATATCCTGATTTGGAAGGGACCCACAAGGATCATGGAGCCCAACTGCTGTCCCTGCACAGAACAGCCCCAAGAGTCATACCCTGTGCCTGAGAGCACTGTCTCAACACTTCTGGAACTCTGTCAGGCTGGTGCTGCGACCACTTCTCTGGGGAGCCTGTTTCAGCCCAACCACCCCTTGGGTAAAGACTTTTTTATAATGTCTAACCTAAATCTCCCCTGCTACAGCTTCCTGCCATTCCCTCCTGTCCCGTCACCAGTCCCTGGAAAGAAGAGTTAAAATATAACTGCACAAATGAACTGCATAAACGAACTGCTTAGGAAAAGAATGGATCACATATGTTGAATGCAATATTAGGAATTAGGCCATAATATACTTACCCACAAGCTTTGCCTTATAGCTGAAAAATAATTGTCACCCGCACTGTGATATATCTTTTTCACAAATGCTGTGTTGACAATACTTTGTTAATGCTTTTTGAAAAAATGCACCAGCCATTATGTGGGAAAAAACCCACAGTTCTACTGGAAACAAAGCCTGTGATTTCTTTAGTCTTTTCCAGTTCTAGAAGTTGCAGATGTTGTAGCAATAGGTCACAGATGATTGTGAGATTGTCTGTTCACAAGCCAATGCCTGAGAATGTGACTGAAGGGAAGCTTGCAGTCAGCAGCAGGGAAGACAGCAGCAGGGAAGAGACACCTTCTGCCATGCAAATCCTTCTCTCAGTCTGAAAAAGAAGCCCTGTCTTCTGATACTTTCATTTTAAATTGTAGGGAATTAATGACTACTCCATCATACTGGCTACTTGTAAAGGTTTTCTAAAGTTTGGAAAGAATTTTATAACAGAGAGAGCCTTTTCCCTTGCCCTGGCTATTCCTCCCTGTCTTACCCCAATTTTTTGTAATCAAAGGGCAACATTGAAAACTCTTGCAAACAATGGCTCCTCAAGGTTCAGTTAGGAATGAGGGAATGTTCTTCAGAGAGTCCCACAAACCGTGACTGCCCCCCAGAATCTGCACGTGTGTGTTCATCTCTCTAGGGGGGACAGGCATCATGCTCAGGCTGGAGATGAGCATTGCCACAGGCATGACCCTCACATCCAGCAAACACAGATCTTTTCTACAGCACAGCTTTTTAACAGAACCAAAGCCAATGCATCAGAGTGCAGAGAGGATTAGCACACATCTTCACAAGTTTAAAATCACTGAGCTACACAGCTTAAGCCACGGATTGTCACTAAAGGTGTGCTGTATTAGCAAGAAATCGCTTCGAGGAACAGAATTAACAAGCTCAGAGGGCAGGATCTTCTGCAAGGATTAGTTCCTGTTCGAATTGAGTACTTATGTGTTACTGTGCACACTCCATAAAATGTGGCACTATAGGCATTGCACTGCCAGACATTTTGGAATTCCAGCTTAGGAGGAGATTTCATAAATAGTGTAGGCTATCAAGTCATGCATGTTGTACTTTCTAAATTTGTGCCTAACCTCATTCAGTGTGGTCGTAATACCATACTGGGCATGTTACAGAGCAACCATGACAGCCCTAATATAACCAGACCTAAAGGCTGGTCAGTTTTATTAGTAACTCAAAAGAAAATAATCAGAAGAGAATTATATTGAAATTATAATTTACTTATATGTATATGGCCTGCATTATTTTTGGTCCCATCCAGCAGGAAGCATAACGGAATAAATATCCTCTAACAAACATACCTCTCCCCCATTGTCCTCAAAAACTGCCCAGGTTCAGAGGTAGAAACACAGCCTTTACTTTTAATCTGTAACCTGCCTGTTTCTGTATTCTAAAAAAGGTGAAACAAGATTGGGATCAGCTTTGCTTTTCCAGTGCCCCAGGCTTGGGCCCCAGGCTTGGGGTGAGGGCTGAGTGCCTTGATATCCTGAGCTGTGCCTTACAGGGAGCCTCTGATAATCCCACCTGGATTTGTCTCTGAGCCCTTGCTGTGTTCATGCAGTTCTTTATTCAACAGAGCAAGAGCGTGAAGCTTCTTCCTTGAAAATGTCCCAGTGTGACCTGGGAGAGTTCAAACCAGAGCTGTAAATCATAAGGTTTGCCTGAAAACTGCAAACAGGATGAATCCCAGAATCCATGAAACCTCAAGGTAAATAAGATTGCTGTTAGGAGCATGGAGACACGCCCCTCTCCCATTATTATGCTTCTTTCTTGCTCCGTTCCTGGTGGAAATACTAGATACATTATAAAAATCATGTTTTTTAAATAATTTTCAGGGGCTTCTACTGAAAGGGTCATCGTTCCTGCTCTTCCCAGAAAAAATTTTGGGTTTTCCCCCCTGTAAAACTAACCCAAAATAAATATGCCTTTGAAAATGCTGAATTCTAATAGTAACATTTGTAGGCTTTTAGTCTATAATCACACATTATTTATAGTTTTTAAAAATATTCAATTTTGCTGGAGATTAGCCTGCGGGATAAATCACTCCCCAGTACTTTGTCAGCAGCTCCATGCTGTTGCTTAGTGAGTATAACTCAGCATATTAAATAGGGAGGTGTGTAACCTCAAAGAGGATGGTAACTAAGGGCCCCTAAATGGCCTCACCTTTGATGCCTCTGAGGCTGCATTAAGCAGCTCAGGCTTGATCAAACCTTCCCAGTGAAACCTCTAAGTCACCTGGTTGTTAGGGATATTCTGACAAATGGGAACGGCATTTGGGATCAGAGCTCTCCTCTTCCTTCTCATAAATACATCTGAGTGCAGAAAATGGATATGTAAAACAGGCAGCAGGGGATGGAAGAAAACAAGACAATTTATAGGTTCTATCTTCTGCTTCTGCCTCTGATCTGGAAGGAGATTTGCTGTCCCCAAGTTAGGCATTAATAAGGTTTGTGCCCATTTCTTTGGCAACTTGAGTTTTGTATTTCTGAAGCAGAGGAGCTGTGATAGGCCTGCACCACGCAGTGCCTGTGCCACTCTAATTAAAGCATATGTCTCAATTATACCAGGTTCCTCAGTTCTCCAGCTATAAAAAGACAGACACTACTTTTTCACTTTTCTGCTATGTTGCAAAACTAATTATGGGTTGTGAGGTGCCCACATGTATTTTCATGCATCTCACCAACCTAACATTAACTAGAGCACTTAGCAGGCACTGATGCCCTTGCTTATTTCCTATTAAGTTAGCAACTCTTGAGAGAGGTTTTCGAGGCAGAAGTGGTTTTAGAGATTTGCTAAATTCCTGCTGCTGTGTCAGAGCTGTATAGCTCAGGCAATGGTAGCTTTGCACGCTGCCTCCTGTAGCAGCTGGACATGCCTCTGCAAAGGACACAGGAAAACAGAACAGAGCACAGGTGTCATGGAATGAGAAGGTATCATTTGAGTTTCTGAAGCACAGAAAGGACAGATTGCCACTATTTTATTAAAGTCTCTCTTTCTTCTCCCCTCCAAGCTAAGGAGCACTAGTTGCATTTTAAGCAACAAAAAATTATTCCTAGTTACTTCTAAATCTTTCCTGGAATTAAGGGAATTATACTGCTATAGTGCAAGATAAGTTTCACTGTACATCATTCTAATATTTGCTAATGCGAGGAATTGAATTTTGCAAAAATTTATTTCAGAGAAGGTTTACTCAGCTGAGACAAGGATGAGTTAAGTATACTAGGTATATGTGTTAAGCCCAAATGACTTAAACATGCTTTAAGAAGTGTTATCTGCTTTTTGGGATATACATTTATTAAATTGCTCATCTGTGTTGAGAAGCCTGGAATAAGATTTGAGTGATAAGATACTAATTATGCTGAGGAACATGTCCAGGACACAAATATTATACAAATCCCATAGACTATAATCTTCTTGGGAATGATAGTAAATCTAAAGTATCCAACATGAAGAATTTATGAAGTTAGCTCTACATCTTTTTATAAGATAGAAGTCATTTTGAGTTATATCTATGAGAAATATACACCGATAAAAACTCTTTTGAAATGTTGGATTTTAATTTAATTTGTATGTAACTAGAAGAGTGCCAGTTGCTTCTCATTACACATTTTGAGATGAATAGAAAAGATATGACTGGAAAATTCTATTTTCATGACATCTTAAATCAAAGAAATGAACTCTAGTAAAGGATATATTTATTAATGCCTGAATCAATCCATATCTACAGAGATGTGATTAAGTAAAGCAAGTGGAAAATGGGAACGGCCTATCTTTTAGAATTATTCTTTCAATACATCAATGGCAGGCTATATTTCATGTTTTAAGTTAATTTTCAAGTAGTACCCATTTTCTCACTGTGATTTTTTTTTTTTTTTTAATTTCATTGTCTCTATTTCTTTTCTTTATGCTTTTCTTAAAAAATGAAAGCAAGTAAGTAAAGAAGGCCTTTGAGCTAGGTATGTCTGATTTCACTTTCTGGGAAAGAACATGAACAAACAATTCAGGAGCTTGGTTTCACTGCAGTGAAGGAATATGAGTAAGCTGAAGTGTTTGCATCTAATTCACTCTGGATTTTGCACTCATAGTTTCCTGAGCATTTTGGCAACTTCTGTATACAGATAGTATATAAAATAAAGCCAATACCATGTCCTCTGTCTTCAGAGTATGAAGAGCTTTTAACATGGATTTTTAGAGTTTTGTTTGGGGTTTTTTTGGGTTTTTTCCTCTCCTGATTCCATTATCCTTGTGTCATGACTCCTTTTCTTTAATCCTGGCCACATAAGAAGGATTCTCCAGTCACAACTTTGTGCTGTGCCAGACATTCAAGATGCCTCAGAAATGAGGGTAGTGGGAGCCAAAGTAGAAACATTTCACTTCATGAATGCTCCAGAACAAATACAGTCAGTGTCCTTGAGGAGAACATACTCATAACTTTCTCTTGCCACAACGTCCTCAGCAGAATCAAGGACAGAGGCCTTTTCCTGTAGGCAGTCAATGTACTTATCTCTCTAAAGACCCAACATCTCCACTGTCATCATTTATATCCTATAAATAGGATGGCAGTGATTAACTGAAACTTTCCAACTGGTGAGTTGCATGCGATGCTTGGGATGCATTTATAGAATATATTTGTTCTGAGAGTCATTTAAGACTTTATTGATAAAATATTCTGTATTAAGATCCTTTAAAAAAAGTCTCCATTCAGTACAGATAAACTTTATCCCATAACCGTTCTTAAACATATGCTTATATCCTATAGATTTTACTGGCTTTGAATTCTTTATGCAGATTTTCAATTCACAACTACAGTGGTTCGCTGAATCTGGGCCTAACAGTGAATCTAATGAATTATCCTGTAGCTATTGAGATAGAAATAATGTCTTAATTTGTTCCAAACTAAATTGATGAACTGCAGCGATAGTCTGAATTGAGCTAATGAAAATTAGCAGAGACATGACTGGAAAAGCTGGAGTACTTGTCCTGTTTATGTGTGTGTGCCTGTGTCAGAAATTGATTTAATGGGAAAAACAAAAATGAAGCCTTCTGAAAATGAAACTTCTGTAGAAAGTTAATAGAAGTCATTTTTAACTCCCTCATCAGTTATTAAGGAAAGAGTGAGTAGAGTTGGCTCTGAAGGCTTGCTAGATGGCATTGTTGGCCAGAGAGAAAAGTTAATTGAAATTTAAGTTTCTCCTTGCAAATTAAACTATTCCTCTGAAAGATATTTTAGTTTCTTGAATTGTTACTGCCTTTTATTTTTTTTTTTTTAATTATTATATGATTTGTCACTTTCTAGAAAGTGGGAAGTTCAGCATAGATTTAATAAAACAAAAAATTCTGCCCTGGCCCTTGTTTCCCAGACTGCCTTGGACAACTTTGTTTGGTGCTGGGAGGCAGGGGGTGCATGTGTGTTTGTAGGACAGGGAAGGCTTGAAAAGTAGAGGAAATAACTGCACCTTCATGATGGAATGTGTAATAATGTCATAACCTGTGAGACGTGAGTTTACAAGCAAGGTGCTGTGGAGAAATTGGCTTCTCCTTTTCTCCCACCTCGAGGTATCCCACCTCGTCAGTGTTCACATGTTGCCACCTCTGGAATGACACTTCCAGAGGCTCCTGAGGGTGCATTTGATTTCCCATTGCTAAAGCTTTAAGGGGGAGCACTCTGGCACAGAGCTGACTCAGACCTTTCCCTCTGCAGGGAAGGCAGTGGTTGCTTCAGAAATGTTGACAAACTTGGGAATAGCAATGAAATGCAAATTGCCCTAGATAGGAATACGTGTTTGGAGGGCAAGTGCTTTCTCAAAATGAAATGAGGAGGGAGCTTCCACTGGGAAAAAAAGAGTTTTGATGACAGGCGAAGGTGGTAGAAATGGAAGGACAGGTAAGTCAGGCAGACAGGGAATGTTTCACAGAGGGCAGTGTCACAAACCAGTCGAACGGTGCAATCTGGAAAATTAGGACACTGACTGGATTTGTTCTGAAGCACTCATTGCCTAAATTAAAGACAGAAGTTTTTATGAATGTCCATCAGCATCTGTCATGTGAAACCCAGTAATTTTTCCACAGGCTGTTACTGATTTGGTTTAGACAAAATCTATTTTTTGTGAAAGAAGGAGACAGAAAAGACCAAAGTGAAGCAGAGGTTAATGGCATTGTAGTATGCACTACCTTAAAGCAATTTAACCTGGGGGGGCCAACCTTGCAGATTTAAAAGAAAACTTTTGGTGAACATCACAGAGATAGAAAGAGATGAGAAAATAAACCCCCATGGTTTCAAGGCTAAAGGTGTATGAAGGGGAGGCTGAATTATGTGTTAAGTGTTCAGTATCTCTAGGCAAACATGAGCTTGAAGAGAATGAAGCAGCAAATCTATTCTAATGCATAAAATTATTTCTACCATGAATTATTTGCCAGTTACCCTTTGCTTCCATTCTGACATAAGTTGAAAGATATGTTCAATTATCTCCATATACCACTAATAATGAAAATTCCAAATACATCCAAGAAAAATTGCAAGGGAGGAAGCTGGCTTTAAAAGGAAGTTAACTAATCAAAATGTTTTAATCCAAAATGTCTAGCCTGTTAATTTTTTTACCCCCTAGTGTGTTAAAATGAAAATGTCAATTTAAACTAGATCTGTATGCTAATGAATGGAAGGCCCTTCACTCTACCTTGAGTTACAATGGCTGCACGTGAACCTACAGCTCCTCTAAAATATGAATGTCATTCTCAGTGCAGGCATTTTGTGTTGTGCAAAGCAGCTGTCTGTTACATTGTGTATTCTGAGCACATCACTCTGAGAAGGAGAGAAACTAAGTACCTGGGTAATGCTGAAAAAAAGATGGAGAAAGTCACTGTATCCGGAAAAAAAAAGTTATTTTCAGTCTGCAGAAGCACCTATAATGTATTGTGGATGTACACATGTTCATTACACTCACATTAGGTGTTTTGTACTGACTTTACTACTCAGGCTTAGCACAGGGAGTTCATAAAATGGGGAATAAGAAAAGGCCATTTTCACAAATCTGAATCTACTATTAGTCTAAGTTTTCTCTACAAATTTGCAGAAATCAATACAAAAAAAGAGTAGTCCAAATTGCATCATGCTTGAAAAATAGAAAGTTAATGTCAAACTCTATGCTGCAGTAGCCTGCCATTCTAGAAAATTTCTCTGAGATATGTTTAATTTTTTTATTTAATCAGATATCTCTTGATAGATTTTTCTATCTGCAGTGGAATTTCACTCCAGGTGTGATTTCAGTAGGGAAGATACGGTGGCCAGAGTAAAGAATGCAGAAGCTGGAGAAGCACATGTGCCTTGTTCCCCACAAACAGGCAGCAAAGCAGCACTTTGCCCCTATATCCTGACCCCTTGGATTTATTGTGCTCCCTTCACAGACCACGAAAGTAACTTTAGTGCCATTAATCCAAACCCTGTCTGATCATTTAAAAATTCTACTGAGTGCCCAGGCTGCCCAGGGAAGTGGTGGAGTCACCCACCCCTGGAAGGATTTAGAAGACATGGAGATGTGGCACTCAGAGACAGAGTTTAGTGGTGGCCTTGGCAGTGCTGGGTTAATGGTTGGGTGATCTGAAGGGTCTTTTCTAACCTAAACAATTCTGTGATTCTGTGATATCAGGATATCAAATTCATGTTCAATGAAATCCCTGGTGCGCCTTTTCTCTGTCTTTCCCTGATCCTTTTTGGCTTCTCATCCCACTGAAAAGTAATACAAGTGTTATTACCTAAGTTGGATTTTTCAAAAACATTATTTTCTGTGAGCAGCTCCTTCTAAGTTCAGTGTCAATTTAGCAGATGGGGAAAGAAGCATGGGCTTATAGATCTATTTCTCCTACTTTTTTTTTCCTATGAGTTACAAAGGGATTTTCTTCATTGCAATTAAAAGTTTTGTTTTCTTTTCAATAGGTACTTCTCCTAGGCATCCTTGTGATTCTAAAGCAAATAATCGAGTGTCTTTCTGCTGAAATTTCTCCATGTGTTTTGTTTCTCTGGAGATAATTTTGTCATGTCGTGGCATGCATGCCCTCAGGTCAGGCAACAGTGAGAATACTTCACGTGTTTGCTGCCAAAAAGCAACTTCATTTCTGGAGTTCCCTGATGCTGAAATTCTGTTACCTTTGACTTGATTGCTATTAAGTGGTGCCACTAAATACAAAAAACCCCCCATTTTCTGATCTGTGACCTGTGTAACAGTAACCTAAATAACAGTAAGAGTTGTATAATGCTAACAGTGCCAGAGTGTCCATGCACCATGGACAGAAAGTCTCCTCCACCAGAGAAAAGGTGAAAAGGGATCATTATGACTTAAAACCAACTCTGAGAGCATTCCATGTAACTTTCCATTGGAACAAATGCACAACTAAATCTCACAACATGCATTTTACTAGTCACACTCCTCTATAAAATTGCCCACTTTTAAAAGCAGAGAAAACATTTTCCATGTAAGTTTGATTTACTTCTTTATATGGGTAATGTAGAAAGGAAAATATCTGCAAATTTCAAAGTGAAGCAGCCAAGGTAAAGAGAATACTTCACTGCTGACAGTATTATGTTAATGGATGGGGTGCAAAGGTGTGCAGTTGTACTGCTTTGAGTGTCCTTGCACAGCCATTCCATTTTAACAGCAACTTAAATGGAAAAATAGAATTGTAGACTTTAATCCTATAAAACCCAGTAATATGTCAATATGGATGAAACTCCTACATCTTCAATACTGCAAAATTATCTCATTTTATAACTTAGAATCTGTCTGGTTTCCAAATATAAGAGGAATTGAAGCAGTAGATGGAGGAAGAAAGAGGATGACAATAAAATTATTGATAACCAGACAGCATCATTCCAGAAGTGTGGACAAGAGGAGTTTTCATCCTTTGGTTCTCAAATCATGCGAAAAAGAAAATTACACATTTGAATCAGGAGGGATGTCGGGGTTTTGGTAATGGTTTTTTTAGGCGTGGGGGGGAAACATGGGAAGAAGGCTCTTCTGTTTCCTCCTAGAGGTGCTACTGACGATTTCATAAGTCTGCAAAACTTGCTGACTGCATGTCATGCTGAGATGCTATTGGTATCTAACCCTGCCAGGGCAAACCTTCCTGCCTCATCTCCCAAATCAGTGCCATGGAATCTGTGGTGATCCACTTCTCTCAGGCAGTACCAGGAACATTTCACTGCTTCTTGGTATCTTCATTTCTGGCACTGCCCAGAAGTTCATGCAAGTCCAGCTGCCTGCTTTTCTTCAGAGACAGCTCTGGACTATTGTCGTTAGCACACCAATTGACACACATTGAGATACGTGGATCTGGTCATGGAGAATTTATGCTGTTGCTGAGTATCATCCACCTACCTTACAAATTAACAGAATATTTTAATCATGAAGCTGCTAGGCAGTTTACCAACCCAGCACTATCTCTGCTTAGCAGTATACAGGAAAAAAAGAGCTTTAAAGTGAAACAAAAGACTGTGAGGAGAGAAGACAGGAATCCATTTTAGAAAATGCAGACTCTGAAATCGAGTGTATAATCCATCCAGGTGTCTACAGCATGAGCAAGGGAAGATGTGATTGTGCAGAGTGTGATAATAGTTCTTTTTCTGCAACACTTGTTCTCTACCAGATGTGTTCGTGCCTCCCTATTATATATAGACATGCACTGGAGGCAATTTTAGGGCCACTTCAGTGAGCATGGTTTTTTCTCCTAAAGAATGCACAGAGGGTAGTGTAAGATGTGAGATAAAGAGAGCTCTAAATATAGAAGTGCTTTAGTGCTTTAAGTCCATAAAGATGAGTCAATAGAACTCTCTCCTCCTAGAAGACTTTTCTTCTAACTTGTTTTACCTTACACGTGCTGCATGTGAAACACATCTAGAGAGGAAAATGACTGTTTTCTGCAGCTTGTTCTGTTCTTCCTCACGGAACTATGAGACGAGTGTGGTGAGCTGCCCAGACTTAGAGCTGGTTATAACTACATTCATAATAAATGGCATTATTCAGTACATACTCATGGGTAGGAAAAAAAAAAGTAGTACTGTAGGCAGCCTGTAACTTAAAATCTCATGGTCACTTAGATGCCTTCTCAAGTTTTCAGTTTAGTTGAATCAGTTTGATTAGTTTTGTAATTTAAATAATTTGATGGTTTTTAGATGAAATCAGAGTTGTGAAATGGCTTGTCCTAAATTGTGAGTATATTTTAGAACTCTGTTAGATTTTGTGTACTGGATCTGATACCTTCAAAGGGCCCAACTTCAATTTTTTGGAAGTATGATTTTGAAAGAATTTAGTGTAGTTATCTCTGACCATCCTGACTCAAAACTGTCAGAAAAGAAGGATGTGTGTGCTGATTTAGCACTGAAAGGTTTCCCAAAATAAGTAACTTTTGAGAAGAACGTGATGATGGGGATGAAGACAGTGAGCATCCAATGCTATAGATACATTTGTTTTCAAAAATATCTGTATTGTAATGAAGTATTACTGTTACAGATGGGATGAGAAGCTTTTTATACGTCCTTTTATGATAAAAGCTCGGTGTCGAATGAGGAGTTTTTCAAGGCATTCCCAAGAACGCTGGTGCTGTATACATTAAGTAAAGTGAAGGATTTAGAAAAGGAGTTGGAAAATGAGAAATGATGCTGAGGTACCAAAAGGAATGGGTGCCCACAGGAAAAAAACCTTGGGGGAAAATAATCCGTCTTCATTCCCTTAGGAGGGCTGCAGCCAGTCAGAAACTGAAGAAGCAGATGTTGAACTCAGGTAGTTTCTGATGGAGAGATCTCTATCTGCTTTCTTCAAAATCAAAGTTGATAGCTCACTCATATTTTAATTATCAAATTTGGGGGGAGGAGAAGTACCTTCAAATCTTTGTTGAGTAGGTCATTGTCAGGTATTTCTTGCAGAGAGGAACAGAAGGGTGGTAATTTGCTTATTCTTCAGTTCTATTGCATTTCCTGATGTATATCTCAGATTACCTGTTTACATGACTTCACTTGGCTTTTTGTACTGTTTACAAGATACTATTTCCAGACTATAGCAAGAGGATGTGGATGAAATCTGAGCTTCGGTGGGAATTCTTTCCCTGACTTTACAGTAGAGTCAGGATCTAATCCTGAGCTCTACTCATTTCTACCTGCATAAAGTGTTGTGGTCCCAACAGAGTGAAGTTTATAGTTAAATTAGCATTTACTGTAAGATTCTGTGCTCAGTGGAGTGCAGATATTGAAAGGTTTTCATTATTTTAAAGTGATTCCTTTCTTCCTGATGATCATAAATAACTCTCTAGGGTGCTTGAAACCAAAGTCTGCTGGTTTTTTTCTATCATTTTTGTACACACTTTTGTTTCACTTAACTGCATACATATTTATTTTATTGTTGGGGTTATTCAGAAGACTTATCATAATGTAGATCAGATGGTTGATTAAATCACAGCTGGCTTTTAAAAATACTTTAAAAACCCCAGTATGCTTTTAAAGAGAAAACACATATAGAGTTCGATGAATTCCAAAAACAGATGTACAAAGAATAGTATGAAGAATTGTTCTTTTGTTCTTTGGAGTTAACCTTCAAAGTGTTTCTCCTACTCACTGCTCCTTTCCAACTAATTTTGCTGCAGGAGACAGAAGAGATATTAGGTAGGGGGGGCAATGACTTTAGACACACATTCTGACGATGTCAGTAATTGGTTGCCTGGCAAGAAAGGTGATGTTTCCTGATGTTGTAATAAACTGCTATTTTTTTAGATGCCAGATTTGCCCCAAATATCTGAGTGGTGGATTTTTCCCCAATAGTTCATATAATCCACTGTGAAAACGTCCAGCTGTCAGTTGTTTTCTGCTTCCCTGCCCATCACAAGCAAGATCCCATCACTAGTCAGGAATCCTCTTCCAGATGGTGTACGTAGCTTTAATTTGAAGTTTGCCTTGTGAAGGGAGTAGTGAATGATTAAGCACTCACTAAGGTAAGAGGCAGCTTGTGACTCCTGTTTTCTTGAGTAAATAGAGCAAGGTGTTTAATCAAGCAATGAAGGGCCAGGAGAATGTAGCTACACAAATCTCAAATGTCATGACAGCACAGACATTGCTAATGCATTCCCATCATTTGAGCCTGTCACTTCTCCAAAATACATGGTGTGAAATGCTCACTCTAAATCTCTGTTAGGGAGCCACAGGAAGGCTCAGACACTGCAAAAGCCTCTCTGCCTCGTTTACCCCTGTGAATACTTCCAGTAATTTCAGCAAGACTAGCTACAGGGGTCATAATATCCATGATTTTACAATTGGAGTACGCATTGAGCATGCACTGCCTTTGTGAGAACCAGTGCAGAATTCAGAGATTTGTGTGTCTGTCATTTAATCTTCCCCAGGCAAGCACAAAATGATGTTGCCACAGCCTGTTGGATTTTTTGCAGGGAACACCACACTTTTTATGTTGTTCCTGATATGCATGTATTCAGACTGTTCAGAGAAATGAGCGTACATGACAGGAAATGAAATGAAACTGTGAGTTAAAATGAAGTTCTCTGCTGCAAAGATGTCATGAAGTTGGGGCTGATAAATCCCAATGAAAAAGCTTTGTCAGGTCCTCAGCTTTGCCACTGTTTCTTTAGCTCCGCTCTCAGAAAAATAGCTCACTTAGCATGAAAGAGTGATGCCTTTCCACCCCTCTTCCCCTGGGTGGTTTGGCTGCCTGTTTTTCACCAAGTGAAAGAATGGAGGAGCACAGCTATGGATCTTTCTGCAATGACCCTAGCAAGGTTCTCTACAGAGCCTCGGCAGCAGCCCCTGTGCTCTGAGGGGCTGTGACTGAACACAGGAAAGCTGCCACATACCTTGACCTCCACGGCCACCCAGGGACAAACAGGGCATCCACAATATCTGGAATTATACTTCTCACAGCATGACAGAATATTCCGAATTGGAAGAAACCCACAAGCATCACCCAGCCCAACTCTTCAGTGAACAGCCCTCAGAAGGATTGAACTCACAACCTCAGCATTATTGGCACCATGCTCTGACCTAATCTTGCACTAAATCTTAGGAAAAATGGTTTGTGTGTCCTTTGAAGTTTCTACTGTCATTTATGGGAGTTCAAAGTTTCCTGGATGAGGAGAAAAGCTAGAGAAGGTATAGATACATACATAGATACATACTGTGGGAATAATGTGTCTTTCTCCACAGATCAGCTCCCACTTCATCTGCAGCTTCTGATGTTTTCCCCCTTCAAGGACAGTGGAGAGGTCTGAAGACAGTCCTCATGTGATTATTTAGAAAATGGTTTAGCCTTATCTTAATTTTGGCAAGATCTATAATTTAATCTCATGCCTCCTAGCACTAGTTATGATCCAGCAATTCCTCCCTTCTGTACAGATGATATTTTCTCCTGTTACAGATCCTGGAATCCTGAAAGGCTAAAGTCTGAGACAGCTGACATCCTCTGACAAGACTTTGAAGGGGGCCAGACAAATCTTTTGATGAGAAAAGAGCCTGTGTGTAGTGGCACTTTCTCTCCTACCTTTTTACCTGGGTCACAGATGTACTAGAGAAGATGAAGTCAGGACTGTGCTCCGGCACATCCACATTTCAGGTTGTGTTAGGATGCCAGCCAGTCAGATGTGGTGTGTTGGAGGTGCTTCCCAAATAGCTCTGCTATCCCCTGCCCCAATACCCAAAATATCCTGCTGTGAGCTCAGGGCACAGTTACAGTGAATCCCTAAGGAAATTGTAACAGAAAAAGTCCACTCACTCTTAAATAAAAGGCCTTGGGAAAAAACATGAGAACTGGGTAAACAGACTGCACAGAGATGGAACTGTAAAACCCTGAAGTACCCTGTTTGGTGGAGAAAGAAGCTTGATGGCTGTGATATCTAGTGGGGATTAAAGGCTAAAAATGGCTTGAGGCTTTTCACATAAGCACAGTATGTTCAGAGGGAAGAATACTTTCAAGTTTGGCTCCAAATATTGAAACTTAATTTAAAGAGTAGGATTTTGCAGAAATTTTGATAAATCCATAAGCTATTGAAATGCTTTTTGTGACCTCTGCTAGAAAAAAAAGACAGAGTAAGCATTCCCAAAACTGTTCAATAATTAAATGCGTGTTTGAAGCAATTTTTTTTCCCCTGCCTGGCTAAATACATGTTTAAATTTAAAGTTATATAACCCTGTAGAAAAAGGGCTATGGCACAGTCTAATCCTGAATTATGTGCAGAATGGTTACAACCAAGATCCCTTTAATACAGCTATTTTAGTCTTAGCACTGTGCAAATGCTCTTTGCCTCTCTTCAAGAATTGCTGCCTATGAATTGTAAAATACTGGAGCAAGATTTTTTTGGTGTTTGCAGCTCCCACTGACAATTTTGGATGGTATAATTGAAGGACAGGCTTGGCTGACCGGGATCACATTTTGACTTTGGTTTATGTGCAGTCAGTGTTGCTGTGAGCTTTTTCTCTCCCAGAGCCTTGTTTGAGAGAGATTTCTGAGGGAAAAAAAAGGATTGGCAGAGGAGGGTGAGAAGAAAGGAGAAGGGGGACGTGTGGAACAGGGACACTTAGAGACACTTCCACTAACAAGGAAGCAGGATTTAGGATGGTGTCTGACCTTTTTCAGCATGCAGCTAATGTGTGGAGGAAAATATTCTTCATACATTGCTGCTGTTCTCAGGCTGTTGTACCAGGGAAACATGGAGGGTACAGGGACCACAGTGAACTCAGGAAGATGCAGCATGGATGGGCAGGGAAGGTATCCATTTAGAAGGCAGCATGCTAATTCAATAAGGATTTTGAGTTATTTCCATTTTGAAGCAGAATACCCATCACTTGACTCGAAACAATTTGCTTTCAAAATATTTTAAAATATAGGCATTCCAAATGAGAAATCAAAATATCTTATTTTGAAATTTCAGTTTTCTCAAAATACTAACTTTGAAATACCTTTTTTCTATTACATTTTTTAACTGGAATGATGCCATTTCTACTACATAGGTTTTGTTTTTATTCTTTTGACTGCTTTAGTTTCCTTTGTTTGGTTGATTTTTTTGTATGTAGGGTTTTTTTTGGTAGAGAAATATCCATGCTGAAAGAGCTCCCATGGAAATTTTGATGGCCACGCTCCCGGGCTCTGTAAAATTTATATGGTACATACACACGGCCACAACTCTCTGAATTATTATTTCTCTAAACTGCTCCCAAACCCCCAGTAAATG
This sequence comes from Promerops cafer, assembly GCA_013398275.1. Lineage (NCBI taxonomy): Eukaryota > Metazoa > Chordata > Aves > Passeriformes > Nectariniidae > Promerops > Promerops cafer. The sequence continues at coordinate 285,845 of VZSE01008981.1, forward strand.
GTAGCTGAAGCCCCAGTGGTATTACAGGATCCATCCTGTTTCTGGCTGTGCCTGTGGAATTACAAGGCTGCTGGGAAATCCCTTGCATGAAATAGTCTTCACTCCTTTTAGAGCCAAGTTTGCCGTGCTTGTACCACTGACCTGGGACCAACCAGTTATCAAACCACTGCTCTCCAAGGCATTTGATTTTTTTTTACTCCCGAACCTTCCCAAGTTTTGTTGTTTATTATTCTCACCATTACCCAGTTGCTTCAGCAGAATTAGGCACATGCTGCCTTTAACTTTCTGGAAACCTGTTACTATTTTATCTCTACCCTGTGTGATTGTGCATAACCATGTGTGTCCTTTTTTTAGCCATGCTGAGTGCTGGCCCCTAACCATTTAAATGTAAGGCATTCCTGACAAATCTTCTCCTACAAAGTAATTATTACAATCATTAAATTTACAAAGAAAAGAAACCCAAAAGACAAAAGGAAAAGCCCAGTTTTGAAAATGAATGCATTTAAATAGTAGTTAAAAAGGTATTTTAAAAGAAAAACACTGGCTGCAGCTGTTCTCTACTGCACAGTACTATACCTGTTGTGCTGAAGCTGAAGCCTAATTAATTTCTATTTCATCCTGACTGTGGTGACCCTTAGGAATTGGAAGGATTAAAGATATATGACTTTCCAGCATCGTTTGGCTATGAAATTATTCATTACACATGTACTTTTACTTTTTTTCTGTACAGTTGATTAAGAATAGACAGAAAAAGCCATGCAACAAAGGGTGACCTTGTGACAAAGGAGAAGATGAATATCCACTGATTTGGCTCTCGAAGGCAATTATGCCTTCTGGTTTTGTTTTTTTGTTTTTTAATACTTCTGGTTTTGACTGTATTATGTTTCCTTTTTTTTTATTTTTAATTTTTAAACAAATTCATTAAACAAGGTGAATCTTATCCCTTGTGTTTACTGCCTTAAAATAGCCATGACATAGTTGTTGTTGCTGCTAAGCTTTTTCTATGTTTTAAAACAGGGAAGATTCATGGGTTTGCAAATCTGTCTATTCTAAAGAGACTTGCATTTGCAAATCAATTAAATAGGTACATCTCCACAACCATAACTGGTTGCTTCCCTGATGCCAAAGCCTAAAGAAATAGAACACCAGATTAATACAGGATAGGTTTTCTGTATTAAAAAAAAATCAACTTTTGTTTCCCTTTTACTGACACCAAAAAAAGTAGATACGGCACTTGACATTGATGGGCTGGATTTGAATTCACAGAGACAGTGACTTGGTTTGTTTCTGTTCCTCCTCAAATTCAAAAGTTTTGTTAATCACTGTAAATATTTTAAAGGCTTTTCTGAGCTCTTGCTCAATGCCATCACTTCTCCAAACCATTGCAAGTTGCCAGAACAGGGATTTCAGAAACACTAGCTAAAACATCTTGACAAGCTAAACAGTTTTTAGAACTGGAGTAGGTGGACTTAGCTGACTGCCTGCCAGCTCCAGAGTCTGCACACTGTCGAGGGAGATAAGCAGTGCAAGCCGAGTGGATTAAGGCTGGTGCCAGGAATCTGCAGATCCTGGACCTGCTCTCATCTCTGCCATTAGCAGCACCGTGTCCTGAGCAAGTCACCTCCTTGTTGGCCAAGCCTGTTCCTTCTGTAGGTGAGCTGGGGGCAGTATTTACCTATTTCTTTCAAAGAATGTTTATTTTCCCTGATTTTTGAGGGTTTAAGCCCTCAGCCTTATGACCTGCAATCTATTCATGTGCATTTGGCAGACGCTGAACTGCTCACAGCCCTTAGCAGGAATGGACCTCAGCAATGCAGCCTTTGAGGAATTTTTTCAGTTCAGTCAGATTTCAGTATTTTATACTTTTATTATGCTTTCCATGAACAACTGACTGAAAAATTTAGCCTCTTTTCATCTCTCTTCCTCACATACTGTGGTTGGCATTAACATCTCCGAAACAGGGAACTTGAAACTTCCTTCTGGTGATGTTATGACTCCAGTTGCATCTCAGTTATACAACATAAATGCCTAAAAATACAAATTCTCAAATCTGTCTTGCTTGGATAAACTCAAGAACAACGGCAGTGAACAATTAGCATTTTTAGAATGCAGAATTTCAAATACTTATAACCACCCTAATTTTTAACTCTCTCCTTGCCAAAACACTAACATGCATTTCAACATGCATCTTAAATTAATTTTTTTTTCAATATGCTTTTATTTCCTGAATCTGTGCAAAAGGAATTCAGCATTATCTGATACACTGTTGTGTTTTTGACCCAGACCCTAACAGAGCTTGACGATTCTTACATACAGATGAAATCAATTTCTTGGCTTTGAAATTTCTGGCATATGCTGGCTCTGGATGTCAAAGTGAACAACTTGATATACAGCTCATGTCTCTTCATAGCTTTGAACTATCCATAACTCTCTTTTGGGTTTAGTAAACACACTCCTTAAAGTCTGTGGCATGTTACTTCTCAAGTTATATCTGTACTACCCAGGGTCTTATTTCTTTACTCTCTTCTCTCTTAGATTCAGAAATATTTCCCTATATTTCCATTTCCTTTTACACCCTGATCTACTGGGGTTTTTTTGAGATGAGAGAAAGCTGCCAATGGGATGTTAGGAATAGGATTTTTTTTAAGTGTATATATGAACTTCAACATTCAGAAAAAAGAGCAGTTTCTGTTGTTCCATGCCTAGATATTAAACATAACTATATCTGACAACTGAAAAGATAGCATCGGTGGCAGAAGCTATTACAATCTAAGACCAAAGCCACAAATTTGCCTGCTAAAATGACTTCCTTACTGAAGCTCTCCCCCTCATCTAAGTTGAGAAAACTCCTCAAGAAAGTTCAGCTGCTTATCAAGTGCTGAGCACTTTGAGAATCCCAAGAGCCAGGATGAACCAGAGCAGTACTTCCAGTTGGCAGAAATGATCTCTGTGCCCTGCATCAGCTAGTGATGTTTAACAAGCAACTCTTGACAAAGGATTTTCCTTTCTAGGGGCACAGCAAGTTATGTAAGATGAAACTTGGCACCTTTTGAAAGAGAAAGTTTTCTTTTACCCAAAATGGACCATCTGACACTTTCCTGCTTCATATCTGACACCTTCTTCTTCAATGGTTTTTCATTTTACCTTGTGACAAAGCCATGTGTTTTTGCTTGATCCCATTTGAGTTTGAAGATGGCAACCAGGGAAATATCAACCACTTGATTTCTCTCTTCAAACATGCCATCAGTTTGTGAACAAATACAACCAGAAAACCCCACCCCAAACCCTGACTGTGTTTTAGATGTTACTTAACCAAACATGCCAACAAGAGAAATCCAGGCAAAAAATAAAAAGTATCTTTTTTTCTTGATAAACCAGAAACCAGTGTAATCTGACTGGTAGATATTAAAACCCCCCCACGCCCCCCAAAAAACACTTATCTAGTTAATTTCATGCTCATGCTGAAGTTGATCCACTTAATTATTTCTACCATTATACAGTCCACTGCTGCGTTTTTTCTGCTTGGAAAAAGTGCCAGTGTTACAGGAGAGAGATCTTATGCTCAGAGGACCTGGGATTAGAAGAACAGTCATTTTGATCATCTTTGGCACCAGACTGCTCTTAAGCATGTAAAAATTTTTTATGCTGACATTTGTCTGTGTTATGAAATAATTTCAAACTCTGGGATGGTAACACATGTTATAGTCCAAAGAATGAAAACTGCTAGTTTAGGATAAAAAAATTTTCCAGTGTTATTAGAAAACAGAAGAAAGCACACAGCATAATAGGTCAGTTTAATGGCATTGTTTGCAGAAAAGCTGACATTTCAGGCATAATCTGCAGTGCTCACTATAAGTAGGACATTTTGCTAGGCAGAGAAGGATTTGATACATTCTTTTATATTGCTGTGTCAAATTGGATTAGGACATAATAAAATGCAGAATGTAAAATAAAGGCCTTTGGGCTTGCTGGTTAGGCAGTGTAACAAGATGCACAAAGAATTAAAATGAATTGTACTCTTCAGAAGTATGACAAACTTGTCATGTGTAGTTTGTGTGGAGCTTCCCTTTTTCTCATTCATTTCCTAGGTTTATCCTTCCTGTGTGCACTTTCTGTTGACCTACATAAAGTGAATTCCCTTCAGTGACTTTGCCCAGCATTTTTCTGTTGTCTAATTATTATTTGATGACAGTCGAATATAAATTATTGAAAGCCTGTTACAGTTGATACAGTTTTGGTTTCCGACCATAAATTGCCCAACGGGGCTCAAAACTTTGCCAAAATTTCTTTCTGAGTTTCACTAATGCTGCCTGCTGGCCTGGAGAGCAGCCAAAGGAGTATTCACTGCAGCAGCCTCACTGAGTAGCCCTGGATCAGGATCCAGCTTCTGCTGTCAGCCTGAGGGATATCTCAGCTACACAGACAAGAAAACAGGCTGAACCTTGGTTTCCTAAATGATGCATGGAGTATTTCTCATAACCTCATGGAATGAATTCTAACCTTTGAAATTTTGGAAATGTTAATTGGTAAGCCGGGTACTCCACACTTTCATTTATCTGATACTCTTATCTCAAAACTCACATTACCCAAAATTGGATGTGTCTCCTATGTACCATGAGTCATTTGCTTTGAAAAGGCCTCCGTTAGCTGGAAAGCCGGTGACAAGTCTAGATGGCAAGTTGTGTGTTCTGTTTGGATAAACAGGGTTACACTTCACGGGAGAATTGGTATCAGGAGGAATTAATAAATGACTCATGTTTCAGTCCTGAATTTCATTTCAGATATTACAGAAAATCTGAATACAAATGATATGCTGCATCACTTTTGAAATTTGGAAGAAGTGATTCAAAGAAAATACCAGAGCCAATCTTCTGCCTAAGTTAAAGCAGGGAAAAAGGACCCATTCATATCAAAGCAGCCCCGGTGTGCGTGCACATTCAACTTTCAGTTGACTATAAAAAATGAAGTTGATCTTTGGACACTTAATGCTGTATGAAGGCAGCCTTTCACGTGGAATGACTGTCAGCTGCTCTGTCGCATCCTAACTTTTCTCTTGCAGCTGAAAAGCAGTAACTTCTCCTACAAAGGCCAAGTTTATCCTCCCTGACACCAAGTGTCCGTGCCCCTACCTGTACCCCAAGTGGGGAACTGCTTGTGCTGCTGCTGCACTTCCATCCTCATGTGGGACAGGATTATGCAGAGAATCCACTTTAAAACTATGAAAATAAAAATTTTACAAGGAAAAAAAAGAAAATCAATTTGGTCTGTAATATGGGCATGTTAGCAGACCTCAGAGGTACAAGATGAAGATCTGAATTCAGGCAAGTTATTTGTCTCAGAACATCCTTTACTTCTCAATGACTTCTTATTCTCAGCTAAGCAGATGCTTCAGTGCTTTCCTGAACCGAGATCTAACAAACTTACCCTTTGATCTCACTGCTAATGATGTCTGGTTTATTTGACTCTAAAATGTGCACTCCACTAGAGTATGGTTTGACATAGCAAATGAAGTATTTCCTGACACTTGGCACTGGTGCCTTCACCCCTGTGGATTTCTGTAATGTATCATTCTCACTGAAGGTCCTCTCGAGGATGCGTGGGATTCATCTCTAATGGCATTGAAGGAGGTTGGCTCCTGCTCTGAGGAGAACGCTCCTTCTTTTTTGGAAGTAATAAACCCCTAATCACTGTTTGGATTCCTGCATAGAACTTGTTAACAGAGACTTTGGGATAACTGAAATACAGATTTCTAAAATACATTCTCCATTTCCCCGGGAACACAGCGATGCCAAACAAAGAGTTAAACCAATTCAGTGTGTTTCACTGCTTTCATGGAACAGAATTGTCTGAACTCTGGCTGGATTATAGCTGTGGGGTTTTCTGACTTTATGAGAATAAAGTCTTCAGTCTTTTGAAGAACTGAAGATCACCACGTAAGAAATGTTGAATCTGCAGTTCTGGGTAATTAGTGTGCTGTAAATTACATAAAAAATCATGCAAAACAGGAAGACAGGCAAAATAAGAAAAGTAATTTTTCCTTAAGTAAATTTCAGACTAAGTAAGATTAAAACATTCTCCAGCATTTCTGCCCTATCAGCAGGGCAATGACTAAACCCACTGTCTCCTACATAAAACATTCTTTAATATATCCAAAGAACAAGAAATGAGGACTGAAAATGTACTGTCAATTTCCCTGGATTCAGGTCAAAGCTTGAGAAAGAGAGAGAATAGAGTATTTTCCTTCACAAATTAAAAAATTTCAGTTATAATCAGATTAGGGAAATAAATTCAGAAACAAATAAAATTCAGAAAGAAAAATTATAATACTTACATTGGTGACATATTCAATATCCTTCCAAATATTACATTCCCTGGGAAAATCTGCCAACTCTAAAAAATTATCCACTACCACTTGGCCAATCAAGTCGTGCCTGGAGAATCTGTCAAAGTCATACACAGAGAAATGGAGTTTCCTTGTGTTGAGATCATTGTACGGGACAGTAAATAAAAAAACTTCATCAAATACTGGATTTAGGGTCTTTCTGTGCACTTTAGTCTGGTGCTTTGTTTTCCTGTCGGGGAGCAGATATATCTTCACGTATGGATCTGAAGTTCCAGAGAAGTCCTTTGCCGGCAGGTTTACGGCCTTGTGAATCTTCACAATCAGCTGCTCTAAATCACAGTCATACTTGAGGATGAAGTTGAGTTTTCCACAGGCCTTGCTGTTGCTCCTCCGGCCATCGTCCGTGTCCAGCGATCTCTGCTTATACAGCTCGGGCTTGATGCGGCCGATGCCTGTCAGCTGCTCCTGCTTCTGAACCTGCTGGATGTTGAAGTCAGGGTTGGACAGGTTGAGCTGTCTCCGGAGTGAATTGTGCCTTAAAGAGAACAGGAAAGAATTGAAACAGGTTGTGCACACACACTAAAGATCCTGTTCACATTTGGTGTGTTTCCACAATGTACGATGGGATCAGACTTTTAACAAAGGGATAAACCATGAGACCCAACATTTGTGAGAGCTGACCTTCAGCATCAGACTGCTAATGCCACACAATTTTCTGTACCCATGTCTCAAGATGGGCTGAAATGGTTTGCTGACCACCACAACAATTGTTTTCCTTTTTCTCTCACACCTGACGTAATAAACTCTGAGCTACTTTGGCTGAAAAGCTCCTTTACTTTCATTAGCTGAGGATAAGAAGTTGCTTTTAGCTTCGGTCCAGTGAAATTTAATAATTCACACTTATTGTGACTGAAATTTCTCCTTCGTGGATGGTAACAAAAATCAAATTTGCAATCCCTGTTGAGGTAGGGAGATGTGGAAGGGAAAGTTGGATTAGGTAAAACCCTAATCTTGTATGCATTCCATTTTATTGTCCTACTCATATGCAGCAATCACTCAGTGTATTGGAGGACCAGGAGCTCAGGTTGAACAGAGAAAGAGCACGTGGAAAATGCCAGCACAGGATTAATCCAAAGCTATTTATATTGAATGTAATCAGCAATAGTTCCTCTGCTATAATTGTTCATTCATTCCTGGTAAATATCTGTTTACCCATGCTTAAAGCAGGAACAGCCTCTTATGTGCTATCCTAATTTTTTTCTCTTGTTGCATAATAAATACATAATCTTATGGCTCTACATCAGTCATTTCCAGGATAAAATATTATCATGTCTCCAAAGAAAAAAATATTCAACCCTTAAGCTCCTCATGGCAATGAGAGGCACAGAATATCCTGTGGAGGAATAAAAAGAAGAGGCTAGCAAAGAGACATTGGGCTAGTGCTGTACCTGCTCCAACTGAAGTGCAACTGCTTTGACTCAGATGCTTACTGGCTCTTCACATGCTGATCCTTATTCTTGCTGTATGAAACATAATTCTTTTATCACCTGCCCCTGCACACACTCTCAGCCTCCCCCTATCCTCTTCCCTCGTATACTGGTTCTCCAGTTCCCCTGGAGACTTCACTGACTCTTGTTCAGTTGCTCTTCCCCCCACAGTCATGGGGGGCTGTGGCTAAAATCTACGATTTTTTAATCCTATTTCTAACTCTTGCAAGAGTTTCATTAGCTTGCCCTACTTTTCTTCTTTGGAAAAATCTTTGAGGAGATATTACCGAGTGTTCAGCACCAGTGCTAAGTGCAAATGAATACGCTTTACAAGCTAAATCTAGGCTGTCCTGGTGCTTTTAAGGGACGCAGGGCTCTGTTATGGAGCTCCTCAGGGAAAAGCACCAATGAGACAGTAGTTGTGATGTCTTAGGATTTTAGCTTTTATATTTTTCATACATTTGTAATCCTGCAGTTCTTTAGTGTATAACTCTAAACTCCATACAGAGTGTTAGCTACCGTTCTCCCAGTTTAGTCCGACACAACAATTCCTCTCTAGGCCTGGGAATCAAGGACACCTCACTGTCTCAGGCCCTGAGAGATGTAAACAAAAGTGAGCTTCATTATCTGAAGTTGTAACTGGAAGATTAAGCCCCAATATGCAAATAGACTAAACTTACAAAAGTATGAAAACCCATGATCCGTTGTCCATTTTTTGGGTGTAGCCCCTGGGTGGGCTTTGTCGGCCCAAAATGTACCTCAGTGCCCTTCAATAAATATAACTGCTTTTTATTCCCTTAATTTTGTCTGGCCTTTGTTTTTAGGTAGTCCCAACAAGGCATCAGTTGAGAGAAGAGTGGAATAGGATTGTGATCCTGTTGCTTTGACCTATAAGGTTTGTGCACCTCAGTGAATAACTTCTGTATATATATTTTTTTAAAGGAACGTGGCAAGAAAATGATACATTTTTTTTAGATCAGTGAGCCATGCTTTTCGGTCTGAACCTGTATTTATGAATAATAGAGAGAAATTGCAGTTACTGACCGGGCAGAGGAGGTGGGCTCGGTGATCTGGCGCTGCACGCGCACATTGGGCACGCAGTTCTCCTTCGTTTCTGCCTGGGTGTCCACCGGGAGGTCAGGGGAGGTGTGGCTGATCTTCATGGAGGCCTCGGGGTAGGCGGCGGGCTGCCCCACGTAATCCTCGCTGTAGTCGTGGCCATTGGTGTCCGTGTCCGCGTAGTGCAGCGGCTCCTGCTTGCTGTCCTTGTTCCCGAAGGGCAAACCCCGCTCCCGCCACGGGATCCAGCACAGCTTCCAGGACACAAACAGGGACACGCCAAACAGAGCCAGGCCACAGGCTGTGACAACCAGGGAGAGCAAGCTCACGGAGATATCTGCAAACGAGAGCAGTGCATCCGTATCACACCTTTGTGCTCTTCGGAGCTCGGTGTCTCCAGAGCACCAACACAGGAGGCAAACACCTCCAGACTGCAAACTAAATTCTGGTCCCTGCAACAGTCATAAAGTAAAAACTTATTAAATGTTCTAATTTATTCCCCCGCAAGGGAAAAGAAAACGTTTGGAATTCAGTGTAAGGCTTGAACCTAGCTTATAATTTCCCTCCAAAAGCTGGGTGTGATCAAAGATCATTCTAAATGTGAAAAGGGTTGTTCACTTGCTCACTCAACTTCCTATTGATGAAAGAGCTGTGCCTGCAGTACATTTTATCTTTTTTTTTTTCATTTCATGTAGTGCAGTTTCCTCCACCTGTTTTACCAGCTCTTACTAGCTTCTCTTCCAGAGCCTGTATTAGGCTTAAACACCATGAAAATACGCACACAAGCACCTCCGTGACATGAATTTTTTAGGTATTTCACTGATGTATCTTGGTTTGTTATTTTAATTCCGTTCCATCTAATTTTAGACTCATTCCTATCTTTGCAAGTTATTTTTGACTATCAATGCATGGCTTGTTCTTCATAATTTAATTAGGATACCAATATCTCTTCAAAACTGACGTTTTACTGGGTTTTTTAACTCCAAAGGCTCTTTCTTTTCTTTTTCCAAACTTCTGGTATAAAAAGGAATGTGGAGATGAGTTTTCTGCTGTTTTTCCCCACATTTCCAGCATTATCCTACTCCATCAATACAAGTAAGTTACAACTGGGAGAGGGTTTTGCTCTGTTGTGCTTCAAGTTGCACGTTGGGAAAATGACTCAGTGGAACAGCTGTTTTTGTGGTTATAGTGTTTTTGAAATGAATCTCTCTGTGGATTACACAATACATCATGCCTTAAACACAATTAGTGAGGATTCTATTTTACTGCCTTAAATTATAAACACAAGCTGATCAAAGCAATTTTTCACACTGTGTGTAGGTTCAGAGTGTCAGGCTGCATCTTTCTAAGCAAACAGCCTGAATTCTCAAAGGATGGCAGAAGGTTGAAATGTACTGCTTCTACTAAGACAATTATTTAAAAATGACAATTCAGATGAAACAGCCCCAGTCCATTCCAAAATAAATTTTTTTTTTTTTTTTTAAAAAGTGGAATAGTCAATACCTTCTGCCCCTGCTGTGAGTCTCATTCTCACCAGCCAGACAGATTAAATTTCCACAGTGGGGGGAGAGACACTGCAATCCATTTCACACAGGAGCTGTCCAGTTTATTTTGCATGCTGTAAACCAATTTCAAACAATTTTAGCCAGCATGGCCCTTTCTGTCCTTCTTTGAGTCACACAAAGACAAAGCTCATTAACAGTGGGGACAGCACAGCAGCTGCTTGGAATTACAGCAAAGAGTTTTTCAGAGCTGAAATTAATTAAAGAAATTCCTCCCATGCATAAAAGGTAATTTGGGAGAGAGTGGAATGGTAGTTCCTGATAATTTTTGAGTATTTATTGGTAAACAAATCTGGCAGTGGAGGCAGAGCACAGTCTCTTTTTGATTAAAAAGCTGAGGATCAAGGATGCGGAAGTGAAAGAAGGCCTTTAGAACAAAGCAATTTGGCTTGGATTCCCTGGAGAAGAAGCAAGAAATACATCAGAGGTCTCCAAAAAGACCATTTCTTTCAAAGAACTGATTCAAGTAAATGACCCAGCATTGAAAGAAATGAGAAATTTGGAGTTATAAGAAGCAGCCAGAAGATTACAAGGTGAGAACAGAAGACTGCCCAATGATAAGGGTGTGTGAATATGAAGGTGAGGAACAATTTGAAAAGTAGATCAGCAGTCCCCTACCCTACCTTGAAGATGACTTTAGCAGAGGAAGTTTTCTAGAGAACAGGCACTGTGAGAAAAAACACATAAGGGCAAGATGAACTGTTTTTCATTTGGAGAGTTTGGGGGGCTTTCATAACATATATAACACCATTATGTCACAGCTTGCTTGCAGAGAAGCTGGACAGTAAACAGTGCTGGTCACAGCATGAGAGGGGAGTGTTTATCCATCATCTTGGTTTTACTTCTTCCTGACTCCTCTGTGTCATGAAGAAGTTTTGTATGAAATTTTTGTTTCTGTGGAAAAGAGACCTTCATGTATCTGTCTTACATCTGTGGAACACAGTAGACAAAAGCTCTAAGCTTTTTCCTTTCATCAGACAGTAATTTTCACATCCTGCATGCCTGGCTGGCAATTTTTAACAACAGTGCAGATCCATGGTGAATAGCTGAGGTGAGCACAGTCCCATGTGAAGAGATTTTTGGCTGCATCCCGGAGCTACTTTTCTAATTAGCCACTTGTACTGTCACATACTGTATTTTCTGTATAATTTTTACTCCGTCTTTCCAGATGTCTCAGTTTTTCTAAGCCTGTTTATCTGTATTCTCCTATGGTAGCAGTACTCATCTGATGCCAGTGATTTCCTCCGCTTTGTAATGAGAGCAGGGTAAGTCTTTACTACTTTGTCCTCACAGAAATGAGATCTGCAGCACAGAAAGTGCTCCTCAGAAGTCCAGCTTCTTCTAAATTCCCTCATTGAATGCCATGACACCAGCCAAGCATCTTGATATGAATCCAAGTTAAAATTTCATAATTCTACCTTTGTCATCATGGCTTCACTAAGAGCTGAGTTCCCAAATTCCAGCATGTCAGAATACTTGGATTATAGCATATTGATTATAGCTTACTGATGCTGGACAACGTGTTCCCCACTAGCAAAGGAGGCCCTTTGATAGACAGAAAACAAAGGGACAGACCTTCAGGGTGGCCCCAGATTAAACATTTTTGAGACTTGGTTGCTGCCTCTGATTCTTTGTCTATTGAGACTGTGACTTCATTGTTAGAGGACTCAGGAGGCACTGCCATTATTTCCATGCAGCTCCAACAACCAGGAATTCAGCTATGGTTTCCAGGAAGGATACAGGCTCTCTGAATATCTTGCTTATGGCATAGTCTTACAGATATTCTGATGCAATAATCAATTTTTGACCAGGTTTCCACGTTTCAATCCCTTTTACTGTACTGACTTCCACCTTATTTATCTACTATGCTTATCAGCATAATTTTTCTGCGGTTTTTGGTTTGGTTTGGTTTGGTTTCATTTTTTTTTTTGTTTTCTTTTTGGTTTTTTTTTGGTAGCATTCACAAGGTTAAAAATGATGTGGAAATAGCAAGTGAAACGGAGTTTTCTACCTATGGATCACACCATCGGTTGTTGCCACAGACTGAAGAGATGAACGTGGCCTTTCCGTCTGTGACAGATATTATTATAATCAGTGAGATAAAAAAACCCTCAGTCCTTTTATCAAAAAGACTCAGTTTGGTCATTGCTGAATGCTGAATCTTTTTATATTTTTTTACTTACATTTTAAGTAGATCTGTGACACAGAAAAGAAAAATCCCACTTTTTGTGTCAAGAGATTGCATGATAGGAATATAAATTATCTTGTCTTCAGATTCTCCTATTAAAGAGAATAACAGAACCCTTGGGGAAGGGACCCTTCAGAACATTTAGTTCAACACTCTGCCCAAGCAAGGTCATCTCACACAGAATATGCCCAGATGAAATTTGTCCAGAGATGGAGACCTCCCCAGTCTCTGTGGGACACCTATTCCAATGTTTGAGAGCCACCAAGTAGGTTAACAGCGTAATCTTACTTTGGTAGGGATAAAAAATACTAAGTGGGTAACATTTTTTAGATCACAATAACCAAAATTTCAGTAACACTGTAAGACATAACTGCACTTCATAGATTATCTGGTAAAAAAATAAATAAAATTGTGCTTCTATTTATATTTCAAAGGTTTTTAGGATAGATCCACTGAACATAAACTTTTATATTGACTTCGAATAAAATCATAGATTGTTCTAGAAGAATTTGAATTGTCCTGAACTTTTACATACATGTTGCATGAGTGTTGTTCAGCATGGGAGGCTGTATGACCAAAGAGAAATGTATAATGATTCCATTCAGATACTGACAGTACCATATTGCAGGCCTGTGATTTGTTTTTTCTGGAATAAATGGTTGTGCTTTATCCTCTAAAACTCTGATGCTGAAAAACCTCACCACAAAATTAGACAAGCAAAATACAGAAATGTGGTGGCTTTGTCTTTTCATATGTGGAACAAGGATTGAGGTATTTTTTTTTCCTTCTTTTATTTAAGTTACCATTTGAATTGCTAAATTTTATACAAAATAAAATATCTAAATTAGCCAACAATGCGAAAGGTCAATAGCTAACACAGATCAATTTATGTGTCTAGACATGCAATTGGAGTTATGGAGTCAAAAAGCACAAATTATACTGTTCGGATTTGTCTGACTCCAAAAGATTCAAATAAGAGCCAACATATGATAAATAAAAACCAACTGAGCTGGGAATTTCTCATCATCCAGGCACAGAGAGGATATTTAATCAAAGGAACTGCTGACCAATAATGTAATTATTTAGACAATCAAGTTGTTGGTTGCCTGGATGGGACTGGTGTTCTACCAAATGAACTCCTTTCCCAACAAACTGGCTGTCATTTGGTTTAACTTGAGGCTGAATGAATTTTAATAGAAATCCTAACTGGGAGAGTTCTTTACACATTCTTATCAAAGTAAAACAAGCTTTCTTCTCTCTGCTGATTTACTCTCCTGTTTTTGTTAAAACGACTATTCCAATATTCCAGCAGTCTTATAATATACAGTTGATCTATTGGGTGAAGTTTGGCTAGTAAGTTCTATAGCAAATCTTAGCAATTCAACATCTTGCAATACCGATATTTTTAGTCCAAGAGAAGCAATCCTTCCCTATTTATACCCAACAGATTTCAAAAGGCATTCAAATAAAATAATAAAGTTAATTTTTTCCCTGAATAATCATATTACTAGATTATAGGATATATTGTGACAGATCTATCTTTGCAAGTATGATTCTGTCTAAATTCAGTGGAAATTTCAAGCTATCATTCCCTGAGGGAAAAAAAAATTCCTCCTTTCATTACTTTTTTGTTGTTTGGGGGGAGATTTTAAGGAATATGTTTAGAAGTCCAGTTTCCTGAAAAACAATGAAAACATCAGTGCCTATTGCTTAAATCCTAGCTGTGCTTTTGACAATCTAAGTTGTTTTTCTTTTGTGCAAATACATCCATCGAGGGTTAGTAGCCATCATTCAACTCAACAGTTGTACTGCAGGAGCAACTGGAGGGTTTTTTTTAAACCTAGAAGTCTAAGACTCTAACTTTTCCAGAGGAGAGGTGTTCTTAGGATCAAGTTCCTGAAGCAGTTTTAACCTGGTATTGCACTGTAGTTTCCTCTGTGCTTCACAAGTTTTCCTTAATTAACATAACTGGCACTTGTTCAGGACAGAAGGTATCCCTTGGCAAAGACTCCTGGGACAGAGGAATAATTCTCAGCTAATGTATTCTTCTCTGAAATGCTGTTAATTATCCTTAATACCGTGTTTAGAAGCTCTCAGTGCAATTCTTTAAAGGAAGGCAGCTGAAAACCAAGGGAACAAATCTCAAATTATATTCATTTTGTAACACATACATGCTCCAAAACTGTGTCTGACCCTGAAGTTTATCAGTGTGGACCAACAAAACAGGCCTAAATGAGATCATTGTCAGAGCTTCACATGGCAGTAACATTCTCCATGCTCTGAAAATGTATTTGTACCTGGGTCTCACTGGTATTTGAGGCTGTTATTAGCTTTTAGTGATTTTTTTTTTATTCCCTGGTTGTGTGTTCTACATCTTCTAGGTAGGCTTTAGGGTATGTAAAGTTCTTGTCTTGGTTAAGACACTGTTCTAATCCTCTGAGTGGCTTGCATGTCTTTTTATTTCTGTTACAAAGTGTTACAAATTCCAGTTTATCAGTGTGTGCTTTCTCTTCATCTGCTTTGCTTCAGTTACAAATTTGTTTAATGTTTTTTCCAGGTATTGCTTAACATTAACTAAGTCTCATAAATGTAATCCTAGCGCTTCACCAAGGTACTTGTCAATTAGTTTAAATCTGCATAAATTTCACAGCACAATTTCAATATGAAATCAGAATTATTAAATGGCCATATAAAATACTCACAATAACAAGTGCAAAAGCAGTAAGAGATTTGTTTGTGCAGAGTATTTTTCTAGCAGGAATCGCTATGATACAACTCAAAACTGACATAAGACTGACATAATAGTTTATTGATAAGATCACAAAACTAAAGCTTTAAGCAAAAAAAAAGCCAAACAAACAAACAAAGCCTAAAGCAAATTGTTCATGGAAATTAAATAAGAAGAAAAAAGTATTCAAAACATGGTAAATTACACCTCTTTTTGCTTTGCAAAAAGAAAGTTTTGCGTATTAAGAGGAAAAGTTACGTAAGCAGAATGTCTGGTTTGTAATTCAGGGAAGGTCACTTCATACTTAGTTGATTAATTACAATGAAAATTGTATGTGAACTTGTTCTAAGAAGAATTTATTGCTGTTTGCACAGTCAATCTCTAATATATTTAGTCTGCATTAATGCGAATTTCTTTGACAACTTAGCTGACACATAATATTGTGCTACAGTTTGTAAGTGACAAAAAAGCCTTTACTAATCAGACAGCTGGCTGAATGCACAGTGATTTTTAAAGACACAGTTGAGAGGAGTCATATGTCCAAGGGCTTGCATTTTTCCCTGCCATCCTGCAGCAGTATCTACTGACAAAGAATGATGTTGTTCCTCTGGTGGAAACTAAAGCTTCTGCTCCACAAGTGACATGGACACAAAGTGCAGTAGAAAAAGGAATTTTTCATGTCTGCATATACACAACTGCAGTAAGATTTTCCCAGGTTCCCATGCCTCATTCTTGTTTCTTTTTGCTTATTGCTGAATTCTCTTTCAATACACACTTCACACAATTGATAAAATGTGCAAAATTACTGTATAACTTTGGTTTTCTAACACCAAGTGTAAAATAAACTGGGGAAAAAAGCCATAAATTAAAACATAACAGAAGAGAGGACAGCAGTTCTAAAGATACCATGCCAGATTTTCAAGTACTCTGTGTATGGAGATGGCTTTAATGGCTCTATTTTACCCTTTTAGGAAGAATCATGGGGAGTGATACATTTGCAGGACAGGAAAAGTATCTGGAGCAAAGGAACATGGAATCTTCTAAAAGCCATTTGGCATTTGAGGCATGCTTGGGTCTTGTTAGCTAAAAGGGAAAGCTGGTGATATCACCGATGGGAAAGAAATTTTGGGGGTAGACACTCACACTGCAAATTCCTGTGACCATCAGGCCTTTCACAGTGAGCAGTTGTGTTTTGTAGGACTGAAGTTCCTGTGATTTTTCTGCTTCTTTGCACACGTTAAATCAAAGAATGAAATTATTTATTCCAAGAAAACAATTAATATGATGCATTTAGACTTTTCTTTTTCTTGCAGGATCCTTCACAAAGTGAGCAGAGCTGTTAATTAATGTTTTGCAAGTGTTTATCCTGGCTTTTTTAATGGTATGCAAAATAGAAGTTCATGCAGTAATTGAAGAATTTAACTTCTCATCTAGTTGTACAAAATGACTAGTCACTTTTGGCAAATACTGTGTATGTTCCCTCATTAGCAGAATGAAAGGTTTTAATAGCAAATTGAATGATGGAGAATGAATAAAGAATAACCTAGGAGAAATTTTCCGGTAAAAATTTTTTTGGACAAATTGCGTGTGTTAAAAATTATGAAACCGTCAAGACTTGTGAATATTTTAATGACTAAGCCATCCAAGCACACATTAATCTTGAATATTATGACCCTATGAATAATAATGAAGAGAAATTGCCATTTATTTCTACAGTATATAGCCAGCAGCAGGAAGTCCCCAGGTTATGGCAGAGCAAACAGCTCATTTGAACCACACCAATAAGCTCCAAGTTCCATTATAGTCCTTGAAAGCCCAATAATAGCAAAGTGTTTTAGAGTACTAAAGGAAATGACAGAGCAGCATTTCATTTCCCATTTGTATAAAACTGTACAGTAATATTCTACCAAAGTACTCAAAACAGGAGCTAGAGAGATCATAAGATCATAGGATGGTTTGGGTTGGGAGGGACCTTAAAGGTCATTCCATTCCAACCCCTCTGCCGTGGGCAGGGACATCTTCCAAAATTTGTGAAATTAAATTAATACAAAGGACTGGGAGATGTGGACAGAGCACTAAAGAGTATGAAGGGCTGTTTGAGCTTCAGCAAGATTTAAGTTTCACATGAATACCTAAAGACTAACTATATACACACAAATGTATAACGTGATGAATATGATTAAAAGACACTTTCACAGAGACAGCCAAATGATTAATAGGAGTTTCATTGCTCATATAGTTCTAGTCAAAATCTGCTATTTTTCTTTCAAACTTCCAATCTTTTTCCTACTAGAAGCATTGAACTTTCCATACCATTGGTCGCTCCTTCTCTATAATCTTACTAAGTCTGGTGGAAACCCTTAGCCTTTCTGATTTTGAATAACCTAACAAAAACTATCTATTTTTGAACCTTTCTTAATTTGTTGGTGTATTTTGTTTTTGTTTCTTTTTTTAAATAAACATGTAAGAAATAAGAAGATAGTATTACTTTTCTGGACAATCTACACAGAGTAGAAGTGCAAGCTTCTCTTTAAAGTCAAATTGCTTGCAATAGAAACGAGATCAATTATTTCATTAGCTTCCTTTTCAGAATCAACTACTCTAAGCCTACATTATGGGAGTTTGGCACTTCACAGTGGTTCAATATTTACCATACTTGCTTTACATTTCAGGAATAACCAAAATTCATTTGCTTTCTCTATACTGGCAGATCATAAAAAGGTTGTCACAAGTCCTGAAACCTCACAAAGGACTTCAAGAAAGTTGCCTGCATAGACTGATATGGATAAAGAGGAAATTTATCACTTATTACCATCACAAATCACTAACATCTTAAGCTGATTAAATAGTCTGATCTTTCATTTAGGAAGGAGTTGCTGGCATAAAGGGAAATAAAGGCAACCTTGAAAGCATTTATCTTTCTCAGATAAGGAGCCAGATGCACTGCATCACACTGACTTCTTTTAAACAGTATTTCAGCCACAGCAAATGTACTCTGTGTCAGTTGTTCTTTGTGAACTTAGGGTTCAGGTTCCCACTTTAAAAAAAGAAAGATTTTTGGGCCGATTCATAAGTATTAGGGTGTGATGAAAGCCTTACTGGAAGGGCTATTTACTACTAGGAAAGATAATTAATTAATAATTTACCATCAAATCATGTCTACTATGAATCCACTGTTAAAAAAAAATATATGGAATACATTTTTTTTCCATTCATACTCCATTACTAGAGAGCAAAAGAAATAGCTTAAGATTTTCAGGCTTATGAGTGGGTAATTATGGAAGTCATAAAATTATAGAATCATTTGGCTTGGAAAATATCCTTAAGATCAAGTCCAAATGTCTTGTCCAAATGGCACTGTCTTAGAGAAAACTGCAGAACAGATACGAAAACAGAGAAAATCAAGAGAAATCTAAAGTGAAACATCTTAGGAACGTAGCAGCTAAAGAACAGAACTGAGAAACAGATTTGATAAAATTATCATTCAGACTGCTCTTCTGCTTTTTCATTCCTAGACATGGATTATTTTAAAGCTGAGATGCTCTTGGAAGCCTTCCTAATTTTGGCAAATCTGAATACAGAAAAGAACTTCAACTTGCTTATTTTTGCAAGCATATACTGAAGAGCGTATGCTTTGAGTAAGATTTGAATATATCTGTATTTCTGTTTTCTTGGGTTTAATTGTACAGCCATGCAAGACATTTTATTAAAAGAAATCTGGAGAAAGAACAAGTAGCAACAACTCTTATAAACTCAACAATTTCTTATGAACTGAATCATTTCATGTTGTACTTAGTCGTGAATGTAAAATTGAAACTGGATAGCTTGAGGGGTTTCTCTTCTTGTATTTCTCACTCCACAGTGGCAGGAGGCATCCAAATGTGCAGCTTTCTCAGGGAACAACAAACTGAAGGTACTGTAGTTCACTGAGGGGCGAATTCAGGGCTTTATTCTCTACAGCTGCTGATTTAAGCACTTCGATTGAGCTATGATAGATTAAAAAGAGGAAAAAAAAAATCAAGATGCTAATAAATCTGAGCCATGCATTTCAGCATCAGTGAAGGAACCATGGGATTGCTGCTCTCCAACAAAAATGTCAAAGTTCACGGATGGAATGCAAAACTTCTGTCAGTGACTCAGGAAGATTAATGTATTAATATGCCCCTAAATTCCCTGAGTCAAATTGGGCACCTACACCTGGAGAACCGTGGCCCTGCCACACAGCCAAAGGGGCAGACTCAACAAATCACTTACTGTGAAAAGGTCAGGAGTTGCTGAGAACCTGCTGGGCTCATAAGGAAAACAAATCTTTAGAGGGATACAGGTGGGGGACAAGGGACAAAGACGAAATTTGATATAACCCAACGTGCTGTCAACTTCCACATTTGCTGATCCCTCTGGTACCTTCCTGTTCGCAACACCTATAGCTTTGTACCTATAGAACAATAAAACAGAAATGCCACAGAACAGTATCAGTAACTAGTTCTTTAAGGCTAGAAATTCTGGCAACTATCAAGAATACAATATTTCAGCATTTATGAAAAACAGCCTATTTTTGCCCTTCTGCCTCTATGTAAAACCAGACATTTTCCAACAAATGCAGTCCTGCAGAATGGCCTGCTATCTTAGAAGTTAATTTATTTTTCATTCATCATGACATAAAGGTCAAGATAGTAATGCTTCAGCATTTCAAGGTTTTAAGGCTGATAGAAACTTCACCAAACACATTAGCCTTGAAACCTCTGCAAGGCTGCAAGGGGCCTTGTGGTGGATTTTGCACTTAAGAAAAGCAGGAGGTGTTTTTATTTTGGATATTTAAAATCACTCTGAGCAACTCAAGAAACTTGTGAACACCAGAGACTAAGGCCAGAGAAAGGCTCAGAGGCCCTTATGCTCATACAAAACATAATTTATAGCAATAACTTCATGTTGAAACCTATTTAAAAGTATCAACCACTTTAAATAAGTGTGTTGAATTGATGCATGTAAAAATATCCAGCAATTAAAATATGAATGGTTAATATTTTAAAACTGTCCTAAAGATTTTAATCTATTTCCTTCTATGACAGTGAACAGGTACACTTCATATACTCCATTATTCCAACACTGCAGATGGATCCACACCCATTTACATTGGTTTGTGTGTTCAGAGGTTTCTCCTCTGCTTTCTGTTCTTCTCCCTCTCTCCATCCCTCCCCTCTGACATACACACTCACACAAGACCATCACAAGTCTAAGATACATCAGCATGGGTGGAAAGATAAGATTCTGAAGTATGTATTAAATACATGTAAATGGGCCACTCACATAAGCTTAATGAATGATGTTGTCTGTAGGGCTTTGTAGGGTGGTCTAAAAAATTACTAATGATGAGTAGGATAGATTCTACGCTGTGATTCAATGAAGTCATCAGTCATCCATCACAGTGACCTCAGAATTACAAAGCTAAACAATCTAAGCATCTGTGAGACCCTGACTTAAGGAGTCATTTAATTACTCATCAGGAGTGATTAAGAGGAGTTGATACCTTTCTTGTCCAAGCCTTCAGACCACCTCTCTGATGCACAGTTACTTCATTAATGTCCATCAAGTACAATATGCCTCTTGCCTGGATTACGATATGAAGGTCCATTAAAAATATTTTTCTCTGGTGCTTTCAAATATCATACAAATAGGAAAAGATATGAAAACCCAGAATTTTGATTGGAAAGATGTAATTTATGATGTTTTAAAGAGCAATTTGCAAGCTATTTTTTTCAGTCTTTATTTAAGTTCAGTGACCTCTGCTATATATCTGAGACATAAGTGACAGCCTTCTGTCCTTATTTAAATAATCAACGAATCTGCCATTGTTCATAGGGTAATTTTTATTATTTATTTTTAATCAAGATTTACTCATGAAAGCTGCGAGAAAGCATTAAAATGTGTCTGGACATAAACACAGTTTAAACCACTGTGAGTAAATATGTACCTGAAGAATGTTAATGGAATGCAAACAGCACAGAAATGTGCTCAGAAACCCTAGTGGATATTTGAAGAATTGTTTGTTTTTCTAATCACAATACTAAGTAGACTGTAGAACAAAGCTAAATTATTAAATTTAAATTTAAATTCAAATTTAAATAAATTGTTAAATTATCTCAGTGATTAAACTGTTTATCACTAAGTAGCTTTTCCCTTTATAAATGTCAAAGTTACTTAAATGTCTTTTTAGAAATAGGAGCAGAAACCCAAGACACAGTACAGTTCTCAAGGTGAGCCTTTGTAAAACAGTTTGAGAAGTTAAAAATGGAACCTGGATCTTCTCACTCCTCATTGTGAGTCTAGCAACTTTCCAGCTGCTTCTAGAGAAGTGTGATGCAACTGAATAGAAGAGACGCAGGGAGTTTGACAAGCATTGCTTAGCACACAAGCAAGGTATTGACCACTAAACAGATGGGATAGATTTTCAAAGAATCCAGTCAAAAATGAGTTAATTAAATAACTGAGTCCTAAGAAAGCTGTCATCTCTCCAAATGCACCTGCTTTCTGGGAGGCGGCAGGCACACGGCCAACACGTGAAGGACTGAGAGGATGAACAGATTTTGGAGAAGGAAAGCAATACAGACAGCTGAAAAGCCACGTCACCAACCCTGCAGAGTAAAAAACTCATGCTGAGCATCAGTTCTTAGGTTGTAAAGCAGAAGAATCTCTTTTTTTTCCACAGCAGATTCCAGGAAGACTGAAATACCACAAATCATAGAATGATTTGGGTTGGAAGGGACTTCAAAAATCATCTACTTCCAAACCATCTGCCAAGGGCAGGGACACTTT
Source organism: Promerops cafer (assembly GCA_013398275.1). Taxonomy (NCBI): domain Eukaryota; kingdom Metazoa; phylum Chordata; class Aves; order Passeriformes; family Nectariniidae; genus Promerops; species Promerops cafer. Next base: position 308,025 of record VZSE01008981.1, read on the forward strand.
CCAACAGACCAGGTTGCTCAGAGCTCCATCCAACCTGGCCTGGGACATTTCCAGGGATGAGTCACCCACAACTTCTCTGGACCTCACTACCCTCACAGCAAAGAAATTTTTCCTAATATCTAATCTAAGTCTACTCTCTTTCAGTGTGAAGCCATTTCTCTTTGTCCTGTCACTACAGGCCGTTGTAAAAAGTCCCTCTCCCTCTTTCTTGCGGGCTCCCTTCAGGTACTGAAAGGCCACATTTAGGTCACCTTCTCTTTTCTGGGCTGTACAAACCCAATTTTCTCAGCTTTTCCTTGTAGGAGAGATGCTCCATCTCTCTCATCATCCTGTTGGCCTTTCTCTGATTAATGTCCTTCCTGTGCAACTACAAAGTTCCAAATCAATTATAATCAATATCTGTAATAAAAAAACTGAAATGTAGCAATTCTGGAAGATCTAAGCAGAAAATCCAAGGAATGGTATTTATGTACAATCTTAAATGATTCCTATGGTAAAGATCTGTAGTTGTCTTCCATGCCCCAGGTGATGCACCCCATTTTCTTGTGGAATATGCAATTGTAATGGTACATGCAATTACTATCAAAGTTAATAGTCTCTTTCAAGTTGGAATTCTGAAGATTTCAATCTTGCTGTGCTTTCTTCTGAAGCAAACTCTGCAGCATTTCTTTTATAATCTTTCATTATCAAAAGACCATTTTACATATTACATAAGAACCTTAATCTGATAATTAATTGAATGGAGAATAGAAAAATAATTAACTGGATAAAAAGTAATATATAAACTAGTTTGAATATCCTGGAAATCAGTTCATGCTATTTAGGCTTGTTTTTTTAATTTGCAAGAGTTAAAAAAAAACAACTCCTTTTTTCATCCAGCATTCTGATAGAAGATATTTTTAATGTTTTAGACATACAAATATTTCCACTACTTGTCAAATCCAGACTCTTGGAGATATTTTGTGCTTGCAGCAAGTAGAATCTACACTATCTACTAGAAAATGCATTTGACCAGATTTGCATTTTCTTTAATTAAGTTAATTTAGCTCGATCTGTATCTTACCTCCTGAAATTATTTTCTCCAGAAAAAAATAGAACAGCTAGTTTCTTAACATGAGGAAATGAAGAGTATCCTCTGCTTTAGCAAGGATAGCAATGAAATTTCTGATTAGGTCTTCCTTGAACAATCCACTACCACATGAAAAGAGCAGGTGCTCTCATTCTAATCTTGAGAACCAGACCTGTCCTTCAGCATCCAACCCCTGGATGACAGCAGGAGACAATGCAGCTCTTCATTCCTGGGAAGGAAAATTTTGCAGATTCTTGTTGTTGATCTGTGAGAAGGGCTTCACCCTTTTTTTTTTTTTTTTTCTTTTTCTGTCCTAGACTGTTTCTTGGCAAAGCTCTTTGTTTTATTGAGGTTTCTAGACAGTCCATGCTAATTCTGGAGCCTTGGCTGTTTAAATAGAAAATATTGCCAGGATAAACTGGCAGAGGAATTCATGTGAACCATTCAGTGCTGCTTCTACCTTGTGACCTAGAGGATGTGGAGTAAATACATTCCTTTAAAGAATTCCTGTCAAGTTCAACAACAGAAGGAATTGCTCTGTTTTACAGACAGCACAAGAACTTGTTAACTTCAGTCCGTAACCACCCTGGTGTGCAGAGAATCCAGCTCTTGCTGTGTCCCACAAGTTGCTAATGGAGATTGACTTGTGCCTTTATGCACAAGTTACTGTCCCTGAAGCCAGGGAGATTTCAAGTACAGCAGGGGCATGAGTTTGGAACACAAACCATGTTAAAGTCTGTAGTTTTCTACTCTGAAGAAAAGTCCCTCACCACAAAGGTCCCCTTATTTTGAGTTGTGTTTTTGTAAGCAATTAATTCACTATTTTTGAGAACCAAGCAACAAACCAGCAAAGTGCTGTGCGCTTTAGAATAAATAAAGTATAGCAATTATGGTTAATTGCATGTGAGATTCTCAATGAGACTGGGGATGAAACAAGGGTGACAAGCAATTTACCAGACTGCACTTTCAGCACCAAAATCAATTACAACATTCCAAATCCTGTAAACATTAATAGCAAACTATGTGTCATTGTGCACCTTTGACTGATGTCTGGCATGTACTGTCTGCTTGTGTTTAGCTGTGGGGAAGATGCAGTAACAGCTCCTTTAAAAGACAGTCTACAGCGCATATTTATAGAGGGAGAACAAAATATCTGCATGTACATATATTGCTGCTGCCAGCAGCTCCAGCGTGTTTAGGCCAGCCTCTGGATGTCATTGATACCATAAATACAGAGTAATAATTAATTTCTAAGCAATGCTAACCAATGCAGAATGAGGCTGAGTATGAGGCTGAATTCATAGCACCAAGCTCATTATTCAATTTGGCTCACTATTGGATGATAGTACCAGGGGATTACAAATCCCTCTGGGGGTTATTCTGCAGTGAAATACCACCAGTTGCACAGTATCCTACTTCTTCTAAAACAGAATTTCAAATGTGCTAGCTTCACTCAAGCAATAAACAAGAAAGAGAAGATAAACAACCTTACCAGAGAGAGAAATTATAATCACGGGGTACGGCACATTTTTTTTTAAGATGAGTTCAATTATAATCAGTGATACACTTTTCACATGATGCATGCACCAGGCTCTCCAGGTGGATGCGCACAAACAAATGGGATGTAGAGAAGGGACCATCAGCCTTGAAACCTTCTTCTTGCAGACTCATGGCTGCTCTTCCTGGGGCCTATTCCAAGGGGAGAACCACTGCTCTCCTCATCTCCCTCCCAGAATTACAAGGAGCGAAAGGAGATGTTGGTATCAGCCCCTTGTTCCTAGAAACCAGACCACCACTGCTGCGGGATACTTAAGAGAACAACAGCGTGGAAACACTGAGCTTTCATGTCTTCTCTCCTCCTCCAAGACTTGCTCAGCTGGATTGCTCTCAAATCTGGGGTTTTCCTTGGCTTTGAAGAATTTAAAAAGTTCTGTTATTTCCAAGGGAAAAACAAACACAATGGACAGTAAATTTACAGCTGGTGTTTTTTCATCTTCTGGTCTCTAAAAATAGTAATGGGGGTTCTCATCTCTCCAGGGACAGCTACATCCCAGCTTTCTTGCTAGCTCGAATACACTGATGAGATTTGCTAACTTTTCAGCCACTTCAGTGGAAAAATTTCAGGATACTTTTTTGAGAACTTGGTACTTATTTCTTTGTCATCCAGCACACGTAGATAAGGCACCCACAAATATCTACTTCTTATCCTGGTTCCACATGGCCCCTCAAAATAAAATAAAAAGAAAAAGATGTTGAAAGAAGAAAAGAAAATCACTCGTCTGATTGCTTGATTATATTAGGAAGAAAATATACCTAAAACTGAATTACATGAATATTACTTTAAATACTTTCTTTAGACTCAGGGGCTTGTACATAGCCTTTTCTCAGGAAGTCCCTGTGATCCTATGTCCTTAAAATCAAAACGATTCCCACCATCAGGTTGACTCAGATGATTGTAGGAAAAAAAAGGAATGTTTTTGAATGACTAAATGCGAATGTTAAGAAAATAGAAAACTTTTCACTTATAAGCATGAGATTACATTCATCAAGAAAAAAACTGACAAAAAAGAAGAAGGGAAAAGGACCAAGCACTTCCAAGAACTGCATGTTCCAAACTTTCAGACTTGTGAAAGTTGTGCTGTTAGTGGGTTGTTGAGTAGAGTTACCCATTGTAATTTCTCTAGAGGACTTTCAAGTAAGGGTTAGGTAATTAATTCTATAAGTTTCCTAAACATGAGCACAACATATATTGAGGTATACTGAAATTATTAAATAAATAGATATCCTTAAGAACAAGTAAATAGAGACAGTAAAAATACACTCTTCAATCCCAAATGTGAGTGGGACACAGACTGGAAATGGGGCACATTAGAAACATGTCCCTCTCCAAGAAAAATATATTTTATGCTGCATTTCTGCTACAGTAATGTGAACAGGATTACCATCATCATATTCCTTTCAGTTTCGGTCTCAAACGGTGTCACACCAAGATGTGCATTTGCAATCCAAGCCAGACCATGAAAACAAATGCTCAAAACTCTGAAAGTATGCTGAAAATGGGGCAGTAAACAGCAAAATGCTGGGCTATGCAAAAGATTACCTAAAGTTACCCTGTTAGAGCTGTTGCTGTGTCAGATATGGGCTGGAGTGAGTGGCATGATTTGAGTCTGAGAATGTAAATCCAAGCTTGCAAAAAGGTATCATGAATAAATTCCATAGCTAAACATATGAAACCCAGCACAGAAACAGAAGTTTTGAAATCCTCCTCATGTTTTTATTTAGTCCCATTTGAATGTGTATTCCACAAAATCACTGCCTCTCAATTATGGCTTCCTTGCTGATAACAGAGGCACATTTCTATTTGCTAACCCACACAGGAGGAAAATGTATTCTGTTTATTATTTATAAGACTAAAGTGCTGAGAGGCCCCAGCAAAGCCCAGGCTCTTACTTTGTGTTTGCTATGTAAATAGAGTGAGCCTTATTCAGGCAGGCTACTTTCCACCTAAATCCTTGTGCCCACCATTTTCTCTTGGCTGCTTTTTAGACTGTTTTCTGTTCAATGCTTTACTGACATCACACTTGAGACATGCCCTGCTTTCTCTGCTGATTACAGACATGGCATTAGATGGAATTTTTACTGCATATCAGTACTGAAAAAGCAGCTGAAAGGGCAGGCAAAAACAGCACTAACAGATTTCTACAAGCTCACATCTCAAGTGCACAATTAAAAAAACAGCCTTAGTTTTCACAGTCCCCAACTAGTAATCTATTGCAGCCAACTAAAACATAACTCCTGCCTCTAAAAAGCATCCCTGAGTCAAAACATTTGTATCAACACATTGTTGAGTAATATTTGATTAGCAGTATTCACACAGGATGCTGTTTTGTGTGTTCATAGTCCTCCTCGGCTGGGGTAAAGTCCTTCCATTACCTTGAACCAAGTGCGTCAGCATCGTTCCTTCTATTCAACTGCTGAGTCAGGAAATGCTCTGTCAAAGCTTTCTTTTTCCCCATATTTTTTTCCAGAGGCTAACAGGTAAAAGAATAAGCAATACTTGGGTTTTTGAAAACAGCAGTATTAATATTTATCTCAGGATAACCTAGAGATTTAGGATCTATTTGCTGTCATTTACTGGGAACAGTACTTCTTGAAACACTGCAAAAGGGGTTCCTCCCTGCTCATCAAGGCTGGTTATGCAACACTCCTGTATCTAACATTTTTTCTATTCCTGTCCTAAAAAACTATTTTTATTTATTAGCAACATCTTCAGATTTAACAACCCCAGCACATGCTATACTATGTACAATGAATCCAAAATCCTGTGTGAATATGCACTGTGAGGTGCATATTTCTTTTAACGTCAATGATTCTATGATTGCAATTATTAGTTGCCAACCATGTTTCAAATTGCTGGGACTGCCACAAAAAAAAGAAAGAACTGCTCTTCTTTTACAGCTTGGTAAGTTTTATACTGCTGGAGTCCAAGGACTTACATATTTCCCAGATGCAGCTGGCTGTTCTTGCTGTCATGCAATCCACTACACTACTGATTGCTTTAGCACATCCAGTTTGCTCACATATCTTTGAGACAGCATTTTAAGGCACTAATTTTTCAGCTTTCTGATCTGCTTTGCTTGGTGAGAAAATAAAAAGGGATTTTCACTGGCCTTGATGCAGCAGTGAAGACTTGAGGAAGGAAAAGAGCAGAGGATGGAGGGATTGCACAGTTTCTTTGTCTCTCCATCTCCTGTACAGCATATGTCACAGCAGATACGGTCAACAGGGCTGGGGAGAAGAAGCAGGCAATGGAGAAAGAAAAGCAAAGGGAAGAGGGCTGTTAAATTTACCCTTGGCAAAAATATCTCACAAAGGCAGCAAGACCATCTTGAGAGGAAATCCAGTGCAGGAGAAAATTAGGGACGCTGCTCAAGAGAACAGGACCTGGTGAAATAAAAAGGCAGTACTGATTTGGGGTTTTGAATTCCCTAATTCCCCTCCTCCCTGGCTCTCATGATTTTGAATGAAACATTAATACTGCTTCAGATGCTTCTTCCCTCCAAGGCCAATCAGCTGCTCGGCAGGGCGTGAAGCGGTTGCTCATTTGAACAGCTAACGAAAGAGTGGAAGGACAGAGCTCATTCTGAGGCTTTTCCAGCAGTGCTGAAGCTCACATTTGTCTTGACACACAGGGAATGACCTGAAGAGCCTCTCTCCACTTTGGAAGAAGAGGAGTGGTGTGTTAATTCTGCGTAAACAACCCCTAGTTGTCAGAAGGGATAATTTTTCACAATACGGCCGTAAACATCCAGTTTTGAGACTGGAGTAGACACCTCGTCCTGCTTAGTGCCATGGCAACAACTACCACTGGAAATCTTCCACATGCAGAGGGGTACAGAAAAAAAGGGAGGTAAAACTGCCAAACGACCAAAAATGTTAAATCTCAAGCCTTCCATTTTAACAAAATTACTGCTTCATCTCGCAGTGCGCAGAGCCTTCAGGATAAAAAGTGAATCCCGAGAGTGAATTTTGGATGTTCCTGAAGGTGAAAAACTGCTTCTCCCTAATCTGGGAAGGAAAGAAAAGTTGAAGGGGCTGAAGATGCTGCTAGTCCTGTTGCTATTAAGGTCTGTTCTGGTTTCCAGCTCCCAAGAAAAAGAGAAAAGAAGGAAGAAAAATCCAAAAGGAAGAAAGAGCCGTTTTTGTTCACAGTGCTGGGTCTGACTTGTAACACTACAGAAGGACCAATAGAGTAATCACTATCAAATGGCCCTGGCAAACCTATACCTGTGCACTGCTATTTTGGGAACTGCTTTTAGCTATTTTATCATCACTGGCTCCTAGCAGCAGCAGGAAAGAAATCATCTTGACTAGTCAATTTGCTCTTTATAACACAATGACAACAGAACAAGAGACAGGTACAGAATGAATAAGGTAGGCAGGAACAAGACATTAACTTGAGAATGAGAGCAGATATAAAAATGTTACACCTTCTGCAGCTAAGAGAAGCTGGCAGGAACAGTGATGCTGCTGCACAGGGAAGAGTCAAGGTGACAGCTTTTCCATAATAGGGGAAACCACAATGGCCAAGCCTTCTCCTTCCTGATTAGCCACAGCCTGAATATCAGCATCAAATCGTGATTTCTCAGGCTGGCTTAGAAAGCTATTGAACCCACAAAAAAACCCACCAGTCAACTAACAAACCAGGGATAGCACCCCAAGACACACAAAGAATTTAGACAGAGCTGCTTCATATATATTTTTTTTAATACAGCAAATTCCACAAAGAAGCTCAAAAGGCTTCAAAAATCAGGACAAAAAAAAAGGCAAGTTTTAGTGTAATATAAAACAGAAATAGAAATTCTTACAACAGAGGTATAACACGGTATATCTACAGCCTTTCCTGTCCACTGTGTCCCCACAGGCAGGTCCTCAGAACCCCAGGCTTCAACTCTGCTAACTCTAATTTTCAGGTGACAGCAAGTCTGCTTGGTGCTCTTTGGTCCCTTTGGAATATGACTTTTATCTCTCTCTTCAGAGGCCTGGCTGCCTGTTCTGCTCCTCGGGCCCGTCTCCTGAGCAGATCAGGTGACAGGCACCATGCTCGTGCCTGCTGCACCTCGAGGTTTCACCACTCTTTGTTTGTGAAACAACTATGAACTTAGAACAAACAAAACAAATGGACAAAACTGGGTTAGCCCCTCAACTTCTGTTTACCTGCTAAGCCTAATTTCTCACCTCTGCTTTTTTTAAACTCATTAGTCATCTTTAATATTTGTCAATTTAAAATGAAAACAAAAAGTAAGAAAATTTTACATAAGACTTTTGTTACCATGGATGCCTTAGTGGCATCTGGAGAAATAGGAACCTTTCTTGATGGCATGATCTATTGCAGGAGAGAGCATAATCACAGAAGTAAACAAAATTTGAGCAACTGGTTTAGATTTGTGTCTTGTATTACTCCGAGTAAATTGGTATAGCTTAAAAAAAAATAGAATTGTACTGATAAGAGAATTTTCTCTTTAGAGCTTTACATATTTTTGAAGCAATAGTAGATCTGTTTTCTCTTGTATTTAGTTGCTAATGGACCCAAAATCTCTTTACAGCAGGTAATGCCATTGCTACACATATCCTACATCAGCCCTACTACAGGGAATAGGACAGCACTCAGCGAGAACAGCTCAACACCTGCTGCATTTCCCTGCAGCCAGGCTCAGGAAACTCTCTTTTCCTTTCTGCTGTGCAGAGAGAACTTAGCATAATGAATACTTGAGATCAGCCTATTTAGGGTAGGCTTCCCAAAAAGAGATGGAATAACTAGGCATTAATCTCATCCATTTCACTTCTCTAGGGGAAAAAAATAAACTCCTCTTTTAAATGGGTAAAACATCTGCTACAAATGGAAACAGAAGATCATGAGACTGTTGGTCTCATTGATCATTTTCTAATTTGCATTGTACATTCCTTTCTGTAATAGTAGGTTAATTTGTATGGAATTACAAGTTGTAATTATTTATGAAATTGGATAGATGTGAGAAACAGCTTTTGGAATGTCTTAATATGTACTGGTGAAACCATGAACTCCATAGCCATGAACTTCTTGCAAATGAAGAAAGAAGCAGAAAGTTTTAAAAGGGAACTCTAAAGGAATTTTATATAGCTGCAGACAGATGCCCAGTGAGACAACAAGTGTGTAAGACAGGTCAAACTTTATGTACTGACTGATTACACAGCTACCGAAACTCTCACTGCACTCTGAAATTTCACCACATGTGAAAAGAAAACAAACTATATTGCTGAAGTCAGAGAACTAAAACAGTGATGAATTAAAGGGATTAAAAATGGGGCAGTAAATAAAATGAGATGCTGCTTGAGAAAAGGAGTGGGAACACCCTGATGGGCAAACACGTGGAACACTGTTTATGTTTATATACACATATAATTTAGAAAAGGGATGGAGAAACCAGGCACAGAATAACCTGGATAGGAATGATGAAGACTGGTTTACCAGAAGAAATTTTCAAAGATAAGTAATAAGTGTTTTGTATACACATGGGAAAGGTCCATCACAGGGGGAAAGGAAGTATTTAGGGAGTTTCCAGACTGTAAGGTAGAATTAGGATGGACATGTAACGAACTGAAGAAATTTATATCCAAGGGAAGTCAGCAAGGCTTTCTTTTTGTGTGCATGTGAAACTCAACATGAACAAAAAGAAAGTGAGAAAGTATCCTGGCAGGAATTATCTTACTTCATATTATCTTTCTTCTTATTTTAAAAAGAAATTTGGAAAGTTTTTGAAAAAGCCCTTTGAAAGTTTTAACTCCAAAATCATTAGTGCCTGACTTTTTTTTTGCTAGCATGGTGGATTTACAGCAATAATCTGAAAGCTTTTTCTGACAGATTATAGACTCTTCCAACATTTATATTTGGTAGACACACATCAACTGTAAATTGGCTTAAAACATACACATGCACATGCCAGTATCTACTGCATCTACTGTATTTCTGAATTCCAGCTAACCTTGGGAGATACACAGGATCAAATCCTGCATGTACATGCCTGCCAAAGGAAGCCAAATTGATCTCACTTGGCCAATGAATGTCTAAATCCAAAAAAAGAGAGGCAGCTGAACCACTTGAGCAGCTTAAGCCACACAATACCCAGTGTAACTACAATAGCACATGTAAAAAATGTGGAAACCACCACCTGTTATACACAACACTTTCTTTCTGTACTCTCCAAATAAATGGATCAAGTACTCTCTACTTAACAATACTACAAAGCACGCAAAAAAGATTAATCTTGTAAAATGATGAACTTTAGGAACTGCAGTTGCAACTAACAGCATCTGTAATTAATTATTCTAAATTTTTATCCCTTGGACTAAAATTTTGTTAGCAATACAGAAGGGACATAAAGCTTTAGGTCAAAATAATCTCTCTTTATCTCTTTGATCTAAATAAAGCCACAGAAGAGCTTAAATGAATGACAAAATATAGCAAAATATGTACAGTGCAATGTTCTTAAGTACAGCTTTGCACTACATCAAAAATGACCATTATTTTTAGGGGGGGAAGAGCTAAACCCTAGAAATGTGGTTTTAAGCAAAAAATACATAAATTGCAGTTTGTGCTCAGCCTCTACATATTGCACATCAAAGCTGGTACAGAGCTGCACAGCCTCAAGACTGAGTTTAAGCAGATCTGCTGTTATGACAGCAATAATTCTGGACTTACATTTCTAGGTCTCTGAATTGTCAGTGTAATTAAACTCACACAAATTAGTTTGGAAAGGAATTTTCCAGAAAGCTATCTGGGGGAACATGTGGCTGATCATTTGTAGTTGGGTCACTAAATGAGTGGATCACACAAATGCCTAACAATTCTGTATTCTACAATAATAAAATTCTAAAAATGTCATTATTGTAACACAAGTTCATGGGTTTTTTTAGGAATTAAAAACCCATAAATCTGTTACAGTAACATCTCTGCTTAAGCAATCAGAGTTTTTTGTGACAAATGTAAACTGTGGCCTGCACAAAGATTATGGGTAACTCTAAGGAAAGCATAATTAGAAAATTCTTTCCCCTCTCTCCCCATCTACAAGGAATGTGACAAACACAGTGATCAAGATTTAGTGGCAAAACCAGTTTGTATGTACAAGGGCTAAATTAATCTATTGCTCTTCATCAGCAAAACTGGCACTTAGGACAGGAATTCAGGTGTAAGACAGACTGTATGCTATCTAGGCATCCTAATTTTAGGTCATTACTCTTTGTCTCGCTTTGGGAGGAAGTGAGTTTTTTGGGAAGTTTTAGTTAAACCAATCAGTGGTCAGATTCGAATATTGACACCTGGTGTGACCACTGAAGACGTGAGTCACCTCTGAAGACACACGGGGTTAAAAGCAGAGGTTTCCCAGAGTTCGCTCTCTTTCGCCCGTGGTAGCCCAGGGAGCGGCACCGTCTCTTCCCCGCCCGGCCACATGGCTGGGTGGGGGAGGGGAGCCATGGAGGCCCAGGCTGAGGTAGGCCGGAGCCCCGGAGAGAGAGAGAAGGTGCAAGGGAATGGAACCGGGCCAGCTCCTGCAGGACCGAGGGGTGGAAAAAAACACCGAGGTATCTTTTGTCCCCCCCCCCCC